>OY757556.1:9805340-9810340 GCA_963584105.1 Alviniconcha strummeri
CTTAATGCAGGAATCATTCTGGTGGTGACAGTGTAGCGATAGGTATATAATCTCTCTCTCCCCCAACCTCCATACCCCCTTCTCCCCGTCGCTAATAAGCCTTATGGTTTCCGTGGACGTTAAGCACCATGTTTACTGACTATATCAATATTAGTGCTACTGGTTGTTAACTTTTGAAGCAAAATTTATTTAACGAAACATTAAAAACAATTGTGTATGAAAATATCTTCATACTTTTTGCCATTTTAACTTGCAAATTATCTCACACTGTACGCTACGTTTTGCAAATAATACTTACGGATATAACGTCTCTAGTATGTTCTATGCTTTAAGTCCTAGAAATGAAACGTTTTGTTAAATAATGTAGACCAAAAAATATATTGTTGTCTCATGAAACGTGGTTTTTGATGTCACCGCAACTTCTGCTTATGTGAAGAAAGCTGCTATCTTGTAGAATACAATAGGGCCACTGATGTTACCTACTTGTGTTCAGACTTTAAGTTGCTTGAAAAACAAAACTGTTGTGCTGCCCATTAGAGAAATAATTCTCCAAAATGTCTAGCCTGGTAGCCATATAGTCATAATCTGACCAGTTTCAATGTATCTTTGACCTTGCATTTCTCAATAATTACTAGCCTGAGGATGTCCATTTACCTGGGCCTCACGGAGGAACGTCTGCTTTATCTAAAAAGCCCAATCACTACAAATAACGCTAAAAAAACATATTTGTTCAAATTCTGGATTTACTGCGAGCCGTCGTCACCTAAACGCACTGAATAAAAAAAACGTGTTTTAGTTGTTTTTTTGTTTTGTTTTTTGATGATAGTGCCCCTTAAGCGTAGTTGAATCAGTGCATTTAGGTGACGACGACGCGCAGTAGATCCACTGGGAGATAGGTCGTATATTTCATAAGCAAGTGCATAGGTCGTATGTTTTATAAGCGAGTGCACGCCTTTCGTGCACGCACGCCTTTCGTGCTCGTTTCAATGAGAGGAAGGCGTACTGGGTAGCCCGGTGAAAAGGCCGCGAGAGCTATATGCTATACACACCTCTCAAAAAGTTGAACAACTCTCTCTCTCTCTCTCTCTCTCTCTCTCTCTCTCTCTCTCTCTCTCTCTCTCTCTCTCTCTCTCACACACACACATACACACACACACACACACACACACACACACACACACACACACACACACACACACTGACACACAATCTTAACTTCTGAAACCGTCGTGGTGAGACATTCCCACCGTACCTATCTAACGATCCTCACCGTTATGCGCTCCATTAACTGTGTGGACGTCACCGACACTGACTGGCGTACTGATGCATTTAGCTTCATAACTTCTCCTACTTAGACAAGCGGTATAAACAACACAACACAACCTTCCAACAACAACAACAACAATTCTTCCGGCAAGTACTGAACACAACAACGACAAAAATATAAATCACTTCTCATATCATTTCTCATTGTTTTTAACCGTTTCACTGTTGTTTAAGTGTCGTTTTGTGGCCTGAAGAAGGGGATTTCCCAGAAATTTTGCACCGTGTTGTCTATGTCATAATAAATAAGCGTTCTTTTGAATCTTTTCATGTGTTTGGATCTGATTTTACAACGCTAGCAGTCATTCTTGTTTCAGACTCTTTTGTTTTTTATGTAGGGGAGTAGAGTGGGGAGGGGAGTAAGGGAAGCAGGTTGGAATCATGAAGCGTCACATGTCAGAGGTTGCTATAACATAACTTTTATTTGTACACCAATCATCCAGGAAGCACTGTCTGTTGGAAAAGACACAAGCAAACAAAACATTTAGAACATGAAAGCAAACGTAAAGACTAAACAATAGCAATTATCTAATAAATACAGTATCATGTAGTTTACTATAATACATAACAAAATGATTAATAATCAAGCACATAAATTGTGTGCATGACTTGCACTTAAAACCAGTATCTCACAGTGTCGCGGTGAGTATACAAGAGGCAGCCAGTCAATTAACTGATGAACTCCCAGTATATAATAGTATACAATAAAGTAACAGTAAAAAATACGGATTACCAAACTCAATCTTAACTAAACAGGAAGAGTGGGCTAATTGTTACAGCAGTTCCACTTAAGCACACAACGAGGTTGATAGTGACACGGATGGCATTTAGGACCATGCCGTAAGCGGGAGGAAGTCAGTCATAAACTGACCGGCTCCAGTCTCGTTACTTTGGGGGCGGGGATAGCTCAGTGGTTAGAGCGCCGGACTCGTGCTTGAAAGGTCGCGGGTTCGAATCCCTGCTGGAACGGCGGGAGAATTTTCTTCTCCAGGGTCGACTTTCTGTGCTGACTCTTATTTCGGTATCCGTTCCACCCCCGTGTTACCACAGTAGCACGTAAAAAATCCCGGTCATTCTGCCAAAAGTGCAGGTGGCAGGTTACAGCTAAACACGCATACACCTTACGTATGTGGCTTTTATTGAACCGTGCTTCGGCATTGGTCACAACTTGTCCCTAATATGTCAAATGACATCTGATGACATTAAGCATCAACTCATCATCATCTCGTTACTCAAAGCGTTACAGCATGTAACTGTTACTGACTAGCCTAGCATATCTGTGAACAACGTCAAGCGTCTTACTGACGCGGGTAGCGCATCAAGAATCTAAGCTGCTGATCTGGCTGCGTCTGTCTGCTCGGTTAGTGAACAGAGACAAAGACTTAATTGCCACTACTGACGCGCATAACCGGCCAGTTCGGGTACACGCACAAAGACCCGGAAAGGGTTTACAAGTTAAGCAGAGTGAAAGCCTGCGCGCCCAAGACTCTGCCATACAAAAGCCGGATCAAAACAGAAATAACATGTCTAATAGTATATAATCAGCCCTCGACACTAAACCATATTCAACTAGTAAACTGAACATTCCACAACTATGAAGTCAACATCTTCAAAGTGTTAGCCATAATATACCACCGATTTCATGTAGAAAAATAGATCGGTAGGAAACTAAACAAATGAGTGATTCCGCACGGCCGCACTGACAAAGTACTCATACTTTAGAGGAATAACTTTGCATCGGCAAAGCATCACTCAAACAACAATGGCAACATGTAACATACTAGCTACATATCATGCATGTTGGAAGCACTGGTCATCTTGTGGCATAACAGTTTAACATTTGAACGCACAAACAATGTACACTGATGCCATGGCGGCTACAACCAGGCGGCAATCTGACGCCGAAATTACCCACGTGTTCAAGAACCAAAATCAAGGCACGTTGTGAACATGTTAACATTATAAATGTGAGCAAGTGCTCTTTGTATACATTTTACAGTAATCCCGCCCCGCTTAACGGATCAAGGCAGTTTCATTATAGTAACCCGGGAACCGGAGCTGACGACGCGCAGTTTCATTATAGTAGCCCGGGAACCGGAGCAGACGACGCTTTTGTTTTGAAGTGTGGCGTAAGGCCATATGGCCTTCACACAGCCGACCGGCGATAGCCGCCAGTGCGAGCCATTTTCAAATCTGTTTTCTCCCTTAATATTTTGACCGCTTGTTTGTTTACCTACTCTTTGTTTACCTAGTCCTTTTTATGCACTAAGCTATGTATAATCTAATTAGGCATCTTAGAATGTTTATCTAACGTTTATTTAGACACAGGATCGAGCTTAATCAGTAGCCGATGCCTCTCTAGGTCCATTCTTTTTATAGCCGTCGTCTGCATGGCGCGCTTTGTTTAGTACTAGTGAATAGTAGTGAAACGTTGTTTTGATTCGATTAAAGTAATTCTGTGTCGATCAATACTTTATCGTATAGTATTTTGCTTAGCTGACTTCATGTTTAGTGTTTATTTGGGGGTGAAATTAACTTATTAAGTATTGTGTACTGTAGAAGCTAAGTTGTATTCATAGACTACTTAATATCACTATCAGCGCTGCTGCGACTAAGATAACGCGCCCCAGGCGAAAGTTCGCACCGATTGTTTTAGTACTAGTCTTTGAGTGTGTCTAAATTATCTTACAGAGCGTTGTATTATAATTGTTATGTACCATTTTAACCGTGGGAGCGTGCTCTTTATTCCGATGTAAGTTTTATTGACATTTATTTTGTACATTGTGCTAGTTGTGATTTAGTTGTACGAATCTGTTTATAGGCAATGTTGAATACAGGATCCAGAGTACACACACACACACACACACACACACACACACACACACACACACACACACACACACACACACACACACACACACACATGCAAATCCCCAAAACAACAAGAGCACATTAAAAAAATTCGGATTAAACTCCAGAACACCTTTATTCAGTGTTACTTAACTTTGTGCGAGGTGTGTATATTGGCTTGTACCCAGAATTCGATCCACCGACACATAAGCTGCACCGAGCTTTCTAAGCGTCGTCCATGTTGCACCGTGAAAGGTTTAGCCTACGTCTTCAACCCGTCCCTTCCTTTTTCGAGCACATCTTTTTGCTTAATCATGGAGGGTCCATATTCAGAGGTAGCCAAAGACCGAGAAGAAGGGAATGTCGCTGACCACAACACAGAAGCTGCTGACCACAGGTCAAAAGCTGCTGACAACAAGACAAATGCTGCTGACAAAAGATCGGAAGTTGCTGACAACGAGACGATCGCTGCTGACCACAAGACGAAGGCTGCTGATCACAACACGCCAGAACACAATGACTGTCGTCCTGCCGATAGATGTCTGACAGCTTCCAGGTTTCCTGAGTCTGTCGGTGAATTTCGCCGAAGAAGAGAGAAAACAAGGCAAGTATGTTGACCGCGTAGCCTGTCGTTAACCTGTAATGGCGGCCATTTTTGCGGCCTTTTTCTCTGCAGGTGTCCCTCGTACAGAGCATTGATTCTTCTACGTAACGTGCAAACTAATAAGCAAGGGAGTTAATTATTGCTCGAGAGACACAGGAATGGCAGCAATGGGTCTTGCTGTTCTTGCGGGTGCTCCAGCTTTGCCCAGGCAAAGGGACCTGAA
>OY757556.1:9812840-9847496 GCA_963584105.1 Alviniconcha strummeri
TTTGAAGCAAACCTCATTTGGTAATCCGCCATAAAGTTTACGAAATCGCACTCAGCGAAGTGCTCGCTACACAAAATTAATGGGCGTGTCTGAGGCGCAGCATCAAAATCAGCTCGTTTGAATTGTTCAAATTTGACCTATTTTTGCCCCACAGCGGGTTGATTCCGCGGGAACTCGTGCATAGTTATACTTTGGGTTGCTTGTGAGTTGTTACAGTTTGCTGCAACACAGTAGGCAGGCATGGTTAGAGCTTTTTGTCGACCACACGCATACACTTTCAATGAACAATCTAAGATGTAACCACATTGACTCCCCAGACTGACGTCACTTCCGAAAAAGTCAAGTGACTGATGGACAACCCTAGACAGCAGTCTCGGCCAGCGTACAGAAAATAATATCGATTAAAAACCAACATAAACATTTTATTTCATTAAATCTCAAACCTGTGACTCATTTGTCGATCATTTCGATGGTCATTTTGCATACTTAAAAACCTTGGACTTTTCCCTTAAGGTTCTTATCACAGGGCAACTTAGAACAAAATGTAATTCAGTTTCTTGTACTTTCTAATGATACGCAACTTAAAGGCTTTGTACAGATACACTAACAGCTTTCTCACAATATTTTTTAATAAGGTGGATGCCAGCAGCAGGTTTAATCGAAACTGACTTGGAAATCGGTAGAATTTTAACGGGATAAATTGCGCTCTTAAGGTTCTTAGCACGGGGCAACTTAGAACAAAATGTAATCCAGTTTCTTGTACTACTCTACATAATGGACAAATCAGGTCTTTATCAGTATGTCTTTTGCATCAGTAATAATGTACAGCAATGTCTGAAATATCCAGTCAAAACTTTGTCATTATGAATTTCAAATGCTCATCAATACTCGTCTTCAAATAGTTTTCGTATCATGAATGGTGCAAAATGTCCTACAAACATTAAATCTACCGCTAGTCTCAACAGGGGAATGCCATTCTTGCCATCGAGAAACAATCTTTCCCGAAAAACATGTAAAAACTGGTTCATTTTTTCCACACCTTGATTCAACCATTCAAAACCAAATCCACACTTATACAACTACAACGAACATCTGAGGCCCAGTTTCTTTTACCTCGTTCATCTGATAGATATACCATCATATAAGCTTTATTTGGTAACTTGGAAGCCTCCATTCTCGTTATATTTAACCAGTAACGTAAGCATCTTACTGCAGAGTTCACAAATAATGGATACCTATTTGTTTCACCATAGACAAGGTCGTTTGGCGTTCGCATCTCTATCCTAAAACATTTCCAGCTCAATTAAATGTACTTTTTTTCTCTCCAGTGAACAGCTGTTGTCTTAGCTCCGCCCAATACAGAGTGATAGGCTGCACCTGAGAATCAAATAATTTCAAAAATAATTTAAAACTATTATTATTCAACATTCGCAACTTCTGCATAATACATAATACCGCCTTCTTAGCTTTACTTGTAAGATCATAACATGACGCAGTAAAAGAAGAGAAGAGAACACACACTTCTCTGCTCTCACACATCATGGAATGGCATATGAGGTTGTTCCGTTTAGTTCGGCCTTCAAGGTCATCAACTTTCCTGACCATCTCCGTTATTGTCTTCTCTAATCTCTCGTCGCAGTCTTCCCTCAGTTCTTTCACCTCAACCTGTAGTCTGGCAAAACCGTCACTGAGAAGTCTGACATCGCTTTTCAAACTTTAAGTTCATTGAAGAAAGCATAGTGATGACGTCAGCCAGAGTCGGTTCTTTGCCTTCAATCTGAGGGTTGTCAGTGCTGAGTGCTGGGGTGGTCCCGCTTTCAGCCTTGTCTGACTCATTGTGTCTGCTTTTGGAAGTCCCGGGTTGGGTTCAACATCCCCATACTGTAGCAGCAATTAAGTTACTGTCCCAGAACAATACAGACAG
This sequence comes from Alviniconcha strummeri, assembly GCA_963584105.1. NCBI lineage: Eukaryota > Metazoa > Mollusca > Gastropoda > Provannidae > Alviniconcha > Alviniconcha strummeri. The sequence goes on from OY757556.1 coordinate 9,814,765, forward strand.
GAGCAAACCACAGGTAGCACCGTATAGCATGGACTTCAGTTTCGAAACATTGTACCGGTTACGCTTTGCCGCCATGTCCCGCTTCGACATAAAAACCATGAATACGGAGACAAAACGACCACAAACCGTACGAAAGTCACTGAAGACCAAAGATTTTCTGAAGGCATGGTACATCAGCCGACACCTTGACAAGTCCTGAACCATAAAAAAACTCCTCTGGCAGTGGTATTTTGTGAAAATTGCAGAGCTCGCTAATCCTACTGCGCACAGTTCTCGTTGTTTCTCGTGCCCCCTGAGAGAGAGAGAGAGAGAGAGAGAGAGAGAGAGAGAGAGAGAGAGAGAGAGAGAGAGAGAGAGAGAGAGAGAGAGATTTAACGAAAAGATCACGAGAGACAATTGATTCACTTATAGATTATGTGTATACAGCTTGTTTTCTGATTCCTAACACTCACTGATGTCCAGTCGAGTGTTAACATTGTTCGAATGACTGTCGCATTACACAGCGCCTTTTTCTGAATTTTAATGGTGGGTTCACACGACCGCAGAAGTTTGCAACTTTCCAAAAATTGCATATCTTTGCAACTTTTTGAAATAACAAACGGGCGACAAAAAGATGAGTGGAATCAAGCGTAGAAATGTGCCCCCAAGCATTTTTGGGGGTGGGGTGGGGAGAGGGGGGGTTATCTGCCTATTCGAACGGTAGATTCACAGAGTAAAATTAACTTTTTCGCGGAATTATGTTGTTGTTGTTTTATGCTCAGGGTGGTTCTTTTTACTGCTTTTTATGCATTTCTTTCACTCGATAGCCTGTTTTGGGTCGGTCTTTTTTAGATTCGAACCGATCAGACAACCCAGGTAAGCAGACATTCCACGATAAACTATTAGATAAAGTTATGGAAACGGGCAAAGGACAGAAAATAAAGGCGAAATAGCTGAAACAGACATGCCGGTCAAGAGATATGCAAGTAAATATTTACAGAATCTCACCCCAGGAGAATGTTCGCTTCTGTGCTATGTGTAACTTTTGCCAACGAAACTAGATAGTATACAAATCAAGAAATTTGTACAGTAGATAGCAATCAACTTTTCAATATGTTTTTATTAGAAAGGGCATGGTGATGTCAGGAATAAATGACGTCAGAAGGCATCAACATTGTTGCACTGTTTGTGGAGAAAAGACACGTGATCGGATGGTATGCCAAGATTAATGAATAATTGATTAACAAAGCAAACAAGGCAAGGCATGTCGCCTGGTGTGGCTAACACCCCCCGGTGGCATACTGTTCCCTTCTTTCGTGTGTGTAAACTTTGCAACCTAATACACTGAAATAACACACTTGTGCAATACACGAAAAAGAAGTTTTAGCTCATATAAACGAAAATATTATTAACAAAAATTACAAGATGATGTAATAAAATAAATGCTATCCGAAATGGCGTCAACCTACATGTTCATTTACATTGTCCCTTCCTGCTTTACATGAAGTTACCTGTCAACTCATGTAATGGTCTTTGTACCCACAGGCATACACCGAAATAAATCTACTGTTCATCTTGATGCTTCGATTCTTGCTGGCCATGATCGAAGATTTACTTGTCCCCTCAGCTAGGAGTCTGCATTTCTACAGATTTACCCGTTTAACATACCTACCCGTTCATTTTGATGCTGTACACATCTATATACCTACCCGAAAATAAATCTGTTTAATGCTTTCCTATTAGGGTACCCTACCACAAAGACCTGCTTCTTGAGTCTACTATTCCTTTACATACCCACAGATGCACTTGTTCATGGCCGTGCCTGTTCATTTTCATACTTCTATTCAGATTAGCAGCTAAGATCTACCCATCAACGTTTTTATTGCACTACATGTCCACAGACAGAGCCGTTCATCAGTATGGCTGCTCAGTTTAATTATTTATTTCTGGCATAACTTCATGCACAATTACCCTTCAACTCATCTACTGGGCTACATACACACAGACGTACCCGAAATTAAATCTACCTGATTATCGTCATGCTTCTCTTTCATCTAACCACAAAGATCTGTCACCACAACTACTTGTGTACATGCCGTAGATGTTCCCGTTCATTTATACTTTCATTCAGATTAACCGTTAAGATCTACCCGTCAACGTTTCTACATGTCCACAGATGTACCTGTTCGTCAGTATACCTGTTCAGTTTACTTTTTCTTTTTCGGCATAACCTGCACAATTACTTTTCAACTCGTCTACTGGGGTACCTACGCACAGATCCACCCGAAAATAAATTTATCTGTTTACCCTCATGCTTCTCTTTCGCCTAACCATAAAGACCTACCCACACCTACAGGGCCGGTCAGAATTCGATTGCTGACCTTCTCCTGGCATCTGACCCAGCTCTGCTGGTCAGGGCGCCTTCACTAGCTCTGGTTGCCGGGGCAACGAAACTATCCAAGATGGTGACGCAGTGCTTTCTGTTTCATTCATTTGTACTATTCATGGCGCATTCCAAGACACAAATCGACACTACTGACACATCCTCTCCCCCCAATCTGTCAGTAGGATCATTAGCTTGCCTCTGGCATGCAGGGTTGTTTGACACCAGACTAATCACAGCCAGGCGACTAGTTATAAATCAGGGCCATGTGGAAAGGGACAGTAGAGGGCCTCCAGTTTTCCAGACAATACCCCCCTTATCTCCTATCTCCCACTTTAAATGGCCGGTCCTGCAAGTTCAGGGTTGGGGCAAAGGTTTCTCCTTTCGGATAAACTAAACAGGTCTGCAGAAGTTTGTTCTGGCTCTAATGAATGGTGCCAGATATGAGACGGGGGAGGGGCTCTGTGGGCTGCATGTCACAGGTGGTGTAGTTAGCAAAGAGAGGAACAGTGTTCCCCATTCTGTCTCAAGCTGTCCGGCTTTGATGTAGCATGGGTAGACCATTAATACTGTGTTCCAGGGGCCATACGTTAGAGATGTTTTCTTTAGTTTTTGTCTTTATTCTTTTCACTTTCTTACTGTAAGTTCAAAGATGAGTTCTGACAGTCCAGGATTTTAGACAAATCACCAAGACAGTTTAACTGGACTTTGCATAATTTGTGGTGAGAGGGCAAGGAAGAAATATTTAAAGACAATTCCAAAACTGTGAGTTGATTACAAAAGTGACATTATTCAAGTGCACTGACTGAACATTAATGGAGATGACACTGATAAGCATCCCACAAGAATGTGTAACAGATGTTACACAGTGATGAAAAAATCACTCAGGACAAAAGATGTAAATATACTGGACAATATTTCTCAGCTAGGTTCCTCACAGACACACTAGACTTGCTGACTTGGCATAGCAATGTCATCCCAGAGGATCAAATTTGGTTGACAGTCGGTGGAGATCACGGTAGAGGCAGTTTCAAGATGCCATTACAGACAGCCACCAAACTCCAAACACAACACATTCATAAATCGTATGGCTAATGCAAAAGACGGTGGGCATGCACCACTGAGCTAGAGGCGGCGAGCATGGGCAGTCAAGAAAGAAAATATGACCCAGATGGGGTGCAGCACTGCCACAGTGCCAGGTAGTGTCCATTTCATTGTGGCCTGTGTTGTTTACACTATCTTAATGACCCTGTCTCAGCAAGTTGCGAAGTTTTTGTTGTATCATAGGTTGTGGCATCAAGGTTAGCTGTGGCATTTTTAACAGGAAATTAAAACATGTTTTTACCAGTCTAGCCTGTGAATAAGTGACTAACTGCAGTGAACTTGTTTACACAAGTAGTTACTTAATGAGTTACTAGGTAATACACTCTAGTTTTTGCATGCACAACAATGTCATGATTTGAAAGTTGAAAGCATTCTCCATGCACTACAGCTATCCGAACTAAAGAACCTAGTCTTACCTTTGTCCCAGAAAGCATGAAAGACACCTGGTGGTTGGTAGTCCCATTTTATGGCCCCAGAGGTAACCCAAACATAACACTCCATTGCAGTGGTTAAAAAGAATCCAGCCGAAAGTGACTTGAAATGTTCAGTGTTTTTAGTCTATTGGGGAGGGCAAAGAAGAGTACGGGTTGGCTGCATCCTATAGTCTGTAAATGTCTACACAGTAATACACAACATGTTACATAACCATTGTCAAGTCAATCACTGACTACACGTAACAGGTTGTCATGTTCTGCCTGAGTGTTGGAGAGACCCGAGTGTGGTGTTGATGCATAATGAACTGTAACTGTTTATCTTCTTTCTTGATTGCCCATGCTCGCCGCCTCTAGCTCAGTGGTGCATGCCCACTGTCTTTTGATTTAGCCATATGATTCATGAATGTGTTGTGTCTGGAGTTTGGTGACTGTATTTTGGCTGTCTGTATTGGCATCTTGAAACTGCCACCACCGTGATCTCCACCGACTTTCAACCAAATTTGATCCTCTGGGATGACATTGTTAACGTTATGCCAAGTCAGCAAGTCTAGTGAGTCTGTGATGAACCTAGCTAGATCAGTGACATACACACGAAGGGGTTGACTTCAGCTCTTTCCCACTGACAACTGCTTCACAGTTAAAATGAAGTTCCTGATTTTCAACATGTGTTTCCACTTGTATTTGCATTTCTTCTGTTCTCTCAGACTTTTGACTTGCCCAATTAATATTGCAAGCTTGCTTTAACAATCTCTTTTGGACTCTGAACTGAGCGACAGATAATCCACCTAGGGTTTTTAATGCAAGCGTGACTTTCTTGTTGACAGTAATCTGCTCTTTGAACACTGACTCTCGTAAGCCTGATTTCAGCTCAGAATTCATTCTTTTCAGTTCCGCTTTATGTTGTGCAAGAAGTTGCTGGTTTGATGTCCCTGCCCTTACACTTCTAGCACTCTCCATTACTCTGCTTCTCTTGGGTTGCATTGACTTTGAAATGGATTTACGAGACTTTGAAATTCGCACATGTATGTTGGTGGTAGGCCTCCAGTTTTATAAGACACAATATGTTTGTCTGCTGATGAATTCTGTTTGCATCGTAGGAGGCTGGTGGCAATTAGCTTCTCTTCCAAGTCAGACAGTATTCTTCCTTTCCTTTACCAAGAGTGTCACTGACGCTTTCAGACTGCAACTGTTGATTGGAGATGTTTGGCAATCAGCAAAACTAGATCTTTCTGTCAGGTCCGTAGCATCTGCATCCTGGAGAATTGGCAATGTTTTTAATTGGAATGGAGATGTTTGAGCATCTGTAACTAACGCGCTTTTTTTTTTTTTTTTTTTTTGGGGGGGGGGGGGGGGGGCGTTGAACAGTCAGGTGGGTCAAAAGATGCAGAGGCTTCGCGCTGTCGCTTTTTTAACCACCTGTCCTTGGCTGGCCTTCCTTCTTTGTCCTGTGCCACATAGTGAGTGCACACACTGCAGCTCTTTTCAGTATGAAGTGACCAAAATGAATCTGTCGTCACCCGCTGAGAAACATTGTCCGGTATATTTACATCTTTTGTCCCTAGTGATTTTTGTCATCACTGTATAACATCTGTTACTCATTCTTGTGGCATGCTTATCAGTGTCATCTCCATTAATGTTCAGTCAGTGCACTTGAGCAATGTCTCTTTTGTAAACAACTCACAGTTTTGGAATTGTCTTTTATATTTCCTCCTTGCCCTCTCCCCACAAATTCTGCAAAATCCAGTTAAACTGTCTTGGTGATTTGTCTGAAATCCTGAACTGTCAGAACTCATCTTTGAACTTACAGTAAGAAAGTGAAAAGAATAAGCACAAAAACTAAAGAAAACATCTCTAATGTATGGCCCCTGGAACACAGTATTAATGGTCTGCTCATGCTACCTCAAAGCCGGACAGCTTGAAACAGAATGGGGAACACTGTTCCTCTCTTTGCTAACTACACCACCTGTGACATGTGTCCCACAGAGCCCCTCCCCCCTCACAAATCAGGCACCATTCCCTAAAGCCAGGACAAACTTCAGCAGAACTGTTTAGTTTATCAGAAAGGAGAAACCTTTGGCCCAATCCTGAAGTTGCAGGACCGGCCATCTAAAGTGGGAGATAGGAGATAAGGGGGGGTATTGTTTGGAAAACTGGAGGCCCTCTACTGTCCCTTTCCACATGGCCCTGATTTATAACCAGTCCCCTGGCTGTGATTAGACTGGTGCCAAACAATCCTGCATGCCAGAGGCAAGCTAATGATCCTACTGACAGACTGGGGGGAGAGGATGTGTCAGTGGTGTCAATTTGTGTCTTGAAATGCGGCATGAATGGTACAAATGAATGAAACAGCAAGCACTGCGCCGCCATCTTGGATATATTCGTTGCTCCGGCAACCAGAGCTAGTGCAGGCGCACTGCCCAGCAGAGCTGGGTCAGATGCCAGGAAAAGGTCAGCAACCGAATTCTGACCGGCACTGTAGGCGTGGGAAGGTGTGTCCAACGGATGCTACGGTCTGTCAGCTAAGTTGTGTATTTATACCTTTCTTTTCCTTTTCTTTTTGACAGGGTTGATTTGTTAGTTGTATTTCTCTTAAGCAGGTATTGCTCGGGGAGAACGTAGGGATCACTGTTGTTGTTTATATGGCTGCTTTAGAATCGTTGTGGACATGAAGAAGAGGAGTCTGGTCGTAGTGGAGTTGTTTTATTTGAGGAACGTTGGCGTATTGTTAACTGGGCTGAAGTCGGAGGTGGCGTGGTCGTAGTACTGTGGCATGATGTCGGGCGCCTGTGTAGGTTCCTTTTTGGTCGATGCTACAGCGAGCTGTGTGGTGGCGGGCTGCGCGCGAGGTGCACAGTGTAGTCGTAGCGGTTTTCGTTGTTAGTAGTTTCTGTGCTCTAGCTGTGTCTCGTTTATCCGCCTTTTGTTTGTAGCAGGCCTTGTAGTTGTTGTCGCTCAGAGCGACGTGTAGATAACTCGGTGTGTAGTTGTCACGGTTGTTATATCCACATATACCCATATTGGGCGGTGTGGCTTTATAGAAGAGTGACGTATCGTATGTACATTGTGCTTGTATTTTATATGTAGTGCAGAAGAAGCAGGTATTGCCATGGTTGACAGTGTAGGAGGCAGTTACGTTTTCTTTGTGGAGTTCCCCGGTCGCTAGATTTACTTACCCCTCTTTTTCTTTTCTTCTCCTTCTCTCTCTGTGATCATTCCGGGTATCGAAGAAGGGACAGGAGACCAATGTGAGACGGTGAGAAACTGTACCTGACGTCCCCGCCTTGCCCACCCTTTTCTCTATCCACTTTCGTGGCCCTTCCCCATCCTTCTGTCCCTCTCCTTCTCTTTTCCGGGCATTGAAGAAGGGACATGCAGGTTCGAAGTGGCAGACAGCCGAACAGGCTCAGCAGACGTCCTCGCCTTGCCCACCTTTTCTCTCTTCCCTGTATTGCTTTCATTTCCATTTCTTCCTACTCTCTTCCACCTTAGGTCTAGTTTCACCTAGTTAGAAAACTGCCTTTTTGTTGTTGTTTTTTCACAGTATTTTTATAAGTGTTTTTGCTGAGGCCTAGTGGCGAACAACGATTTAGGAGGAGATAATGTATGATTACTAGATTAAGGGCCGAGGAGATTGGTTTGAGAGGTTAGTTCGGTAGAATGCATGGGTTATTTAGATCAGTTTCATCGTCACCTACATGTAACTAAACTGGTTACGCGAACTCACAATGTAACTGTTTTATTAGTAGAATACAAACATGGAAACGCATTGATGGTGTGATCACTGACTCTAAGTGTTGTGCTCTTTCGTTCCCGTGGTCTAAATGCTGTGGTTGTCGGTGTGCTTGTATATATATATATATATATATAGAGAGAGAGAGAGAGAGAGAGAGAGAGAGAGAGAGAGAGAGAGAGAGAGAGAGAGAGAGAGAGAGATGTGAACAACAAATATTTGTTTGATTTCATTTGAAATACTTCGTCTGTGTTATATTACATTAGATATAATATACACTAGAAGTACAACACACATAGTCATAGTGAATGATATATAAACATTAACTTAATATGAATACGCCTAACACTTGCTCTGTGTCACACTGTAATCCCCCCCCCCCCTTCTCCCAGTAGTTTTAACAGGTTAATGTTGCCTGTTGCCGGGGTGGTGTTTGTTGTTTTGTTTTTGTTTTATTTTACGGTTTTTCCTCCTGTATCAGACCCTTAGAGTGGCAGTGTAAGCAACGACCTGGCTGTGGCCACCTAAGGGATCAGCTGATGAAGAGCGGCACATCTCTCAGTCTAATATATATATTTTGTTTGAGTTCGGACTTAAAGCTTGTAAAGAAAGAAAAAGGCTTAATGAGGATAGCTGCGTTACCTCGCAACTGCAAATGGCGGTTGTGTACATAAACTACAGGCTCTACGCGAGTTCCGACCAAACAATTTCTGGAACTTGAATAAAAACTGAGAGACGATCTCACTGGAAAGGCAGCGCATGCATCCAGATGTACATGTTTAGAACTTCCCAAAACAGTTCGCCCATGTTTGACAGGCGCTTGGCCAGGTCAAGCGGCGTATCAGTTGACCGGCCGGCAGGGCCAGACCTTGTTTTGTTTAGTGCCAGACACTCTTGTTGTAGGGACAAAAGGGCTTCTGGAACCAGGATCTTAGTTTAGAGTTAAGATGGTATGGGTGTGCTTGTGTGTTTACCAAGGCCTGACACTTTGCCAACGCATTCAAGCCTGAAAAAAAAACAACAGGCTACATGCACTCACGGCGCTACACTTTCTCTCGCTTCTTTGCCAGACACATGCTTTTATTTGTGTATTTGTTTGAATGTTTTTTAAAAGGTCAGCAGAAATGTGACCGTCCACCACGAAATGAGTCGCTTGTCACCAAACTTTGATTTTGATGTTTTTTCTAATAGTATCCTTTATGCTCTTTTCAATGGTGAAAACCGTTTTTGAATATGTCCATTAGTTTTTCAGCTACACGTCTTGAAACAGGGTTACCCTCAATAACGCAGTTTTGAGAAAATTGCCCTGAAAGTTGTCTTATTGTAAAAAGAAAATTTCCGTAGCAACCAATAATTTATCTTCACAATAAACCTTGCAAACATCAAACAATAATCAATAAAATATATCAAAACTTTGTTGGGAAAAGTTTATTTATATTTCTCAAATTATGACTTTTTAATGGGGAAAACGAATCATGGAGATCTGCATGTAGTCCTGAACCAGCCATTATATCAAATTTGACTTTTTGCCACTAACTTAACTGCAGTCAGTTCAATTATGTACTTGTGTAAAATACAGCTGTCAGCTGTACACTCACATCCGACCTTTCGTGAGGCCTGGTGTACAGGATCGTGTCTGCTGATAAGACTTTAACAAAACCGCGGGCTCTTTTCAATGAAAAATGGCAGAAAACTCAAATGAAAAATTACGTTACACTGAACATTCCCCAAACCTGACAGTCTCTTTTATTGCTCAGACTCACTCTAGAACAGAAGGCAAGAAATGTAGACACCATCAAAAGTGCCACTGAAGCAATTTTCATTTTGAAATTTAAAACAACAACAACTTATTGTTCAGCTAAACGCTCAAGATCAGTCACAGGAAGAAAAAAAAATTCACCTTGATTATTTGTTCATCAGCAAATAGTCATTTAAATCGTGTGTACAACAGGAAAAAGAAAAACTGAACTGTAAGTTTCTAAATGAAACATTTAAAACATTTGTGTCATTCAAATAAAAAATCCTACCTCGGTTGTTGACAAAATCAAACCATGAAGAAAAGAATTCTCCAACTTACAGGAGCTAGAAGGGAGTATTTGTACACTCACATCAAGAGTCACTGGAAAACACCTTTGACCCCAACACAATTTCCAGAAAGTCATCAGGCACAAACATTCCCCACTGGGAGTCTTAAGATTCAGTTTTCACACAGAAATGTTTGTCAATACTGAAGAAACATTATCTGATGCTCAGTTCACACTCATCTCCACAGTCATCACAGGAGTCCCAAGCAGATCATTTCACAGTCATTCATTGGTGTGCTTGCCAAGATTCCCAGCAGGATCATGTCTTTTTCAGCTGAAAAACAAAAGACAAAAAAACATTTTTTTTTATATCAATCATTCTGATCTGACTGACACAACAGGACATTGGATAAAAAAATCAGTGTCTGAAATACTTAAAAAGGTCCTTTGTTTTCAAACAGATTGAGACAGACAAAGAAAAAGTGCATAGATTAATTTGTGTTGATGCATGTGCACAAAATTTCTAATTCAGGACACTATTAACATGCTTGAGTGTATACATGTATCCCTTTGCACCGATGATCTGACTGGTTTTAATTATTCTTTAAGTGTAAATCCTGTGCTTCATGTATTGGTTTGTGTTGTGTCTGTCTATGTGTGCGCGTGCGCGCACGCGCATGTGTGCGTGCATGTGTGCGTGAGTGTGTGTGTGTGTGTGTGAAAGAGAGAGAGAGAGAGAGAGAGAGAGAGAGAGAGACAGAGACAGAGACAGAGACAGAGACAGACAGACAGACAGACAGACAGACAGACACAGAACTCAGAACTTTATTACACAAAGATTAAGATTTTAGGCAGTTGCCTATACTTACAATCTGTCCCTGCTAATCTACATGCCAGTAGGCTACACATAAAACAATAGTAACAACACTGACTACCGGAGTAATGATGAAATACATGATAGTGTCAGGTTAGGAGGAAGAGAGAGAGAAAAAAAGAAGAGAGATGATAATTTTAAAATCAGAGTCAAAGCCTGGGGGGGGGGGGGGGGGGGTTGGGGGGGGGGAATTAATAATGATGATAAAATTATGATTCAGATACACGATGAACAACAAAGTATTCAGATGACAATGTTGCATATATATACACACACACACACACACACACACACACACACACACACACACACACACACACAAAAAAAAAAAAAAACTCCTCAGACAAGCACTGTCATTACAAATAATGGAAGCAAGAACAGTAAGTGTAAGCCTGAATCAGACATACAATAAATGAGAAGAGACAGCAACAATGCGAACCGTTCAAATAACAATAGCGTGTACAAAGGAGAGAGAGAGAGAGAGGGAGAGAGGGACAGAGAGAAGTTGGGCACACAAGTATTAATACAACCGGTAACGGAAAGGAAATCTTTCAGTATTCATCGGAACATATATCTGTATAAAGTGAACCATCCAAATAACAACTACGAAAAAAACGCAACCAAAAAAAAAAAAAAAAAAAAAAGCATTTATAAGCATTTACATGTTTCCTTTTTTACCAATAATGAAAACAAAAACAGTCAATATATAGGCACACAAGTTTAACAAACATGGTTATACCAAAAATTCCCCTGAACACGATTTCATTTGTCAGTCAGGAGCTAACGAAGACCTACTCTGAAGCCACGCACAGACTTGTACGTTTTCATTTTCGGAGGAAGAGAGTTCCAGACATATGACCCAGAGAACGCAAAACTCATCTTATATAGGTCAATGCGAGTGCGAGGTAAGACATAGTTTCTTGACTCATATCGAGCAGGCGCTCTGTTAAGAAGATCGCATACACATTGAGGAGCCCAACCCATATGGATTTTAAACATAAGCACAGCTGTGTTGTACACAAATTGTTCCTGCAGTGGAAGAATGTCTATTTTTTTTAAAGTTTTGCCGTCGTTGACAGGGAGTGATCAGGTAATATAAGTTTTGCTGCTCGTCTGTGGAGGGAGATGAGTTTTTTTTAAGTGAACCTCACTAGCATTGCTCCACACAGTAGATGCATAATTTATATGTGCCATTAAGTGGGCATTAAAGAACAACTTGCGACAATCAATATCAACATACTTCCTAAGCTGGCCCGGCAAAAATAAATTTCGAGCTACCTGTTTACAGATGTTATCAATATGGGGCTGCCATTTTAACTCTTCATCAGTTGTAATCCCAAGAACCCTATGTTCACGAACTTGTTCAATTATGTTTGTACCAAGTGTCAGGTTAAGTATTAGGGGTTTAAGCTGGTGTTTTTGTCTGGAAGCTAATACCATGTTTTTAGTCTTCCCGGGGTGAACTGCCATGCGATTTTGGTCACACCATTTTGATATATCATTTAAACCCTCTTGAAGACTATGCTGGACTGATTCCACATTTGTCCCACGTGAGTGAATTGAGTTATCGTCTGCAAAAAGATCACATACAACTTTGGTATTAAGTATATGTAGGGGTAGGTCATTAATGAAAATACTGAATAGAAGTGGACCCAGAACAGAGCCCTGTGGTACTCCACATTTAACTACTCCTTTTGTTGAATAGTTTCCATTCAGGAAAACACACTGAGTTCTGTCTTGCAGATACGACTTTAAGAGAGACACTGTTGACGAATTCTGCAAATAAACTGATAATTTCTGGAGTAGAATTGTATGGTTGGCAAAGTCAAACGCTTTTTTTTAATCTAAGAAGACTGCACCAGTAAGTTGGGTCTGGTTGATTGCAGCGAGCCAAGTGTCACAAACTCGAATTAAGGCTGTGTGGCAGGAATGCCGTTGACGAAAACCAGACTGAAAGGGGTTGCGGTTTTCTATGAACTGTGGTAGGTGTTTATGGATATGCCTCTCAAGGGGTTTAGTCAAAATAAAAGAAGGGATATTGGCCTGAAGTTATTAGGGTCAGAGTGATCTTTGGTTTTGGGTAATAGGATAACCTTGGCTGCCTTCAGAGCGGGAGGAAAGCTATTTTGTTCAATGCATAAGTTGTAGACATGAGTCAAAGATTCCACAACGTGAGGAAGAGCAAGTTTCAGCAGAAATGAGTTAATGCTTTCTGGTCCCATTGACTTGTTGTTCTTTGGATTTACAATATGCATACCAACTTCATGGACAGCAATCAAAGGAACTATAAATGAATCGGTAGAGCCTATTCTGTCTCGGCAGAACGTTTTAATGAATGGTGAGATTTCATAATCCTTGCATGAACTGTTGTCCGTGGATTTAAGAACTGATTCAGAAAAAGACAGAAAATTTTCATTTAAAGAATTAGGGGAACGCTTAATTTCACAAGACGCTGCCTTGTTGCGGGACTTGTACGTAATTTCATTCACTGCACGCCACAAAGACAACGTATCTTTGTTGTGGTTTATAAGCTTTTCAAAATACGCCTTCTTTGCCGCTCGGACTAGGTTTGTGACTTTGTTCCTTTGTTTTTTGTAGTCTTCAAACTTCTTTTCTTGTTTGAATTTGTCACGAGTTTTCATTGCTTTAATAATATCGGTGGACAACCACTGGGGGAGTGTAGGGTGTTTAACTCTCTTCCTCCGAAGTGGCGCGTGTTTTTCTATGACAAGAAGAAAGGCCTCATACCAAGCTGATAACGCTTTAGTTGAGTCTGAGACACTAAACACTGCAGAAAATGGTGCAGAGTTCAGCTCTTGAAGAAAGTCGTCCTGATTAAAGTGTTTAAAAGAACGATACTGAATAGTTGTGTGGCCTTTGGCCAGCTTTCTAGTTGTTTTACACGACCATGTGCAGACCACTGGACAGTGATCACTAATACAAATATCAGAGACTTGTACTTTTGATACCATTTGTTCATTATTCGTGTAAATATGATCTAAAAGCGTAGCACTCGTTTGCGTTATTCTCGTTGCACAGTTTATGAGTTGGTGCAAACCAAATAAAGAGGTTGTTGATTCCCAAGCAGGTTGAGATTATAGAAGATCAATATTGAAGTCTCCGAGAAGAATTATGTTAGAATTGCCTTCATTGACCTTGTCCATCATTTTCACGAAGTCATCAAACCAAGCATACGTAACAGCAGGATTCCTATATACATATCCAACCAGGGTAGCACTGGAAGAGGAATGCTTGATCTCAACCCACATGCATTCCACCCTCTCGGACTCGAGATCTGCTCGCCGCTTAGTGGTGTGTACTATGCTGTGGTGGACATACAGTCCCATGCCAGTCTGGCCACGATGCGCACCGTCGCGCCGAAGCAACGTGTAGATGGGAATAGATAATGATTCATCACCAACACTAGAATTAAGGCGGGTCTCGCTGAGTCCAAGAAGGTGAATGTACGGAGATTTTGTTAACAGCATACAAACATCTTGTACCTTATTATAAAGGTGGTATACATTCACATGTCCTATACGAAGTCCATATTGTTTCGTATCAGTGGCAGTTTGCCGTGAGGATACAGAGGTGGTCATTTCAAACCAGTAAATAATAACAAGCAAACAAATAAATCAGCAACAGTAAAAAAAAAAAAAAAAAAAAAATTTTTTATGAAATATATACTAGGGGGAGCTTTACACGCACGCACACACGTTTACCTAAAAGGAAGAAGAAAAATTAAAAGGAGAGACAAATAAAGACAGGCAAGTAAGGAGAACAAGCCTACGTCGCTGAACAGTTCATCAACAACACTATCATCAAGCCGTCTTCAATAAAACCGTATCTAAGTCAAAGGTTAGATTTAAGCAAAGAAAGAAAGAAAGAAAGAAAAAAAAAAAAGAAAAAAAAAATGGTGGGGGAGCAAGAGAGAAAAAATCGAAACGTTACAAAATGGAAAGAACAAGTATAATAAATGAGATACGTGAGTTGGATACACGGATGGCTGGCCTCGATAAGATTTAATTTATTTTATCAAAGATGCCATCCACCCAGTGCGATACAGATGACGTCATGGGGAGAGGAGTGGCTTAAAGTCAATTGGACACTCGATTCTGGTAAGGAGAGTGCCGCGCGTTGTCTCGCTGACCCCACGGGTAGTCACAGTTCATGACTGACGGATAGGGCCACCATGGTTGGTCAGGGCTGACTGGCACAGGCGGAACATCGGCTGCACCGCGTCGGTAAGGGGTGAGTGGGCGGGTTTGGTGGGGGTAGGGTGGGGGAGGGTATGGCTGATATGGGTATGGCTGATATGGGTAGGGTTGATGAGGGTAGGGTTGATGAGGGTACGGCTGGTAAGGATAGGGTTGTTGATGGTAACGTAGGCGATGGTCGAATGACTGGTAGCTGTCGTGGTAGTGTGAAGGCCAGTTTCGACGTCCTCGTCCGTCCACAGCCTTGTCGCGCTGTTGCTGCATTTCCCCATCAGTCGCATGTACCGTGCACTGAGCCCCTTCAACTGTGTCATTGGCGTCACGCCCTTTCTTTGTTGAGCCTGCGCCCATGCCCTTCACTACAGATGACCACAGGGTCCCTGACGCAACTCTTCCGCTCCTGCGACTGAGTTGGACGGTGATGGGGTGAGCTTTCTTGTCCTGTGGAAGGGAATCCTTCGCCTTCGTAGCAGGTTGTCGTATGTGAGCCACGATGCACCTGAGCATGTTTGCGACGCCACGCTCATTTAGATAAACACCATCCCCATCAAAGTACTTAGCCCGTACTGTTTTGCCACCAGCTGCCTGTAAGTCAGAGGACAAGGAAATAAATCCGATGTTCTCCTCCACACACAAGTTGCAGAGGCAAGTATTGCAGCCAAGAACAACATCAATGGGGATCTTCTTTCGCAGAAGAATGCCAGTAAACAGCACGCGTGCTTGTGGGAATGCACGTTTCACTTGTAGCATGCACTCCTTGTATTGGGCCTTCAGTGCGGCGACATCTGCTTTCATGTCGTTCCATCCAACATGCATCACAAAGTCCGTACATCGTCCCGGTGAGAACGTTTGGACAGGCAGGCTGTCATACCGCTAACAGTAGCGCCAGGGAAGATGTGTACATGCGTACCCCCACTCCGGTCGACCCTGCGCCTGTCCACTTTCCTCAGGTTAGAGTCTCCGATAAGGAGGGTGTGTACAGCTTCTTGTGGAAGGCGGAGAGGGCGTATCTCTTTCTCGCGTGGCGAGTCGTTCCTCTGCTGCTTTTGTGACGATGGCGGGCACTCTTGTTCGGACGGAGATGGATCCTGTGCCGAAGCCGAGAGTGACTCCTTTGCTTGAGACTCAGCAGATTTACCAATGGTTTGCTGCATTTGGTCATGGGAAGGGGGCGTGTCAGGCGCACACGCTTTCGTTGCTGCGTACTCGTTGACTGTGAGCCTACTGCTGTTACGGTCAGATTTCTGTCGACTGAGCAACTCGTGGAGTTTACTCTGACACCTGTCGGCTGTGCTTTTGTACTTTCTAACGAGCTCCAGCAACTGTGCGTTCTGAGTTTGTAAGTCTTCCAGTTTGGAACGAAAGTCCGCACTGACGGCCTTGATTTTGCCGTCGAAGTGGGCCTGAAGGTCCCGTATTGTTTCCCGACCAGAGCAGCACAGGGAAGCACTGACACAGGTGCACGGTGCGGGTTCCACTGCACAAGGATGCAGGTTGCTGTCGACCGGCGAGCCATCTGTGGTACGCGGAGAGTTGATGTTGCTGACGACTTGGGGAGCAGCGGGATCGTCTACCAACTCGTCGTTAGCAGTGGCTGCCTCTGCTTCGGTCGCACCTGACGACAGAGAGCGAGAGAGAGAGAGGGGTCGACACATACAGTTGTCTGGGTCACAGATGTTTTGACGTTGCTGACGGTTGTCTCGTCGTCAGCCGTAGCTGTCTCAACGTCGGCCGTAGGTGTCTCAACGTCTGTCGTGGTTTTCTCAACGCCAGTCATGGTCTTCTTAACGTCGGTGTTGGTTGTACCGATGCCGGTCGTGGTTGTTTCGACGTCAGCCATAGTTGTCTCAACACCGATCGTCGTTGTCTCAACATCGGTAGTAGTTGTTTCAGCGTTGGTCGGGGTTTTGTCAACGTCTGACATGGTTTCCTCAATGTGAGTTGTTTTCTTAACGTCGGTGGAGTTATCGTCGACGTCAGTCTTGGGTGTCTCGACGTTAGCCGTGGATGTCTCGACGTCAGTGTCAGTCGTGGTCTCCTCATCACTGGTCGTGATTGTGCCAACGTCGGTCGCGGTGGTCTCGCCCTCTGACGTGGTTGTGTCGACGTCAGTCGTGGTTGTGGTGGCTTTGGTCTTAGTTGTTGCGATCAAGCCGATGTCAGTGGTGATTGTGTCGACGACTGTGTTCATGCTGTCAGATAAAGCCGGCAACATCATCGGCGTGTCTGGGACAGCACTTGGATCGCCGGTGCCTGTGTCGTTCAACGACTCCATCAAATAACTCAAACTCATGCTTGACCCAAGCTTGGCAGTATTTTCCCTGCACTAGGCATGAACCGCAGCCTTTTTTGCGGGTGGCTGTCTTAACAAAATACACAGTGATTGTTATGCACTTGTCATCACCCCTGCAGACTTGCACAAATGTCTTCGCGATGTCAGAAACAGAAGAAAAAGAAAAAACAGAGTCTATGTTGCCACTAACATTGTTGGCGTGGTCGGTGTCCTGCCACAGAACTGAGAAACGGGGGTCACTCCATGAACAGTAACGAAGGCCAAGGGCTCTCCGCCACTGTACTAGGGTTTCCCTGTTCCAGCAGCAGAAAGTCTTCTGGTCGTCGTCAAGAGTGTCCTTTAATAAAGGTTTAACAAAGTCAGTACAAAGGGGGAGAGAGAGCGTCATGCTGCAATACTGGGCGGGTGACCATACTGTCTGTTGTTAATACATCACTGACACTATATTATCGCTTGGCTGGTACACCACAAACACAAATGACAATAGCAAGATTTATAATGACGACCACAGCAAGCGACAGCAGTAATGGTAACGACACAAAGGAGATCACTACTGTAACTCTGCAATGGATGATCTTTACGCAGGTATAGTGGAAAAACACACACAGTAAACTGAATTGATAGAATAAATGGGTGTCATAAATGGTCAACACAAGCAATAGTGAGTTTTATAACAACTAGAATAATGGAAGTTAATACTCAGCTGTAGTGCCGCTCTGTGTAGGGTTAATCAACGGAGACATGTCACAGTCTGTATAAGCCGGAATTGCGGGTGGCTCAAGTGGTAATTAAGACACATACGCCGGCAATGAAAGGGAGCCTAGTTCAGCCCCGCAGATCAAACTGAAGGAGAGTCTGGCGATTTGTTGCGTGGTCGTTTGTCCCCTAATCACGCCTTGAACAGCGAACGTTACCACAGGTGACGCAATGAAGCGTCCAGCAGAGCCTGAGCGCTATCCGATCCGTTTGAAATCCTCCAGGCTCAAACCCGTCCCTAATAGGCCTACTCGCCTCTGTGGACGTTAAGCAACAAAGTCTCTCTCTCTAGGGCGTTTTCCTAGCAGACAGCCCTCACTTCACACACACTTCACAGTCTCATCAAGCTAAGTAGGCCAGCCGGTTACACAGGCCGCGGTTGCGTCATGACGGTCAGCAGTCAAAGTAATCCGCGTCCACGCAGAATAGAAGCACAAAGAATGATATTTACATTAACAAATAACTCAACTGTCCATGTCCAGACGAAACATAAAGTCCATACAAGGAATATCGGGAACACCACCTAACCGTACATATAATTTTCAATACGGTTACGGCACTTTAACACTGAATAATTGCACGAAATGGCAGAGCGGAAAAAAAACACACGTGTCGGCCGGCCGAGCACCTGAGAGAGAGAGAGAGAGAGAGAGAGAGAGAGAGAGAGAGAGAGAGAGAGAGAGAGAGAGAGAGAGAGAGACTAAACAACTATAAAAACCTCACCTTCATTAAATTCTGCCACGTTTAGTCTCCTGGCCAAGATTTCAGCTGTGGAAAACTGTGCTATGCACCCATGTTTTTCGCAGTGTGCTAGAGTTGACGTCTCACGAACTTGTGCTCTGATTTTGCACTTGTACTGAAAGTTTTGAACTTTCAGCAACTCGGTGTCAGAGTTCAGTCATGTTATCCTGAATGTCAGTTTCAATCTGTGACACAGAGTTATCATCGAGGCCTTCATCGTCAGATATGGAGTCTTCTGAATCGTCAGCACACCCACCACTTGATTCAATATCGCAGTTTTCTTCTGAATCTACGTTCGAGGTTTTCACGTCTCTTCTGCTCTCACTCACCATTTCAGTGTCGTCTTGATCGCTTTCATCCTCTCCATCAACGGCATCCTCTCCTTCAACAGCAAGAACTGTTGCAAAATAATCAGCAATCAAACCTCTGACGCAATCGAATCGTTTTCGTCCAAAATATTAGCTACACGAGCTGAATTCAAAACTTTCGCCAGCATTAACTTGCGTGTGTTGTCACTCGCCATGTTGAAACACGCTTCGCGCCGGTTGGTCATGTAGAGTCACATGATCTTCATGGCCAATGAGAGAAACGGAATACCCTCCTTAGTGACGCGTGTTTACGGATTTCCCTTTTAATTTCAGAGGTTTTATTAGTAGGATATTTTGAGTTTAGCCAATCAAACCTGAGCTAGTTTGAAAGTGGAGACAAAGACCTTTCTATTCATACCAAACTTTACGGGTCCATTGCAAGTTTTAGGGGTGAACGCGGTGCGTGAAACTTAGTAACTTTCCTGCTTTTTGTCTTACCTGGATAGTAGGGTATGATATGAAAAAATCATTTTTAGACAACTTCAGGCGAATAAACTGTCTTTTTGATGGTGTATTTACCGAAAAGAAAGACTGCTTTTCAACATTTTGCCAAAATGTCAAAATCGACACCTGACACCCCCAACACCCATTTTCCGCTCTAGCTCCAAACAGCCCGAGAGGGACTTCCGACTCATTTCGTGGTGGACGGTCACAAATAACCTTAACAGCCTGACAGACAGTGGAATATTTTTTCTGGTATTCACTCATTTTAACCAGTAGATTTGGGAAATTACCAGTTAAAACAAACGTAGAAATGTTTTGCTATCAGTTTCAAAGAAATTTGCCTTTTGGCAACTTAATGTTTAAAAATTAATATACGCGTAAAATAAATAAAACAACCGTAGAGGCAAAACAATAAACACTAAACTACCTTTACTCATAGTATGTGTATCCAGTCTTGTCACACCCATGGCAAGCAAGTCTAGGATCACATAGATCACATGCCACATTTATATTATTGCAGCACGGTCACTGTCAAACTTGGCAGTGGTATCCACTGAATGAAAACTCACTGCTCTAGTGTTGTCAGAGAAAGCCTGTGCAGTGCAGTCCACAGAAACTCCTGTCTGCAAAATTAGAACAAAAGCAGGATGAGATGTATGCAGGAATCTAATTTAAGAATAAGATAAAAGCACAAAAAGAAAAGAAAAAAAAAAAAAGCTTGAAGCAATGACCTGACTGCAACTCGCAAGTTGAGAGTCAAAACACACATTGATAATGTGATATATTTTTCTAGTTCAGCAGTATCTTTTGTTTCAAGTACATACTCTATTATTATCCATGCTTACCATGGTTATGTGTGTGTGTGTTACAAGCTGAAACTGGCCTGACGTTAACTTTAATTCTATAGCTGTGGAATGGACAGGCAAAATGGGTGAAGCCTGAAACTTGGCAGAAGATGTTGCAAAATACGATGCACTGACTTGTTACTATGTCAGTGTTACAGTTTTATATTGAATGAATGAGAGAGAGAGAGAGAGAGAGAGAGAGAGAGAGAGAGAGAGAGAGAGAGGAGAGAGAGAGAGAGAGAGAGAATGGTTTATTGAAAAAGGCCATGAGGCCATGTCAAATGCGGTGATGAACAAAGTCAAGCAACTTTAGATCAATGTAAAGTTACAGGTACAACAACGCAAACGTGTTTTTGTTCTCTCCCCCGCCCCCCACCTCCCCTCCTTTTCCTTGTCATATTATTTCTTCTACAACTGATGAGCATAAATATAAATTTGTTTCTGCCCTTACTTTTGAATTGGATAATGTGAATATGTGAATGGATGTTGTTTTTGTACATATATATATACAGAGAGAGAGAGAGAGAGAGAGAGAGAGAGAGAGAGAGAGAGAGAGAGAGAGAGAGAGAGAGAGAGAAATTATATAAACTGAATAAAACAAGTGAACAACAATGAAAACTTGCTAATCCACTGATATAACAATATCTGGTAACAACTGAAGGCTTAAATGCAACAACATGGAAAGACACTAACTCATTTACCAAAAACATGGTTTTCATTTTATTTTTTCCCTTTTTAAATTTTATTCACTTACTAAGAAAAGATCATGACCGAAATTAGTGAAAACATTTATCGGTAAATGTGACATCTTTATTTTCAACATCAGAACCTGACAATTTGTTACCCTGTTACCCTCTGATACAAAAGTACTCATAAAATTGATTTTGCAATGAAGCTTACTTACAACAAACTTGTACTGAACCCCCCTCCGCCCTCCCCCCCCCCCCCCCCCCCCCCCCCCGAATAAGACGGCTGGGAGGTTGTTCGGTGAGATGATTCTCCTTTCAGCAACAAAGACTTCAGCAGTCCAGGTGGTGTTGTAGAAAATATAATGACCTGTAGGATAACCACCTTGTCTCTGCGTTAGTATCATAATAATATGTTTTCTTCATTGCAGCAATTTGATTACCTAGCATCAGTATTTTGTTGTTGTTGTTGTTGTTGTTGTTGTTGCTGTTTGTTTAAAAAAAATTAATAGTCACAAATATAACTGTAATTTTTGTAAGCAACAAAAATTTCTGAGTCAACATGTGCAGTTTTAGTGCTGTAAATTTAACATTTATAATGAAGAATCTGTTTGCAAACCATGATTACAACATATTACTGATCCCAGTATGTTTTATGTTTCTGTTTTTGTTTTGTTTTTGCTTTTTCTCCCTGCTCAGTTGCCCATGAAAAATGAGCACTTAAGATTTCATAATTTAAGTAGCATGAGCTGATGTGCACTCAGTTGAAAATGTGATGCTTTCAAATGTATCTGAAATCATTTGAAATGCACAAGGCTATTGCATTTTCATGTTTATAAATCATACAGAAGACTAATCGTCTAATGTAGTGACAACATGCACCTCCAATTACAGTATGCTCCTTGCTTTGGTTGCTGTTACCATGTTCCTTAGACGTGGCTTTGGTTGCTGTTACCAAATGTACACATACCTTCACTGCACCCTAAACGGCTATGCTCAGTACCTGCCTTTAGCAAGAACGAACACCGGCTGCATTGACGGGGAGACCAAAATGAATAACTATAATATGACAAGTTAAAAAATAAAATAAAATTAATCATCCTTTCAATGCGTGCCTCTATTCACAAAAGAGCAGGCCACTAACGCAAATTGGACCTTCTACACCCCAGACCTAAGCCGTGGTTTCGGTGAGATTTCAGCTGGATGCATTCTTTTAACAAAACGGCAAAGGGGATGAAGTAAAAAGCAGACGAAATCAAGCCTTACTCTGAAATTGAAAACAAATCTAATCCCTCAAATCCGACTACATGCAATAAAGATCTCGTTAAACACACACACACACACACACACACACACACACACACACACACACACACACACACACACACACACACACACACACACACACACACACACACACAAAATGTTTATATATATATAAGCATCTCCTTACTCGGGAACTGGCACAAATAAATTCATACTGCAAGGCATACTTACACACAGCAGTTGTTGAGCCATGGTGCGTTGATTGAAAATCCGACGAACGAAAACCAGGCAATCGACTTTGGACTTTGGTGTTTTGTGTTTTACATAAAACTACCACCACAAATTTGTTACCCGAAGACAACAACAAATATAGCGTACACAAATGTGTTCCCGACGGCGTTTTACAACAACAAAGCAAAACAAAAAAGGGAGAGGAATTTCCATAATGAAATAAGAGTTGTGAGGTTCTGATTATGATTTTTAATCACCAGGTAATTAATGGACTTTATACATTCTGTCGACGCACCGTCACTTATCAGTCGAGTCTTTCTTGATCTTGATCTTGATGATTACGTCGACTTGGGCCATGTCCTAGCATGAATGTCGACGGAAAAACGGGGGGAGCACTTAGTGTTGAGTCGAGATAAGGGATCGAAATTCCTCCACCGACTTTGCAGACACTACTTCTTCTGTGAGGTTGTTCCAGTCAGAGACAGTTCTGATGAAGAAGCTGTTTCTGTAGGTGTCTGTTTTTGCGCTGCCCTAGGAGAAGCAGCGGTTGTTGTTTCTGGCGAACTTCCTGATGATGTTGCTGGAGGTAAGTCAGATCTACTGGTAATCTTAATCTGCCTCTTCTTCCAAACAGGTGTCAGAAAGGGTTCTGCTGGAATGGCTGGGATGAGACCAGAGGCAGTTTTGTAGAGGAAGACGAGGCGCTTCTCTCTCCGTCTGTCCTGTAGAGATGGCAGGTTCAGGTCCTTCAGCATCTTTGCTGTAGAGCCAGGCTGGCGATACCGGTAATCCTGTTTAATAAAACGGGCGGCGCGGCGCTGAACATATTCCAGCTTGTCGATGTCTCTCTGTTGGTATGGATCCCAGACCACAGCGCTGTATTGAAAAACTGACCTGATAAGGGCCAGGTAGGTTGTTCTTCTGCATTCTTCTGGACAAGACCTCAGGTTTCTTCTTAGCAGCCCGAGGCAGGAGTTCACATTTTTGGTGATGGTGCTGATGTGTTCAGACCAGGACAGATTCTCGGAGAGCTGGACTCCAAGCCGGTAGGGGATTAGTGGGACTTGTTTCAAGATCTGATTTTCCAGGGAGTATAGGTGGGATGACTTGCTGAGTAGACTCATGATGTAGCATTTCGTGGCGTTGAACTTCATCCCCCACTGTCCTGCCCATGTCTCCAACTGCTGTAGGTCTTGTTGCAGGATGATGTGGTCTTGGTGAGAGTGAATCTCCCTGTAGAGAAGACAGTCATCTGCGAAGAGGCACACTTGTGATCAGACAGCAATGGGAAGATCGTTGATATTGCACAGGAACAACAGAGGGCTAAGCACAGTGCCTTGGGGTACCCCAGAGTCCACAGATGCCTCACTGGAGAGCTGGCCATCAATCACCACTCGCATCTGGCGCTGTGTGAGGAAATTCGCAAGCCACTTGTGCAGGGGTCCCTTGATGCCATACTGTTTTAGCTTGTAAAGGAATTTCTGATGGGAGACAGTGACGAAAGCTTTGGAGAAGTCCAACATAACAATGTCGGTCTGGATGTTTTGGTCAAAAGATTTGCCGAAGTCATGGAGTGGAATGATCAGTTGGGTTTCACAGGAAAGGCCAGAACGAAAGCCACGATTTAAGCTGCTAAGAATTTTGTGGTGGTTAAAGTGGGACATGAAGTGGGAAAACAAATGATGTGCTCAAGAAGCTTGGAAGAAACAGAGGTCAAGGACACGGGTTGGTAGTTTTACGCCAGATGTCTGTGCCCCTTTTTGAAGACAGGTATTATGTTGGCGTGTCTCCAGTCTGCTGGCAGTAGGCCCGTGTCTACTGAATGCTGGAAGATGCAAGTCAGTCCCTCTGCCAGTTCAGTGGCACACTCCTTCAAGACTTGGTTGGGGATGTTATCTGGGCCGACAGCTTTGGAAATGTTGATTGTTTGGAAACGTTGCTTTGGAAATTGTCTCTCGATCTTAAGGTCAGGAATAGGGGAATATGTGGGGTCAGACTCATCTGATGATGGAGGGAGGGAGTTGTCTTTGGTGAAAACAGACTGGAACTGTTGAAGTAAGATGTTGGCTTTCGATTTGCTGTCGCTGCAGAGTGTTCCGTTGAATTTCAGTGGGGCAGTGCCGATGTTATCTTGGCGTTTCGACTTGCTGTACTCTCAGAACGGCTTAGAAGAATTGTTCTGGGCAAGCCCTTCTTGGATGGTATTGTTTACAAAGTTCCATTCCGCCTGTCGGAAGAGTCTTTTACGTTCCTTCTGGGTGTACCTGTAGTTTGCCCAAGATCCTGTTTTCCTCGCCTGCCTATAGAGTCTCCTCTTCTTCTTGGTGAGGCGCCTTAACTTGCCGTTCATCCATGGAAGTTGGTGTTTGCCGGATCTAAGTGCTGATGGGATGTGTTTATCAATGGCGTCAGACAGCTGTGACTTAAAGGTCTTCCACAGATCATGAACGTCCTTCCCAGCCCTGGAGAGCTCCGTCACCTTCTTAGACGTCTCTGCTGCTGCTTGCCGTAACGCTTCCCAGTTAACCTTGCCGAATAGGTGGCATTTTCTTGGGGCTTGACGTGTCCGAAATGGTCGTACACAAAAGTTAGTGATGACGATATCATGGTCTGATAAACCTGGCGCATTTCCTGTTGACTTAAAAAGCGTCGGGTTGGTAGTAAATACCAAGTTCAGAATGTTATTCTCACGCGTTGGCAGGTCTTGCATCTGGTGAAGGTTGTACTTCTCAGCCAGGTCAACGAGCTGTTGTTGGACTTGTCTATCGCTTGCACCTGGGGGGATATGGTATGGGTGTCCCAGTCGATATCCGGACAGTTGAAGTCCCCACATAAGATTATGTGACGATCTTTCTTCACTGTGATCTTTTGAAGTGACCGATCAAGGCAGTCAAGGTGGGCTTTCTGGCGGTGGGGCATGTAGAATGACCCGACGTACAGCTCCTTGTTTCCTTGTGTTTGCACCTTGATCCATATCACTTCGCCTTCATCTGGTCCAGAAGCCTCAGGTATTTCACCGGAGACAAGGTTCTCGTTGGCAAGAATAAAAACTCCCCCACCAAGTGTACTCCTGTCATTGCATAGTCTGGTAGAAATACTTCTCCTGACGTAATAGCAGTAGTGTCTGGTGGTTTGCCTGGTTTCGGTTTTACATAGTCCATTACTGCGGCAAATTCTGCTTTCTTGTCAAAGATTCTTCTGCAGTTGATGGTCATGATACGCAGATTCTCTTTCTTTGATGTCTGGATGTTGTGGGGAGTGGAAGAATTGATTCGCTGGCTACGTTGCTGTGTTCTACTCCTTGTGTTTCGACTTGCAGCTGGCTTTGACTGGTCAGGGCTATGGGACTTTGACTGGGAATTACCCATTTCTGGGTTAGGGCTGCTTGACATCAGAGGGGAAATGGGCTGAAAGGAGTATTGGGTGATGTTATCAGTAGAGATAGGTTCGTAGAAGCTGGGTGCAACTTCATAGCTGCCAAAAAGTGAATGATGAAACATTTATAGTGTCACATCTGCAGCAAAGCCATTGCTCTTTCGAACGGGAAAGAAGACTATAGTCTTTGGAGCAAAGGTCCATACACGAGCGATGATACCATACGTCGCACTGGTCACAGGCAACACCCTCATCAGACCAGGACACTTTGCGCTCAAACATACCACAAGGGTAAATGGAGGCAGTCCGGGGGCCTGGGTTTGAATGGATGTCACCAGCTGACGCCAGCAGCAGAAGCAATAAGATTGTGGATTTCACGGGTTTGGAATGGGCGTGGACGGTAGATGGCGGTGTCCTTAGCTTCCTCAGGGTGTTCGTGAATGCAAAGACATTTGGACAGTGGGTATCGATGAAAGGGTTTGATGAGTGTAGGTGAAGTGCAAGTGTCATTGCAGCAAGCAGCAAAACGAGTCCCAATCATTTCATGGTCATGACGGCAATGATGAAGAGTGTACTCACTGCGTCAGTTGATACAGAGGGAGGTAACAAAAAGCTCCCAGGGGAATGTAGGCACTGAGATTAGGAGGTCATAGCTGTAAGTCCTTCGAAGTTCAAGTCTTAGAATCACAACAAGTGCGAAAATAATAATGGCGGCAATCGACAAAGGTGCGTAGATGATGAAAAAGTCCCTCCGCCAGCAAGAATTTCGTTTTCGGTGGTAGATTTGATCGAAAATCAGGGGGCTAAGTGCTTACTGGACCTAAATATACCGTCTCCTATGAATTATGAACCTTTTTGCCAAAATAACAGACCAAAAATTTGGAGCGAAGACGCACAGTCCTTGGAAGTTCAAGTCTTAGAATCACAACACGTGCGGAAACAAAAATGGCGGCAATCGACGAAGGTGCGTAGATGATGAAAAAGTCCTTCCAACAGCAAGAATTTCGTTTTCGGTGGTAGATTTGATCGAAAATCACGGGGTTAAGTGCTTACTGGACCTAAATATACCATCTTCTATCAATTTTGATCCTTTTTGCCAAAATAACAGACTAAAATTTGGAGCCAAGACACATAGTTCTCAAAAAGCGTCACCCCCCTAAGAGTGCTCTCCCCTTCTGCAAGCGACCCAAGACGCATTAGAGGCGACAGTAAATCGTATGATTTTCGTTTTCCATTTTTGACAATTTATTATTATTTTCTTCACTTCAACAATACATGGAGCAAATCTATTGCGCCCAATGAACATAATTACGGTAAGACGATCATTAGATGTTGCTTGTTTTGTATACAGTTTGAATGTTTGTGGCAAAAAGATAGTGTTTTATCCACATGGACATGCAGCAGTGTGATGGTGGCTAGCTTGACTAAGGGAGATGAGTAGAAATTGTTTTTCAGTAATGCGGCGGTGTAAAGGTCGTAAAATCGGATTTTTAATATGTACAAGCAATTTGAAATGCCGAGACGTATGCCTGAAAAGCGTATGGAGAGGAGTATTTTTGCTACAGAAATGTGTGTGCTTGGTGACTCCAAGAACCATGCACCTCTATTATTACTATATTAGATCATGTCCGAGAGCCAAGTTTTGCTTTCTTTTCCCTGTGAAAGTGAACAATTGTTGAAATTTCAAAGGTGGCTGGAAAGGACACAAATGAGCATGCTGGTAAAGCAAACGAGCTTTGTTTCGTTGTGGAGTGTTTTATTTTGCGTCAGAACAAATAAAATTTGCCTATTGGCTGTAGTTGCATGGTGTGAGATGAGGCCCCATCAGGGATATGTACAGAAACAGAAGAAACAGCCGCCCTGAAGTAGCCAGGTTGAGCAGACGCTACAGATTGGAAGTTGCTTGACAAGTTTGTGGTGTTTGGGTGGTGGGCAGCGTGTTCCAGTGGGGCACCCACTTGACCAGGTAAAGCCAGGTATGTTGGGAGCCATTCATACAGAGTGCTTCCAGGTCTGCTTGGCTTTACTTTCTTTCTTTTTTAAACTACCTCCTCTTAAACCCAGTTAATACAGCCCTGCTTTAAATGTACCCGATCATGATCCTGCCTGTTCATTTTTCATACTTTAAATATTCTATGTGATTAACCGCTAAGATCTACCCGTCAACGTTTCTACTGCTCTGCCTGCCTACAGATATATCCGTTCATGAGTATACCTGTTCAGTATTTCTCCCTTTTCGGCATAACATACACAGTTAAATTTCCTCTCATCTGCTAGGGTACGTACACACTGATCCAACAGGAAATGAATTTACCTGTTTATCTTCACATTTCTCCTTTGTCTAACAAAAAAGACTTACCTGTCACCACAAATACGTGTGTACCTGCCCATAGATGTACCCTTTCATGACCCTACCTGTTCATTTTCATACTTTATTTAAAATTAAACGCTAAGATCTACCCGTCAGCGTTTCTGCTGCGTTGCGTGACTCTCTTTATCTGTTTATCTTCATGTTTCTCTTTCGTTTAACCACAAAGACCTAGCTGTTACCACATGTGCTCGTGTATCTACCCATATATATATCTACCCGTCCATGAGCTGCCTGTTCATTTTCATACTTCAATTAAGATAAACCGCTAAGATCTACCCGTCAGCGTTTCTACTGCGCTGCATGACTATGTTTATCGTCATGCTTCTCATTCGTCGATAAACATAGTCATACAGCGCAGTAGAAACAGTTTTTCCCCCCGCCCCCTTGTCTTCCGATGACCTCTGTGCAAGACGGTTGACTAAAAACACTGTTGCACAGAGATCATCGGAAGACAAGGGGTGGGGGGGGGGGGGGACTGTTGTCCGTTGTGCCTTGAATGAGAGAAGAAAACAACATTGTCCGCAGTCGCAAAAGTTCTATTTTTTCGCACGGAAGACACTATCGTTGCACTTTCCGATGAAAATAATAGCTGTTCTTCTAGATCACAAGATGTGTGGAGTAAAAGATGAACATGATCCGGATAAAAATATAAAATACAAGACACTGCAAGACTGATTACCTTTCAGTTGATCTTTTATGTGCAGAGGTCAGTGGCTGGTCTTCGTAAGCTGTTGCTTCGCTTCCTTCGTTTCCCAAGGAACGATCTTTGGCCTGGGTTCAGTGTACCTGGACATCCTAGACACGTTCAACACGTCAAGGCCGCTCGGTGCCCTTGTCCAGTCCTTGAGCATTGGTCTGTCATTTGGTGCAGGTGAGTAAACAGCACATGGTTCTGGGTTTGGTGCTGGTGGGGAAACAGGACATGGTTCTGGGTTTGGTGCAGGTGGGTAAACAGGACAGGGTTTAGGGTTTGCATGGTGCAGGTGGGTAAACAGGGCATGGTCGGTGGGTTGCCTGAGATCATAGTAAATACCGGTATTCTGATAACGTTGGAACCGGGTTTTCTCTGTATGAAACATGACGAAGATTAGAAAAGGTGACCGTTTGCCTTGTGTATCGACAGGACTGTTCACGGGTCCCATACTGGGCCGTGTGGGAGCCCCTCCCACTCTAATGGCAGGCGGTTTGCTGTGCTGTGTTGGCTGCATCGGCAGCAGTCTGGCTCCCAACATCTATGTCCTCATCGTCTGCTTTGGTGTGCTGACAGGTATAGTCTTTGTCACCATCGTCTGCTTTGGTGTGCTGACAGGTATAGTCTTTGTCACCATCGTCTGCTTTGTTGTGCTGACAGGAATAGTGTGTTTTGTCTACTTTGATGTGCTCACAGGTATAGTGTGTTCTTTTCGACTACTTTGGTGTGCTGACAGGTATAGTGTGTTATCGTGTGCTTTGCTGTGCTGACAGGTATAGTCTTTGTCACCATCATCTGCTTTGGTGTGCTGACAGGTGTCACAATAGAAACTTTACCCTCATTCACTCCCTGAATCCTTTCTGTCTATAGAAACAAAAGCTTGTATTGTAAATATACACAACATATTTTATTCACACATTCATTCTACGCTTTCATATGCGTATTCATATCTGTCACTGTTTCCTCTAAAACTACTAAAAGAATTTTAAATAGCACCATGCCAAATAATATGTACTTCAACTCATTTTTTAAACTGTTCAGATCTACCACTAAACTGATAAGACGTCAATACAAATTCTTAAACTTAATATGTGGAAACACGCGACTAAAACTCTCCGAGGTTAGTGATGGGAAAACATCATAACACAACAAAGGCCTTTACTCGTACCGAGTGAAATACCGCACACACTGTTAACATACATACCACCGTGGCACTACCACAGAGACAGACGACGACGGAGCTAGATGACGACCTAGGAAGACGAAAACATAAGTGGGCGAAGACGTAGGTAGACGAAGCAGGAGACATAAGAAGAAGACAGACGCACTCTGGGGTGGAGCAAAGCGGCAGCTCCCTTTTAGCTGAAGACTATCCCGCAGTAACGAAGATGGAAATTAATTGATACCTCACCTCCCATATGCGACTCACTGATCTCAGAGGCCATGGAGGATGTAGCAGTCTCTGCAGCCCGAGGTCCAGTCGTAGAACCGCCCCCAGTCGCCTCGTTCCTGATCTTACTTTCAGGAAAACGAATGGCTAAGAAACGTCGACAGTCCCCCCAGGCTGTGTCAACTGGTCTGAAAGAAGACTACCCCCCCCCCCCCCCCCCCCCCAAAAAAAAAAAAAAAAAAAAAAATTAATAATAATAATAATATATATAAATAAGGAAACTAACTTTCGGCACTACGGCCTAAACTAAAACACGTCTTCTCTTCTCCGTTCCCTGACAGTCCTCTGTACGCTGAGCAGATATACTCTGCTCGATAAAAAGCTTCACATATCTCATTGGCTGATCACATCAAACAAACAGCACGGTTTGGGATGGCCAGTCTTTTCACATAGTTTTTGTTTGTTTTTTGTTTTAAATGGACTCATAGCAGCACATTCCTCGGCGTGCTGAACTGATAATAGACGATCTTCGGAAATCCAAGGTACTGCACTCGGTAAGTGCCTACGGGCATGGAGCTGTATCCATAGGTCCATGCCTGCGGGTGTAGCGCAGAGTAGGCACGCTTTTGTTGGGGGTACAGTGAGCACAAGGGCAAGATGATGGATACCCGTAAACAAAAGGAAAAAAAAGAGGAAAAAAAGCATCAGGGGACTTCACTCTCCCGGAGTACGAAAACACTCAAATTATCTTCGCCAGTTATTTCCGGAAATCGTCTATTCGTGGAGCAGTAGAATAACGAGGAACACATTTTTTTTTTTTTTACCGCTGTTGACTGAGCTGTCGCTCACTTGTCCGCTATCCCTTTCATTTTACTGAGACCGTTGATGGCCACAGGTACGTTAGAAACAGTGGCGAATTAGTAGACATATACTTAATTACAGTTGATTAACTCATTATTTCACTTAATTAACTGATTAATTAAGGTAATGACATTTAATAAGTCAAGAATGTCATTCTTCACAACAGGTATAGTCATTGTCACCATTGTCTGCTTTGGTGTGCTGACAGGTATGCTGTACATACTCATCGTCTGCTTTGGTGTGCTGATGGATACAGTGTGTGTTCTCATCGTCTACTTTAGTGTGCTGACAGTGCGTATTATCTTTGTCCTCATTGCCCTATTTGGTAGACGGACAGCTACATTCTCTGTCCTGTGTTTGATTTATTGACTGGTTGGAATAGACTATGCCCTGATTGTCTGGTAAAGGTAACAGGTATTTCTGTCTCTTTGTGTGTGTGTGTGTGTGTGTGTGTGTGTGTGTGTGTGTGTGTGTGTGTGTGTGTGTGTGTGTGGTGTGAGCGTTCGTGTGTGTGTGTGTGTGTGTGTGTGTGTGTGTGTGTGTGTGTGTGTGTGTGTGTGTGAGAGAGAGAGAGAGAGAGAGAGAGAGAGAGAGAGAGAGAGAGAGAGAGAGAGAGTGTAATGTGTGTGTGTGGTGTGTGTGTGTGTGTGTGTGTGCCCGCGCGCGCCTGTGTATGTGTGTATGTGTGTTTGCGTGCGTGCGTGCATGTGTGTGTGAGTGCGCGCACGTGCCTGTTTATTGTGTGTGTGTGTATGTGGTTTGCGTACG
Organism: Alviniconcha strummeri; assembly: GCA_963584105.1. Classification (NCBI taxonomy): domain Eukaryota; kingdom Metazoa; phylum Mollusca; class Gastropoda; family Provannidae; genus Alviniconcha; species Alviniconcha strummeri. The sequence goes on from OY757556.1 coordinate 9,846,596, forward strand.
TGCTTGAGTGAGTTCGTGTGTGTGTGTGTGGTGTGTGTGTGTGTGTGTGTGTGTGTGTGTGTGTGTGTGTGTGTGTGTGTGTGTGTGTGTGTGTGTGTGTGTGTTTGGACTGGCAGGAACAGACTACGGCGCACTGATTTGTCTTGTGTAGGTAACAGGTACCTGTGGTGTGGTGTGGTGTGGTGTGGTTTGGTGTGTGTGTGTGTGTGTGTGTGTGTGTGTGTGTGTGTGTGTGTGTGTGTGTGTGTGTGTGTGTGTGTGTGTGTGTGTGTGTGTGTGTGTGTTATCTGACCATGCGATCGACTTTGGTTTGACGAATTATATAATATCAATAAATTCATTTTTAATGCGGCGAATCCGTCTGTGACTATACATGTGTGAGACTCAAAGCGCTATACATGAAACATTACAACACTACTTAACCTAATTTAATAATGCATTACATATCTCACTCTATACCTCCCCTTCCACTGCATCGACACACGAGCAAACACACACACTCACATACACACAGTCTCACAACCCCTCGCTTTCCTCCCTCTCTCCCAGTCTCTTCTCTCCTCCAGAAACAACAACAAACAATAACAACACACACACGTACAGGTACACACACACACACACACACACACACACACACACACACACACACACCACACACACACACAAACACACGCTCGCACGCACATCGGTCAGCTAGTGAAGACGTCAGCAGCAGAATCAAGGTCAAATCAAGTACAGCATCCAATGCCTGTGAAAGGGTTAGAGTAGCTCAGAGTTGGCAGAAGCAAAGAGAAATGGTTTAAGAGACGTTTTGAACTGTGAGAGAGAACTGCAGAGTTGGATGTGTGAGCAGGAAGGTTGTTCTGGACAAGGGGAGCCTGAACAGAGAACGACCGGTAAC
>OY757556.1:9847696-9857696 GCA_963584105.1 Alviniconcha strummeri
GAACCGGAAGTTCTCTGTATGAAACATGACGAAGACTAGAAAAGGTGACCGTTTCCCTTGTGTATCGACAGGACTGTTCACGGGTCCCATACTGGGCCGTGTGGGAGCCCCTCCCACTCTAATGGCAGGCGGTTTGCTGTGCTGTGTTGGCTGCATCGGCAGCAGTCTGGCCCCCAACATCTATGTCCTCATCGTCTGCTTTGGTGTGCTGACAGGTATAGTCTTTATCACCATCGTCTGCTTTGGTGTGCTGACAGGTATACTCTTTGTAACCATCGTCTGCTTTGGTGTGCTTAGAGATGTAGTGTGTTTTCTTCGACTACTTTGGTGTTCTGACAGGTATAGTGTATTCTCATCGTCTGCTTGGTGTGCTGAGAGGTGTAGTGTGTTCTCTTCAACTACGTTGGTGTGCTGACTGGTATAGTGTGTTTTCATAGTCTGCTTTGATGTGCTGACAGGTGTCACAATACCAAATTTACCCTCATTCACTCACTGACTCCTTTCTGTCTATATAAACAAAAACTTGTAAACATACACAATATATTTATTCACACATTCATTCTACGCTTTCATACGCGTATTCATATGTCACTGTTTCGTTTAAAACTACTAAAAGAATTTTAAACATATATTTCAACACAACTTGGTGCCAAATAATATGTACATCAACTCATTTCTTTTAACTGTTCGGTACTACCACTGAACAGATAAGACGTCAATATAAATGCTTAAACTTAATGTGTTGAAACACGCGACCGAAACTCTTAGAGGTTAGTCATGGGAATTATAAAACATCATAACACAACAAAGGCCTGTACTCATACAGCGTGAAATACCACACACACTGTTAACATACATACCACCGTGGTACTACCACAAAGACACGAGGACGGAGCTAGATGACGACGTAGGCAGACGAAAACATAGGCGGACGAAGACTGAGGTAGACGAAGCCGGAGACATACGAAGAAGACAGACGCACTGTGGGGTGGAGCAAAGCGGCAGCTCCCTTTCAACTGACTACCACCCCAGAGTGACACAGACAGAGGCAGACGAAGAAAAGACAGATTCACTCTGGGGTGGAGCAAAGCGGCAGCTCCCTTGCAGCTGACGATACCCCAGAGTGACGAACACGGAACTTTATACCTCACCTCCCATACGCGACTCGCTGACTCCAGAGCCCATGACGGATGTAGCAGTCTCTGCAGCCCCAGGTCCAGTCGTAGAAACGCCCCAGTCGCCTCGTTCCTGACCTTACTTTCAGGAAAACGGATGGCTAAGAAACGTCGACAGTCCCCTCAGCTTGTGCCAACTGGTCTCAAAGAAGACTAAAAACAAAACAAAACAAAATAAGCAAACTAACTTTCGGCACTACAGTCTAAACTAAAACACGTCTTCTCTTCTCCGTTCCCCTGACAGTCTTCTGTACGCTGAGCAGATATACTCTGCTAGGTAAAAAGCTTCACATATCTCATTGGCTGATCACATCAAACAAACAGCTCGCAAGGTTTCGGTTGGCCAGACTTTTCAAAGCGTTCCGACTCATAGCAGCACATTCCTCGAAGTGCAGAACGAATAATTCGTGGAGCACGAGAATAACGACGAATATATTTTTGTTATCACTGTTGACTGAGCTGTCGCTCACTTGTCCGCTATCACTTCCATTTTACTGAGACCGTTGATGGTCAAACGTACGTTAGAAACAGAGGGGAATTAGTAGACAAATACTTAATCACAGTTGATTAACTCATTATTTCACTTAATTAACTGATTAATTAAGGTAATGACATCTAATAAGTCAAGAATCTCATTTTTCACAACAGCTATAGTCTTTGTCACCATTGTCTGCTTTTGGTGTGCTCACAGGTATACTGTGTGTATACTCATCGTCTGCTGTGGTGTGTTCACAGATATAGTGTGTGTCCTCATCGTCTACTTTGTGTGCTGACAGTACGTACCATCTTTGTTCTCATTGTCCTATATGGTAGACGGACAGCTACATTCTCTGTCCTCTGTTTGATTTATTGACTGGTTGAAATAGACCACGTCCTGATTGTCTGGTGTAGGTAACAGGCATCTCTATCTCTTTATGTGTGTGTGTGTGTGTGTGTGTGTGTGTGTGTGTGTGTGTGCGTGCGTGCGTGCGTGCGTGCGTGCGTGCGTGCGTGCGTGCGTGTGTGTGTGTGTGTGTGTGTTTGTGTGTGTGTGTGTGCGTGTGTGTGCGCGTGTATGTGTGTGTGCTATTTGACCAACGTGATCGAATTTTGATTTGACGAATTATTTAATAATAATAGATGCATTTCTAATGCACCAAATCCCTCTGTGACTATACAGGTGTGAGACTCGAAGCGCTATACACAAATCGTTAAAACAATACACAACCTAATTTAATTATGCACGACATATTTCGCTCTGTCCCTCCCCCTCCACTGTATCCACACACGAGCAAACACGCTCACTCACATACAGTCTCGCAACCCCTCGCTTCCACCTCTCTCTCCCAGTCTCTTCGCTCCCCCCAAAACAACAGCAGCAGCAGCAACAACAACAAACAACACAACACACGCATACACACACACACACACACACACACACACACACACACACACACACACACACACACACAAACACACATACACGCATACACACACATATACAAACACACACACACACACACACACACAAACACACACACACACACGCACGCACGCACGCACGCACGCACGCACGCACGCACGCACACACACACACGTACATCAGTCAGCCAGTGAAGACGTCAGCAGCAGAATCAAGATCAACTCAAGTACAGCACCCAATGCCTGTGAAAGGGTTAGAATAGCTCAGAGTTGGCAGAAGTAAAGAGAAATGGTTTAAGAGACGTTTTGAACTGTGAGAGAGAAGTGCAGAGTCGGATGTGTGAGCAGGAAGGTTGTTCTAGACAAGGGGAGCCTGAACAGAGAACGACCGGTAACCAACGCCCTTAAGTTTCCATCTTGCACAAGAAAGAGTTGTTTTCCCCCCATCTGAACTGGAATGGACTGTGCGAGAAGGAGTGTCTACAGAGAGAACCAATGACAGGTATGGTGGCAGGATACCATAAAACATCAACAACAACAACAACAAAAACAAACAAAACAAGAAACGACGACGACAACAACAACAACAACAACAACAAAAAGGAAAGCAAAAGCGGCTACCTTAAAAATAAGCCTGTCTTTGACTGGCAGCCAGTGAAGTGCCTTGAGCAATGGTTTAACATGCTCATGTCTTCTCTTGCGAAAACAACTTTCGCTGCATGGTTGTGCACGTTTTGCAGACGGTACATCTGATCACCTGATTTAGCAGCAATCATCTTGCAATTAACACCACCCCACCATCACTATCAGTGACAGCTTGTGTTTCCCTGTCCCTCTGCAGGTACTGGAGTGTCCTGCAGCTTCCTCGCATCTCTCATCGTCACCGGAATCAGTTTCTACAAGAAGCGTCACCTGGCGTTTCCCATAGTAACCATGTCTGGCGGCGTTGGGATTGCTTGCTTCCCCTCATTGGTCCGATGGCTGGTTGACGAATACGCCTTGCGCGGCATGTTCCTGATCCTGGCCGGCATCTCTTTGCATGTTGTATTGTTTGGCCTGATGGTCAGAACATGCGGAACAAGCAAAGACCTGGCTGGAAAAGACCTGGAAATGGAAGTGGAGACCGAAGAGGCTGAGAGAAAAGGGAACATCAGGCAAACGAGCGACAGAGGACAAACTGACGGAGAGATGTTAAACTTGAAACAAAGACACGCTGTTGTCACCATCTCGGAAAACGTCGAGGTTTTGAGGTATGACTGTGAGACTACCAGACAGGCTAAACCGTACTTTTAGCACCAAAGTACCAATAACCTTAACATCAGACGCTCTCACCGGAAATTCAGTGATTGTGTGTGGGAGAAAAAGCAGAGGTCAACATTATTGGAAACTTTCCATGCATTGAACACACCCCAACCGGAAACAGATCAGTATATTTTTATTTATGACTGTTTAACCGTTGTTTTGTCGCTTTGAAAGCAGTTACTCCGAAAATGTGAACATGTTTTGTTTTATCATAACGAATTAGCGTTCTTTTTAACCATTATGTGTTTAGACATTTCCAAAGGAAAATCTCGCAAATGCTTGATAATTCCAAGTGTAAAGAATTTAATCCCCGCATCCCACCCTCACACACACACACACACACACACACACACACACACACACACACACACACACACACACACACACACACACACACACACACTCACTCACTCACTCACTCATACACATATACACGCACACACACAATCACTCACTCACTCACTCACTCACTCACTCACTCACGCACGTACACACGCACGCACGCACGCCCGCAACACACACACACAGACACACACAGACACACACACACACACACACACACACACACACACACACACACACACACACACACACACACACACACACACGGAAATCATCCTGATCCTTCACTAACCCCTAGCAACTATTTCTGTGTCTATGGCTGATTGACAGCTGTCACTGAAGATTGTTTTTTGTTGGAGAGGGTCACATATACGTGGCTCGTGGTGCTTTTCAGGTGTGGAGGTGATGGTGAACGTGGCGGTACCTTTCGCAGATAATAGTCTAATATAATGATAGATCATTTAAGGCGCCCCATCTCGTAAGATCCCATAGCGCTTAGAAAGACATAAGGATACACCCATTTCATCACACACACACACGCACGCACGCACGCACGCACGCACGCACGCACGCACGCACGCACGCACGCACGCACGCACGCACGCACACACACACACACACACACACACACACACACACACACACTCTACAAATACATGTATTACTGGAGATGGATCGGTACCCGAAGATGACAAAGTTTGTTCAAACGGTACTCTTTATGTCTGCCCCGGTCGACCATGAAAACGATCATTTGGACATGTATATACTCACATACATTACAACTCGCCACCAACCAGGTTTCTCTGTGTACAGTTCAGGTCACACAAATCTCATCTCGAGGGACGTGGGCAAAGCAGAAAGACTGCGGCTGACCGGAACTGAAGAATTGAGAAACAACAAAGTGAAGTTGACCAGCACCAAGGAGATGACCAGCACCAAAATGTTGACCAGCCTAAAATACATGAACAGCACAAGCACCAGAGAGTTGACCAGCACCAGAGAGTTGACTACCATCAAAGAGTTGACCACCGCCAGAGAGTTGACCAGCATCAAAAAGCTGACCAGCACAAGTACCAACGTGTTAACCAGCACCAGAGAGTTGACCAGCATCAAAGAGTTGACCAGCAAAAGCACCAAAGAGTCGACCAGCATGACCAGCACCCGAAAGAGCAGATGGTCACTGAGCAGGATTTTTCAGACCGGCCTCTTGTACAACACCCGCTACGTTCTCGTCACCCTCACCTGCTATTCCCTCTTCTTCAGCTTCTCCTTGCCATGTAAATGTTCATTCCCTCTTATTCCCTGTTCCCTCACCTGACATTCCCTCTTCTTCAGCTTCTCCTTGCCTAGTAAGTGTTCATTCCCTCTTATTCCCTCGTCCCTTACCTGCTGTTCCCTCTTCTTCAGCTTCTCCTTGCCATATAAGTGTTCATTCCCTCTTATTCCCTGTTCCCTTACCTGCTATTCCCACTTCTTCACCTTCGCTTTGCCGAGTAAGTGTATATTCCCTTTTATTCCCTCTTTCCTTACCTGCAGTTCCTTTTTCTTCAGCTTCGCCTTGCCAAGGAATGAGTCAACAGCTGCTGGTGAGGGTGACAAAATAGACCAGCTCTAGAGAAATGTACTCACCTATACGACGAATCACAAGGAGCAATTAAACACAAGCGCTTTCGACAGAGTCTTCGTCGGATGTAAGAATATAGATAAAAACCAATAAAAGAAGAAAGAAGTAAAGAAGAAGTCAGCAAGTAAGTAAGTTGATGTTTTACGCCCAGTCAACCGGTGCGGTTATATCAGGGCGATACACATCTGATATTGTGTATTTAATTTTTAATAATGTGTATGTCTTAAAATGGGTCTATATACAGTTTTAAAAACCATACTTAAAAGGTGAAAACATAAACATAACTAAAAACGATCTGAAATTAAACTTTTTCCAAAAATATTAATTTCTTTCAGAAAGTTAAAAATCTTTTCAGGTGAAATATCCTTAAACAACATGCGCAGTGATTCAGCTTTAAAGTGGCTCTCTCTTATTTCAATAAAATCCGAACAAGTAAGTAAAATATGCTCTATGTTTAAACGTTTATCACATCCGATGCACATTGGCGGTTCCTCACCCTTCAATAAAAAGGAATGAGTAAGAAAAGAATGGCCAATATGCAATCGGGCCATCACAGCTTCTTCATTTCTGTTTTTTCCGAGGACAAGATATACATTCTTTTAATACTGGGAATATCTTATATAATTTATTTTCTGGGAACTCATCCCACTCAGACTGCCACAGTTCTAATATATATTTATTTGTGCGTGGTTTTAGGTCTGAGAATGGGATGAGCTCAACCGAGCTGTCTCCATCAAGGGCATCCTTAGCTGTAGAATCTGCAGCCGAATTTCCCCTAATGCCAACATGGCCGGGAACCCAGATGAAAACAATCTCTCTCCCCACTCTTGTCATTTCTGTATATAATTCTAAAATCTGAACTAAGACTGGATGATCATATTTTAGGTTTAATATAGACCGTTACAGAGGAAAGGGAATCAGATAGTATCAAAAATGATTTTTCTTTGGAATAATAAACATGCTTGAGAGCTAAAAGAATAGCCCTCAACTCTGCTGTATATATTGAACTGTCGTCTGGAAGCCGACATGTAAAAGTTTTTTTTAATTCGTTTTGTGGATACAGCCGCCGCAGCAACTCCTTCCTCTGTTTTGGAACCGTCGGTGGAAAAAAAAATCTGATAAAGAGGATTCAGAGATAAGTTGTAAATAGAGCTGTTTATATATTTCTGGGTTTGTTGTATCTTTTTTTAAACTGGCTAGGTCAAAACGGACTGCAGGAACTGAAAGTTTCCAAGGGACGATGTCCAATGAGGGAGCATCGTCTACCAAATTTAGGTTAAGTTTGGATTTCTCCAAGTGGGGAAGAATACGGATGCCAAGAGGTGGAAATTTTGACTCCGATTCTTGAAATAATTTGGTGTTTTGGGGTTCAAAAACACAACTTTAGGCTGTGTTTTCTGGCAGGGATTTGAGTTTAAGAACATAGTTTAAAGACAATTTTAATCGGCGAGTGGTTAACGACTATTCATGTGCTTCTATGTATAGACTTTGAGCAGGAGATGTGCGGAAAGCACCCAACGCGATTCGCAAGCCCTGATGGTGGATAGGATCCAATTGTTTCAGAATCGACCGACGGGCTGATCCGCACACACTGCATCCATAATCCAATTTGGAGCGGACTAACGAACGGTAAAGGCGTAGCAGGACGATACGATCAGCTCCCCAATCAGTATGTCCCACTAAACGAAGAATGTCCAGAGCCTTCTGACAGGAGGTTTTAAGGTATTGAATGTGATTTTTAAAAGTAAGTTTCGTGTCAAAGATAACATCAAGGAACTTTGCTTCTCTGACTACTTTTATGTTGTTTTTCCCAGAAGAATGCTAGGGTCTGGGGAAAAAAACGTACTGTTGATGGAAATGAATACAGACCGTCTTAGAGTTGGAGAACTTGAAGCCGTTCTCAGTCACCCACTTCTGAACGCTGTTTACACACAGCTGCATAGCTCTCTCCACTCTGTTTAACGTTTTTCCACTCACACACAAAGTCGTCCACAAACAATGAGCAGTCAGTACCCTTTAAGACAGCTTTAACAATGTTGTTAATTTTAAAGCTGAAAAGGGCCGGAGACAGGATGCTACCTTGCGGGACCCCCATCTCCTGCTCGTGCAGCTCGGAAAGAGTGGAACCCACTCTAACCCTGAAAGAACGTTCCGACAGGAAGCTCTGAATAAACCTGGGGAGGTGGCCCCTAAAACCGAGATTACAGAGGTCCGCCAGAATGCCGTGCTTCCACGTTGTGTCGTAAGCTTTCTCAAGGTCAAAGGAAATGGTTAAGACGTGTTCTTTTTTAATGAAGGCATTTCTAATAAATGTTTCGAAACGAACGAGATGATCCAACGCACTGTGGTTCTTCCTGAAGCCGCACTGCTTCTCGGAAAGAAGACCCTGCGACTCGAGGGACCACATGAGGCGAGCGTTGATCATCATCTCCAACGTTTTACACAAACAACTGGTTAATGCTATAGGTCTGAAATTACCGGGATCTAAGTGATCCTTACCGGGTTTGGGAATGGGGATAACTACTGCCTCACGCCACGATGGCGGAAAACAGCCAGATTCCCACACGTGGTTATAAACTTTTAAAAGGACAGACAGAGCAGAATTTGGGAGGTGTGTTAAAAGTTGGTAATGGACTTGGTCCAAACCAGTGGCTGAATCGTTGGCTCTCTGTAACGATTGGCTCAGTTCAGTCACTGAAAAAGGTAGGTTGTACTCTTCTTCATTTTTGGAAGAGAAGTCTAGGCGTCGTTTTTCTTTTAACGTTTTAATCCTCTGAAATTCGTCAGAATAATTATCCGTGGAAGTATATTTTGACAGATTTTTAGCTAATACTTCTGCTACTTCCTTTTTATCGGTAATGAGATTGCCGTTAACTTTTAAATGATTAACAGAATTACAGCCACCCGTACCCTTTATTTTCCTAATAGCTTTCCAGAACTTTTGTGTTTGCGTTTTAGAATTTAATTTATTACAGAAATGCCTCCACGAGTTCCTTTTTTGTTGTTTGACAGCATGACAAGCCTTGGCTCTTAAAAGTTTAACATTTTGAATATTACTCAGCGTTGGGTTAGAACAAAACTTTCGCTGAGCTTTCTTTCTTTCTTTAATTGCTCTTTTACAGCTGTCATTAAACCATGGAACTTTGGGAAGTTTTTTCGAAAAGATTGTTTTTGGTATAGTTTTGTTTGCTGCTTTAATAAGTAAACTGACCCTCGGCAGACATGACCGCCTCCTCCGTCAGTTCAGAGGTACACTGAACTTGGAAGGACAGACAGTCTGCCTTTTTAAAATTCCACCTGTTAGGTGCAGCTTCCTCTTCGACAGCGTTGCTGGTTAGGATTACAGGAAAGTGGTCACTTCCGCACAGATTCTCAAGAATATTCCACTCATAGTCTAGGACCAGAGATGGACCACAAATAGAGAGATCCAGTGCGGAAGTGGAAGCGGTGTCGGGATGAATATAAGTCGATGAACCATCATTTAGAATACATAAATCTATTTCTGAGAAGAGATCCTCCAACATTTGTCCTCTGCTGTTATAGGACTCGTTACCCCAGACCGGGGAGTGACCGTTGAAATTGCCCAAAAGAACGAACGGAGATGGCAGTTGTTCGATTAGGTTAATCAGATCAGTCTTGGCAACGTGATCTGATGGAGGAAGATAAATACTACAAAAGTTGACGACCTTGTTCAGTGTCACCCTCGCAGCCACCGCCTGCAAAGGGGTGTTCAAATGAACCTCACTAAACAGATAGGATTTATTTATGAGCAGAGCTACTCCCCCGGTAGCTCTATCATTTAGGGAATTTTTGGTTAAGATATTAAAACCAGAGAATGTTGGAGTCTTGGAACTGGTTAAAATTGTTTCCTGCAATCCAAACACAGCTGGCTTATACTTTCTCGAAAGCAGAGCGAGCTCCTCGAAGTTGGCTTGAAAGCCTCGCACGTTCCATTGGATAATGGAGTGCTCCATTGCTTCAATCAGGCGAGATGGGTGACGAGTCCTTCTCGTCATCAGACAGGGCAAAAAAATGGTTCGAAAGAACCAGATTTTGCTCTGCCTTCTTCAGCCTGTCCGAAGCTACAGGCTTGGGTGGTACCTGGGGCCTGTTGGAAGAAGTGGAGCACCTGGGGTGCGAAAACCCCTCGACGTCC
>OY757556.1:9860196-9875235 GCA_963584105.1 Alviniconcha strummeri
GGGCAGCTTAAACCCGAGTTCCAGGTCACCAGAGTAGGGAGTGATAAAATGAAAGGAAAAGCTGTCTTGGAATTGGTTCCTTATTAGGCTTATAAAGAGAAGAACTACATATTGGTAAGCTCAACAAACAAGGGAGTTAATTAGCCCTCGAAAGACGTCACACAAACACAACAACAAAGACCTCAAGGATGTACCTCTGTTGGAGATAATGTACGTACCTTGTATTTACTCGCAATCCAGGTGAGAGTTACCGAAGGTAACTCAGGTCTTTGTTGTTGTGTTTGTGTTACGTCTTTCGAGCGCTAATTAACTCCCTTGTGTGTTGATTCTGCACGAGCGCTCTGGGCCTCGTTCAGTTTTAGATCGTATGTATGTTGACAAAACAAGGACAACAACAACAACAAAATGAAATTCTCATTTATGCTGGGAACAAGCAGTTTGTGAATAACCGAAACGAGCAGAGTTGAGAACTGTTTGACTTTGTTGTTATTGTTGTTGTTTCATCGTGTCTCTTGAGGTTCAAATGCAAAACAACACAGTTTGCATAGTTTATGAATGTTTGAAATCAAATTAAACTGTTCTCATCTCCTTTTTCATCGTTTTTCTGTTCAACTGTCGTTTTGTAGCTTGACAAAAGGGATTACCCCGAAAATTTGCAGATTGTGTATTTGTGCCCTAATAAATAAGCGTTGATTTTAACCATTTATGCGTTTGGATCCTGTAAAATTGATAGTTTTGATAACTCCAAGGAAATGACATTGGATGTCAACAATGCAAAGGGCAGTTTCTGGGTGCGAGAAAAGATGCTTCATGGCTTGGAAATATTCCGAAAATTCAGTGTCCATTTTCTCCACTGGAATCAATGTTACTAGAGTAGGGCTAACAAATATATAATTATAATCAAATAAATACTGAGAGGAGTCATACTGAGAATAGGAATTAAAGCGTAGCTGAGGCTTTCTCCCTTCAGCACCAGATGCCACCTGCGTGTGTGCGTGCGTGCGTGTGAGTGTCTGCGTGCGTGCGTGCGTGCGTGCGTGCGTGTGAGTGTCTTTCACCCCCTTCTTTCTCTCTCTCGCTTTAGGTCGCGCGGCCGGCCGATACGTGTGTTTTTTGTTTTGTTTTTGTTTTTTGTTTTTTTTCCCGCTCTGCCATTTCGTGCAATTATTCAGTGTTAAAGTGCCGTAACCGTATTGAAAATTATATGTACGGTTAGGAGGTGTTCCCGAGATTCCTTGTATGGATTTTATGTTTCGTCTGGACATGGACAGTTGAGTTATTTGTTAATGTAAATATCATTCTTTGTGCTTCTATTCTGCGTGGACGCAGATTACTTTGACTGCTGACCGTCATGACGCGACCGCGGCCTGTGTAACCGGCTGGCCTGCTTAGCTTGATGAGACTGTGAAGTGTGTGTGAAAGTGAGGGCTGTCTGCTAGGAAAACGCCTGAGAGAGAGAGAGAGAGAGAGAGAGAGAGAGAGAGAGAGAGAGAGAGAGAGAGAGAGAGAGAGAGAGAGAGAGAGAGAGAGACTTTGCTGCTTAACGTCCAAGGAGGCGTATAGGCCTATTAGGGACGGGTTTGAGCCTGGAGGAAATCAAACGGATCGGATAGCGCTCAGGCTCTGCTGGACACTTCACTGCGTCACCTGTGGTTACCACGCTGTTCAAGGCGTGATTAGGGGACAAACGACCACGCAACAAATCGCCAGACTCTCCTTCAGTTTGATCTGCGGAGCTGAACTATGCTCGCTTTCGTTGCCGGCGTATGTGTCTTAATTACCACTTGAGTCACCCGCGATGCCGGCTTATACAGACTGTGACATGTCTCCGTTGATTAACCCTACACAGAGCTGCACTACAGCTGAGTATTAACTTCCATTATTCTAGTTGTTATAAAACTCACCATTGCTTGTGTTGATCATTTATGACACCCATTTATTCTATTAATTCAATTTACTGTGTGTTTTTCCACTATACCTGCGTAAAGATCATTCATTGCAGAGTTACAGTAGTGATCTCCTTCGTGTCGTTACCATTACTGCTGTCGCTTGCTGTGGTCGTCATTATAAATCTTGCTATTGTCATTTGTGTTTGTGGTGTACCAGCCAAGCGATAATATGGTGTCAGTGATGTATTAACAACTGACAGTATGGTCACCCGCCCAGCATTGCAGCATGACGCTCTCTCCCCCCCTTTGTACTGACTTTGTTAAATCTTTATTAAAGGACACTCTTGACGACGACCAGAAGACGTTCTGCTGCTGGAACAGGGAAACGCTAGTACGGTGGCGGAGAGCCCTTGGCCTTCGTTACTGTTCATGGAGTGACCCCCGTTTCTCAGTTCTGCGGCAGGACACCGACCACGCCAACAATGTTAGTGACAATATAGACTCTGTTTTTTCTGTTTCTGACATCGCGAAGACATTTGTGCAAGTCTGCACGGGTGATGACAAGTGCATAACAATCACTGTGTATTTTGTTAAGACAGCCACCCGCAAAAAAGGCTGCGGTTCATGCCTAGTGCAGGGAAAATACTGCCAAGCTTGGGTCAAGCATGAGTTTGAGGCTCTGTGTTGCTTGATGGAGTCGTTGAACGACACAGGCACCGGCGACCCAAGTGCTGTCCCAGACACGCCGATGATGTTGCCGGCTTCATCTGACAGCATGAACACAGTCGTCGACACAAACACCACTGACATCGGCTTGATCGCAACAACTAAGACCAAAGCCACCACAACCACGACTGACGTCGACACAACCACGTCAGAGGGCGAGACTACCGCGACCGACGTTGGCACAATCACGACCAGTGATGAGGAGACCACGACTGACACTGACCCCGAGACATCCACGACTGACGTCGAGACACCCAAGACTGACGTCGACGATAACTCCACCGACGTTAAGAAAATAACTCACATTGAGGAAACCATGTCAGACGTTGAGACAACCCCGACCAACGCTGAAACAACTACTACCGATGTTGAGACAACGACGACCGGTGTTGAGACAACTATGACTGACGTCGAGACAACCACGACCGACATCGGGACAACCAACACTGACGTTAAGAAGGCCATGACTGGCGTTGAGAAAACCACGACAGACTTTGAGACACCCACGACCGACGTTGAGACAGCTACGACTGACGTCGAGACAACCGTCAGCAACGTCAAAACATCTGTGACCCAGACAACTGTATGTGTCGACCCCTCTCTCTCTCTCGCTCTCTATCGACAGCTGCGACCGAAGCAGAGGCAGCCACTGCTAACGACGAGTTGGTAGACGATCCCGCTGCTCCCCAAGTCGTCAACAACATCAACTCTCCGCGTACCACAGATGGCTCTCCAGTCTACAGCAACCTGCATCCTTGTGCAGTGGAACCCGCATCGTGCACCTATGTCAGTGCTTCCCTGTACTGCTCTGGCCGGGAAACGATACGGGGCCTTCAGGCCCACTTCAACGGCAAAATCAAGACCGTCAGTGCGGACTTTCGTTCCAAACTGGAAGGCGTACAAACTCAGAACGCACAGTTGCTGGAGCTCGTTAGAAAGTACAAAAGCACAGCCGACAGGTGTCAGAGCAAACTCCAAGAGTTGCTCAGTCGACAGAAATCTGCCCGTAACAGCAGCACGCTCACAGTCAACGAGTACGCAGCAACGAAAGCGTGTGCGCCTGACACGCCCCCTTCCCATGACCAAATGCAGCAAACCATTGGTAAATCTGCTGAGTCTCAAGCAAAGGAGTCACTCTCGGCTTCGGCACAGGATCCATCTCCGTCCGAACAAGAGTGCCCGCCATCGTCACAAAAGCAGCAGAGGAACGACTCGCCACGCGAGAAAGAGATACGCCCTCTCCGTCTTCCGCAAGAAGCTGTACACACCCTCCTTATCGGAGACTCTAACCTGAGGAAAGTGGACAGGCGCAGGCTCGACCACTCATGTACGTACCTTCCCTGACGCTACTGTTAGCGGTATGACAGCCTCCCTGTCCAAACGTTCTCCCCGGGACGACGTACGGACTGTTGTGATGCATGTTGGAGGGAACGACATGAAGGCAGACGTGGCCGCCACCACGCTGAAGGCCCAATACAAGGAGTGCATGCTACAAGTGAAACGTGTATTCCCACAAGCACGCGTGCTGTTTACTGGCATTATTCTGCGAAAGAAGATCCCCACTGATGTTGTTCGTGGCTGCAATGCTTGCCTCTGCAACTTGTGTGTGGAGGAGAACATCGGATTTATTCCCTTGTCCTCTGACTTACAGGCAGCTGGTGGCAAAACAGTACGGGCTAAGTACTTTGATGGGAATGGTGTTCATCTAAATGAGCGTGGCGTCGCAAACATGCTCAGGTGCATCGTGGCTCACATACGACAACCTGCTACGAAGGCGAAGGATTCCCTTCCACAGGACAAGAAAGCTCACCCCATCACCGTCCAACTCAGTCGCAGGAGCGGCAGAGTTACGTCAGGGACCCTGTGGTCAGCTGTAGTGAAGGGCGTGGACACAGGCTCAACAGAGAAAGGGCGTGACGCCGATGACACAGTTGAACGGGCTCAGTGCACGGTACATGCGACTGATGGGGAAATGCAACAACAGCGCCACAAGGCTGTGGACGGACGAGGACGTCGAAACTGGCCTTCACACTACCACGACAGCTACCAGTCATTCGACCATCGCCTACGTTACCATCAACAACCCTATCCTCACCGGCCGTACCCTCATCAACCCTACCCATATCAGCCATACCCTCCCCAACCCTGCCCCCACCAGGCCCGCCCACTCACCCCTTACCGACGCGGTGCAGCCGATGTTCCGCCTGTGCCAGTCAGCTCTGACCAACCATGGTGGCCATATCCGTCAGTCATAAACTGTGACTACCCATGGGGTCAGCAAGACAACGCGCGGGACCTTACGAGAATCGAGTGTCCTATGGACTTTAAGCCACTCCCCTCCCCATGACGTCATCTGTATCGCACTGGGTGGATGGCATCTTTGATAAAAAAAAATTAAAAAAGCTTATCGAAGCCATCCGTCCGTGTATCCAACTCACGTATCTCATTTATTATACTTGTTCTTTCCATTTTGAAACGTTTCGATTTTTCTCTCTTGCATCTCTTTTCCCCCCTTTTTTTCCCCTCCTTTTTTCTTTCTTTCTTTCTTTGCTTAAATCTAACCTTTGGCGGTTTTACTGAAGACGGCTTAATGATAGCTTAGTGTTGCTGATGAACTGTTCAGCGACGTAGGCCTGTTCTCCTTGCTTGCCTGTCTTTATTTGTCTCTCCCTTTAATTTTTCTTCTTCCTTTTAGGTAAACGTGCGTGCGTGCGTGTAAAGCTCCCCTAGTATATATTGCATTTTTTTTCTTACTGTTGCTGATTTATTTGTTTTCTTGTTATTATTTGCTGGTTTGAAATGACCACCTCTGTATCCTCACGGCGATTTGCCACTGATACGAAACAATATGGACTTCGTATAGGACATTTGAATGTATACCACTTTTATGATAAGGTAGAAGACGTTTGTATGCTGTTAACAAAATCTCCGTACATTCACATTCTTGGACTCAGCGAGACCCGCCTTAATTCTAGTGTTGGTGATGAATCATTATCTATTCCCATCTACACGTTGCTTCGGCGTGACGGTGCGCATCGTGGCCAGACTGGCATGGGACTGTATGTCCACCACAGCATAGTACACACCTCTAAGCGGCGAGCAGATCTCGAGTCCGAGAGGGTGGAATGCATGTGGGTTGAGATCAAGCATTCCTCTTCCAGTGCTACCCTGGTTGGATATGTATATAGGAATCCTGCTGTTACGTATGCTTGGTTTGATGACTTCGTGAAAATGATGGACAAGGTCAATGAAGGCAATTCTATCATAGTTCTTCTCGGAGATTCAATATTGATCTTCTAAAATCTCAATCTTCTTGGGAATCAACAACCTCTTTATTTGGTTTGCACCAACTTATAAACTGTGCAACGAGAATAACGCAAACGAGTGCTACGCTTTTAGATCATATTTACACGAATAATGAACAAATGGTATCAAAAGTACAAGTCTCTGATATTTGTATAAGTGATCCTTGTCTGCACATGGTCGTGTAAAACTACTAGAAAGCTGTCCAAAGGCCACACAGCTATTCAGTATCGTTCTTTTAAACATTTTAATCAGGGCGACTTTCTTCAAGAGCTGAATTCTGCATCATTTGCTGCAGTGTTTATTGTCTCAGACCCAACTAAAGCGTTATCAGCCTGGTATGAGGCCTTTCTTCCTGTCATAGAAAAACACGGGCCACTTCGGAGGAAGAGAGTTAAACACCCTACACTCCCCCAGTGGTTATCCACCGATATCATTAAAGCAATGTAAACTCGTGACAAGTTCAAACAAGAAAAGAAGTTTGAAGACTATAAAAAACAAAGTCACAAACCTAGTCCGAGTGGCAAAGAGGGCGTATTTTGAAAAGCTTATAAACCACAACAAAGATACGTCGTCTTTGTGGCGTGCAGTGAATGAAATTACGCACAAGTCCCGCAACAAGGCAGCGTCTTGTGAAATTAAGCGTTTCCCTAATTCTTTAAATGAAAATTTTCTGTCTTTTTCTGAATCAGTTCTTAAATCCACGGACAACACTTCATGCAAGGATTATGAAATTTCACCATTCCTTAAAAAGTTCTGCCGAGACGGAATAGGCTCTACCGATTCATTTATAGTTCCTTTGATTGCTGTCCATGAAGTTGGTATGCATATTGTAAATCTAAAGAACAAGAAGTCAATGGGACCAGATAACATTAACTCATTTCTGCTGAAACTTGCTCTTCCTTACGTTGTGGAATCTTTGACTCATGTCTACAACTTATGCATTGAACAAAACAGCTTTCCTCCCGCTCTGAAGGCAGCCAAGTTATCCCATTACCCAAAACCAAAGAGCTCTCTGACCCTAATAACTTCAGGCCAATATCCCTTCTTTCTATTTTGACTAAACCCCTCGAAAGGCATATCCATAAACACCCAACACAGTTCACAGAAGACCGCAACCTTTTATTTTATTTTTTATCCCTTTCAGTCTGGTTTTCGTCAACAGCATTCCTGCCACACAGCCTTAATTAGAGTTTGTGACACTTGGCTCGCTGCAATCAACTAGATCCAACTTACTGGTGCAGTCTTCTTAGATTTAAAAAACGCGTTTGACCTTGTCAACCATACAATTCTACTCCAGAAATTATCAGTTTATTTGCAGAATTCGTCAACAGTGTCTCTCTTAAAGTCGTATCTGCAAGACAGAACTCAGTGTGTTTTCCTGAATGGAAACTATTCAACAAAAGGAGTAGTTAAATGCGGAGTACCACAGGGCTCTGTTCTGGGTCCACTTCTATTCCGTATTTTCTTTAATGACCTACCCCTACATATACTTAATACCAAAGTTGTATGTGAGCTTTCTGCAGACATTAACTCAATTCACTCACGTGGGACAAATGTGGAATCAGTCCAGCATAGTCTTCAAGAGGGTTTAAATGATGTATCAAAATGGTGTGACCAAAATCGCATGGTAGTTCACCCGGGAAAGACAAAGAACATGGTATTAGCTTCCGGACAAAAACACCAGCTTAAACCCCTAATACCTAACCTGACACTTGGTACAAACATAATTGAACAAGTTCGTGAACATAGGGTTCTTGGGATTACAATTGATGAAGAGTTAAAATGGCAGCCCCACATTGATAACATCTGTAAACAGGTAGCTCGAAATTTATTTTTGCTGGGCCAGGTTAGGAAGTATGTTAATATTGATTGTCGCAAGTTGTTCTTTAATCACATCCTCCCAGCCTCGAGAATTCGGTTGCCCAGAGCAGCAGTTTAAAAACAGCACAGCTGGCCTCACAGTGCTGCAGCAGAGGTCAGATGGGGTGCAGCACTGCCACAGTGCCAGCCAGTGTCCATTTCATTGTGGCCTGTGTTGTTTACTATCTTAATGACCCTGTCTCAGCAAGTTGTGTACAGTTTTTGTTGTATCATCAGTTGTGGCATCAGTGTTAGCAACAGCATTTTTAACAGGAAATTAAAACATGTTCTTACCAGTGTTTAACTGATGTCTAGCCCGTGAATAAGTGATTCACCAGTGAACTTATTTACACACGTAGTTACTTAATGAGTTATTAGGTAATACACTCTAGTTTTATCATGCACAACAATGTCATGATTTGAAAGTTGAAAGCATTCTCCATGCACTACAGCCATCAGAAATGAAGAACCTAGTCTTACCTTTATCCCAGAAAGCATGACAAACACCTGGTGGCTGGTAGTCCCATTTTATTACCCCAGAGGTAACCCAAACATAATACTCCATTGCAGTGGTTATAAAGAATCCAGCTGAAAGCAACTTGAAATGTTCAGTGTTTTTAGTCTTTTGGGGAGGGCAAAGAAGAGTACGGGTCGGCTGCATCCTATAGTCTGTAAATTTCTACACAGTAATACACAACATATTACATAATCATTGTCAAGTCAGTCACTGACTACGCGTAGCAGGTTGTCATGTTATGCCTGAGTGCTGGAGAGACCCGAGTGTGGCGTTGACGCATGATGAACTGTAACTGTTTATCTTCTTTCTTGATTGGCCATGCTCGCCGCCTCTAGCTCAGTGGTGCATGCCCACTGTCTTTTGCATTAGCCATACGATTCATGAATGTGTTTTGTTTGGAGTTTGGTGACTGTATGTTGGCTGTCTGTAATGGCATCTTGAAACTGCCACCACCGTGATCTCCACCGACTTTCAACCAAATGTGATGCCAAGTCAGCAAGTCTGTGATGAACCTAGCTAGATCACTGACATACACACAAAAGGGGTTGACTTCAGCTCTTTCCCACTGACAACTGCTTCACAGTTAAAATGAAGTTCCTGATTTTCAACATGTGTTTCCACTTGTATTAATTTCCATTTCTTCTCTTCTCTCAGACTTTTCACTTGCCAAAGTAATGTTGCAAGCTTGCTTTAACAATCTCTTTTGGACTGAACTGAATGAAACAGAAAGCACTGCGCCGCCATCTTGGATAGATTCGTTGCCCCGGCAACCAGAGCTAGTGCAGGCGCACTGACCAGCAGAGCTGGGTCAGATGCCAGGAGAAGGTCAGCAACCGAATTCTGACCGGCACTGTAGGCGTGGGAAGGTGTAATGCCCACTTAATGGCACACATAAATTATGCATCTACTGTGTGGAGCAATGCCAGTGAGGTTCACTTAAAAAAACTCAACTCCCTCCACAGACGAGCAGCAAAACTTATATTACCTGATCACTCCCTGTCAACGACGGCAAAACTTTAAAAAAATTGACATTCTTCCACTGCAGGAACAATTTGTGTACAATTTGTGTACAACACAGCTGTGCTTATGTTTAAAATCCATATGGGTTAGGCTCCTCAATATGTATGCGATCTTCTTAACAGAGCGCCTGCTCGATATGAGTCAAAAAACTATGTCTTAAGCCCGTTCTTAACTGGGCGAATGTTTTGGGGGGCTAAACAGATCCAAAATGTAGGCCCAAATCAGGTCAAGTCAATATACTTTAATCATCCCTCACAGGGTAATTCAACTAACTACTATCTCATTCTGGGTCTCCATGACAAAGCTGAGCCTCCCACAAGTCAACAAATAAATTCCCTCCGAAGCGAGTGAAGAACCTATCGACACCGTCATCCATTTTTATTTTTGTTTTTTCTTCATTTACAGGAGAGCTCTGCTCTCAGCCAATCAGAGGCAATGATCGTCCAATAGGGCGAATGTTCCCAGAACATGTTGAGCGAAGGTTTTTGGACCCCGAATATAGCTTCGACGAATACTTCCAACTAGGTTCGCGAAGAAAAGTTGGCCCAGTTAAGAACCAATTAGCTTCGCCGAATACTTCCAACTAGGTTCGCGAAGAAACATTCGCCCAATTAAGAACGGGCTTTACCGCGCACTCGCATTGACCTATATAAGATGAGTTTTGCGTTCTCTGGGTCATCTGTCTGAAACTCTCTTCCTCCGAAAATGAAAACGTACAAGTCTGTGCGTGGCTTCAAAGTAGGCCTTCGTAAGCTCCTGATTGACAAATGAAATCGTGTTCAGGGGAATGTTTTGTATAACCGTGTTTGTTAAACTTGTGTGCCTATATATTTACTGTTTTTGTTTTCATTATTGGTAAAAAGGAAACATGTAAATGCTTATAAATGCTTTTTTTTCTTTTCCTTTTTTCTTTTTTCTTTTTGTTGCGTTTTTCTCGTAGCTGTTATTTGAATGGTTCACTTTATACATATGTATGTTCCAATTAACATTGAAATATTTCCTTTCCGTTACCGGTTGTATTAATACTTGTGTGCCCAACTTCTCTCTCTCTCTCTCTCTCTCTCTCTCTCTCTCTCTCTCTCTCTCTCTCTCTCTCTCTCTCTCTCTCTCTCTCTCTCTCTCTCTCTCTCTCTCTCTCTCCCCCCTTTGTACACGCTATTGTTATTTGAACGGTTCGCATTGTTGCTGCCTCTTCTCACTTATTGTATGTCTGATTCAGGCTTACACTTACTGTTCTTGCTTCCATTATTTGTAATCACAGTGCTTGTCTGAGAAGTGTTTTTGTGTATATATATATATCTCTATGCAACATTGTCATTTGAATACTTCGTTGTTCATCGTGTATCTGAACCATACTTTTATCATCACCATTAATCCCCCCCCTTCACCCCCCCCCCCCCCCCCGTCAGGTTTTGACTCTGATTTTAAAATTATCATCTCTCTCCCCCCCCCTCCTCCTAACCTGACACTATCATCTTTTTCATCATTACTCCGGTGTTGTTACTATTGTTTTATGTGTAGCCTACTGGCATGTAGATTAGCAGGGACAGATTGTAAGAATAGGCAACTGCCTAAAATCTTAATCCTTGTGTAATAAAGTTCTGAGCTCTCTCTCTCTCTCTCTTCTCTCTCTCTCTCTCTCTCTCTCTCTCTCTCTCTCTCTCTCTCTCTCTCTCTCTGTGTAACACAATGGTGTCGTGCCCCCTCCGACTGTAGCGATGAGAGACTTGCGGGGCTATACGGTTGATTGACCGCACTCGCTGACCGCACTCGCTATGTGCACCGAATCTACAAGTGCTTCCCCAACCTTGAACGGGACGACTGAACCCGCCACCCCCCCCCCACCCCCCTTGACTTTGAGAAAACATATGTAAATATTTGATAAGACGGTTGTCGTAGGTTGATGGAAGAAGTACCACAAAACGTGATGTTGTGAGTGACAGGTATGGCCGGTGCACTCTCTGACTATGGCCATCGGCGTCACCTACAATGCCATACGATTGATGGTCAGTCTCGTATTGGAGGAAGTTACCTTAAAATCGTGACGGGGGATTAACTCCGAAAAAACGGCGAGAGAGTATAAAAGGGGAGTGAAATAAGCCCAGATCAGCTACGGCTCGGCTTTAGGGATGGATTAGGCTCAGATGATCTTTTGATTCGTATTGTTAGTTTTAATTTGATATTGGCATTGTAACTGTATTAAGATGGTGAAAAGAAAGAATAAGAAAAATTAGACTATCATTGTGTTTGATTTAAATTTTGTCAGAGAGACTGCAGTTGTTTTGTTGTCGGATATGTGGTAGTGTTACACATAGACAATTTGGTGCCGTTTAGACCAGGATTAGAACGGGTGGAAAAGTTTTTAGGGAAAAGAGATGGAAGAGTTCCTAAGGAAGAAGTTGGTGGAGGATCAGAAAGACAGAATTAGGGCAGCATTGACATAATTATAAGATATACCGTTTTACAGAAAAAAGGAAAAAGTTAAGTCCGACACATGTTATATAATAATACTCACGACAGCATAATTAAGAAATACTAGGGAAACATAACGCCAGTGCGTTGGAAAAACGTACATCAAAACCTTGAAAAGAACACTATATTTCATACGCATCTCTCTCTTTCTCTCTCTCTGTGCGAACAGTTTAGCCATCTAAAACAGACAAGGCGGGTGGACCAGACACTTAATTCAGAGATATTTATACATTCCGCAGAAATCATAACTCCGTTTCCTCGTGGGACTTTTCAGTCAAGTGTTCTCTTCGGGTCGCATGGACAGCAGCGATTATACAGCCACTCCACAAAAAAAAAAGGCAACACGCAAGACCCTAACAAACAAGATCATTATTAAACTATGCAGTAATTAGCTATAATTATGGTTATGTTCTTAACAGAAGATTGGTTGCACGGATAAAAGGAAAATGGACCTAAAGATTGGTTACATGGATAGAAAAAAATGGATCTATTGGGGAAGAGCAAGCGGGTTTTAGGCGGGATCACTAAACTACTGACCACATGTTTACGTTAATTGCTGTTATTCAAAAATATTTGTTACACAAGGGCGGGGGGGGGGGGGGGGGGGGGAAGAAAAAACATTAAACACACACACACACACACACACACACACACACACACACACACACACACACACACACACACACACACACACACAAAACAACAACACAAAAAACAACAACAACAAAACAAAAACAAAAACACTCTATGTCCCCTTCATTTATTTGAAGAAGGCATTTGACTTAATGTAATATCCGGAATTATGGCTGATTTTGCTAAGACATGGTTTGAGTGGTAATATGTATTTTGCTGGACAGAGTACGCATCGGGTTGTAAAGGCGAGAGTCTGATGTGTTAACGGAGCAGGTTTCACAGACTTCTGCTGTCAGAAGGGGATTGAAGCAAAGGCAAATAACTAGCACGCTGGTCTTTTCTCTCTTAATTAACGAGTTCTCGCTTGACAGTGAATAATGGGAAACATGGTGTCTAGCTACACCCAGACATCATTGAACTGTTCATCATGCTGTTCGACGATGATGTGGTTTTGCTTGCTTACACTCCGGCTTCAGTAGGTCTACAGAATCAGCCAATTTGTTAGCTAGAAACGCTGACTCCCTTGATCTTACTGTGAACTTGGAGAAGTCAAATATCGTTGTGTTTAGGAATGGTGCTTATTTTGCCAGATGTGAAAAATAGTACTACAAAGACTGTTGTAAAAGTGTAAATGCATAAAAATGTATTTCGGTGTGTGGTTTAGTACTCGTCTCTCATTTTCCCATTCTTCTGAAAGCCAGACAGCAAAAATAAAAAACAGTCTTGTTGAAATATTAAAAACTTTATGAAAGCTTGGTGGTGTTTCTCCGAATATTATTTATTTTATTTTAATTTGATTCACATATTACGCCTATATTGTTATATGAATCCGAAATCTGGGGAATGCAAATGGATTTATAAATAGAAAATGCTCACTTGTTTGCTTTTGAAAAACAAAAACAAAATAAAATTCTGAACCTGTCTTCAATTCCGAAACACCCAAACGATGTGGTATACGGGGAAACTGGAAGAACACCACTACATCTGGATGCTAAGATTAGCTCAGTACGTTTCTGGCTTAGACTTATGAGGATGGAAGCTAAAAGACTACCAAGGAAAGCTTATAACCTGCTAGTCAATATACGTAATAATGGATATAGAAATATAAATATTACATTTATACCAGTTCTCCCGGCATCACCTCAAATGCCAAATCTGATACTGATTATATTGCTTTGAAAAAAATTGGATCTACAAACATTTTAGCTATAGAAGTAAGAAAACATGTCAATAACTATCAAAATCATATTGAGATTTTCACTGATGATTCCGTTCTGGACTCATTAGACATGGTGCAGGATTCGTCATTCCTGACTTAAAGTGCAAAAGTATTTTTAGCTATGGAAGGGTCTCTATATTCACTTCTGAATTATTTGCAATACTAACCCCTTTCACTGCCCCAGTCTGTAAAATTTCCGGGCTGAAAAATGTACGGACGCGCCTGCAGACAGTATATGTTCCAATCCTCTAACAATCTACTTTCAATAGTGTGCATTTTTATGAAAATCCTTTCAACTGCTGAAAATAAAATAAAATATATTTCTTAAGGATTTGACTTCACACTTTTGCTGGTCGTTTTTAAGTAACATCGTGGCAGTGAAGGGGTTAGTGGCATTCAATTGCATACGCATATCATCATTATCATCAATATTCAGCTAGTAATATTTAGTTTCTGGTCTGTGTGAATTCAAAATCAGTTCTATATTCACTGGGTGGAGGGGGGGGGGGGGGATGGAACTGCAAAATGGGATATATTTTCTGAAGTAAAGTATTTAATACATTGTATTATGTCTAGGGGTATTGGGATTGAGTTTTGTTGGGTACCTCCTCTTTGTAGTCTTTACTGGAATGATAGATAATTCAGCTTAACAAGTGCAATGAAAAAAAGAAGAAAAAAAGAAAGAAAAAAGAAAAAGAAAAAAGAAAAAGAAAAAAATGTCTGAACTTTAACATACAATAACCTAGCTACTACTTTCATCTCATGAGACTGCTTCAATACTTGAGAAGACTAAGTATAAAGAACCTGAAATAAGTAAATCTGCGATAACCTCTTGTTCAAGGTATTTAGCAAGAGTATATTACAAGTTACGTCTTAATTCATGGAAACACTCAGTATTCACAGAATGTGAGATGCGTTTGTAAGAATATCCTTATCTCTTAAATACATACTACTTGAATGTCCTATTACCACAGTTATTTCAGAAAAAAATGGATGTGACTTTAATGCTTACAACAACGTAAAAGATAGCTTGAATAATACTGATGTTATAAATTCTGTTGTTAAATAGATTGTTCGTATTCATTGGGGGTAAGTTGTATAATATACTAATATATGCTTTTGGGGGGCGGGAGGGGGGTCTAATAATTATCACCTCGCTGTAAACAGTTAACATAATAACGCGCTATAAAAAGCAAGCTAGTCACTCACGTAGAATCACATGCGAGCGCAGTGAGTCTTCTCGAGAGTGGAGAATAGAGCTATATAAAAAAGAAAAAGAAAAAAAAAAGCAGTCATCGCCATCATCATTATATAAAAAGAAATCATCATAAACAACATAAAATAAAATATTGATTGATATATAACAACGAAAGACAATGCTGGGTATCTGCTGTACA
>OY757556.1:9875435-9877935 GCA_963584105.1 Alviniconcha strummeri
GTTTCTCTTAGCGTTTTGTATTTTGGGCATACTAACAGAAAGTGAATTACTGGTTCATTGGTGTCGCAGAATGGACAGGTAAAAATGTGTGGTGTTCTTTCTGAATACTGCAGACAATGGGTTTTTAAGGCGGATACACCTAATCTGAATCTGACCAAATGCTTCCTTAAAATTGCTTTTTTAATAGTAAACAAATAATCTGCAAGAAAATGGCTTAAAAAAAGAAGAAAAAGGAATAGAACGCAAGGCGGTCCTTTGAAGCCATGGAACTGTACCAGTCTTGAAGACAGCAGTCAATTAAACGCTGTCTAAACTCCCAGCAAAAATCTGTTCATATTATACACACCCTGGTTTTCCCAAGCGAATCCGAAGCCGTATCGATATAATGTAAAACAAACATAAGAGACCCAGTTATTCTTGTTCTTACAGTGGAGGTCATAAAGCATTTTGTATGATTTGGAAGGGAGGCGGCTATCTGGCATTCTTACAAGGTTCAGCCAATATTTAATACATCTTGTATATATATGTACATAAAGAGGATATCTACCGGTTTCCCCATAAACTAGTGCGCTTGGTGTTCTTGTGCTAACATTCAAAAATCGTTTGATAGCAAATAGATGTACTCTTTCAATTATACTATCGGCCATAATTCTCCAGACCTCAGACCCATAGGTTAGCATCGGTTGGATTTGGCAGTCAAATAGCTTAAAGAATAGTTTGGGACATTGCTCTCCCAGCCTCAACAGAAGCCTAAGAATACCCAGTACACCTTTCCTGGCCCTGTCAGACATATCTTTAAGCGCATACGAAAATGTTAAGCCTATGGAAAATAGTATACCTAGAGAGAGAGAGAGAGAGAGAGAGAGAGAGAGAGAGAGAGAGAGAGAGAGAGAGAGAGAGAGAGAGAGAACACACACACACACACACACACACACACACACACACACACACACACAGAGAGAGAGAGAGAGAGAGAGAGAGAGAGAGAGAGACGTGCGGACGGACGGACGGACAGACAGACAGACAGAGACACAGACAGACACGCACAAATGCAATTTCCTTTGTCTTTTCGAACAGTTATGATTATCACCGACATCACCAAAAGGAGAGGAATGAGTATGCAGCAAGGGACACAACTTCTGACAGTGTTGTCCGCCTTCAGCATGGTAGGAAAGGGCGCTGTAGCACTTTTATACGTCATCAAGAAAATGGCCATGCTGCGACTGTATGCCGCCATCATTTTTGGCTGCGCTTTGGCCACGTTCAGTTTTACACTGCTGGATCACCTTGGTAGCGGTAAGCATTAAAGATCTGTATTACTGACAGCTTTAGTTCAGATTGTATTGTCACAATTACGGTCATTGGGGTTTAAATGAACTAGATTTTCCAAAACACGTTTGGCTAACTTTTTCAAGAGAGTAACATCGTAATAAAAACTTTTAAAAAAGAAGTTCCTTTTCAAATGCTTCGCTGTTTTTGTTTCCAAATTAGAACCTCCCTTTCGGCAGTGATGGGTAGTGGACAGGATGCGCACAACAACATCACGTGTCCTAGCTCTCTTGTGTTGCACGCACCGCCTCTTTAACAGTCTACGGGACACGAACATTGAATGTTCACGTCAGCTAATGATAAAATCCATGAGACCAGGGGTAGCCGTTAATGTGAATCTTGACGGTATTTTCTGCGTCAAGTCTGGCTCATACTTCCTGACTAGTCTGGCTCATACTTCCTGACTAAAGATGTATTTCAAATTGAAAATAAAATCACCAGCGCATTTAAAACAATTAAAAATACTGCCGGAAGCCTCCAGTACTCTCCGCTGTGCTTTTGATACTCTCAGCCTCCAGATTCCTCGTACCAGAATTTCCACTGCTGGTTCCTGCGCCTTTTCTGTCTTCGGCCATCTACGTGGAATGATTTTACCCTTCCTTTCCGGCAGAAATTCTCTCTGGATTCCTTCAGCTCAGATCTCAAGACATTTTTTTTTCTCTCTCCCAAAACAACAGAACTACCATGTTTTCCACACAGCGCTGATGTCTTCCTCCGCCACAAATCTCTGTTTATTGTATAAGTTGGTTCTAAATTATGTATAATCTACATAATTATATACTCATGTGTGTGTGTGTGTGTGTGCGTGCGTGCGTGCGTGCGTGCGTGTGCGAGTGCCTGCGTGCGTGCATGCGTGCGTGCGTGCGTGCGTGCGTGCGTGCGTGCGTGTGTGTGTGTGTGTGTGTGTGTGTGTGTGTGTGTGTGTGTGTGTGTGTGTGTGTGTGTGTTCCACCCCAACACCCCCTCAGGAGATGTATTCGCAGGTTACGCGGTCGTGTGCGCCATCTTCGGTCTGTTCTATGGCTCCTTCGTCACCAGCGGACAGATGGCGTGTCTGGAACTGGTGAGTCTTCACCAGTACGCTGTTGCCCAGGGTTACCAGTTATTTGTGGATGGATTCAGCACTTCACTTGCCGGTCCAGTTGCTGGTACGTGTGTGTGTGTGTGTGTG
>OY757556.1:9880435-9905435 GCA_963584105.1 Alviniconcha strummeri
AGGTAAAGTCTCCCTGTTGTTCGGTGGAAAACCATTGTTGTTGTTTTTGGTGTTTTTTGTTTTTGTTTTTGTTTTTAAGTCCACACGCTTTTAATCTAAACCTGGCGAACATACCTCGCAACCATTTGTTTGTAATGCACATTACATATTTTTCAGCTTCGAAGGCGTATTTGAATGAATAAAACCATCTGTATGTATTGTCACTTTCCATTTCCAAATGCCAGTTTTGTTTGTAGCAGCAAATAAGCCTGTCTTTAAATTAAGCTATAAAATGTGTCTCATAGCCCCACTTTGGTACAGCCAGACTATACCTACCCATTTTCCACCAAAACAGCTTTAACATTCATTCTGTTTGCCCGCTTCGCAAAAGCATTTCATACGCCTGTCAACATATTCTTAATTGTCATTGGTAATCTGGTCAGTTTTATCCAGTACTTAATACATTTTACATATCTTGTGATAAACAACGGATATCTGCCAGTTTCTCCATCTATCATTTTGTTTGAACAGTGTAGTGGAACATTCAGAAATTGTTTGATGGCAAATGTATGAACTTTTTTAATTTGCTTTGTTTCATGTAATCCCCAAACTTCTGCTGCATACGTCAAGATAGGAGTAATCTGAGCGTCGAAGAGTTACCA
Organism: Alviniconcha strummeri; assembly: GCA_963584105.1. Lineage (NCBI taxonomy): Eukaryota > Metazoa > Mollusca > Gastropoda > Provannidae > Alviniconcha > Alviniconcha strummeri. The sequence goes on from OY757556.1 coordinate 9,881,077, forward strand.
GAATAAACATGGAACTATTGTGCTTAGTCTTCTCATTGATTTCTGTTTCTCCATCACACCCTGCTTTACTTTCCTACACAGATCAGACAAAGCAGCGCTCACACTCAATTTTGTAGTAAAAATCAAGCCCAAATACTTATATGCATTTGCCACTTTAACTACTGCATTACCATACAACCACTTTTCTCGTGTAGCGAGGTGACCACCCATACGAACAACCATAATGTTTGTTTTTGCTAAGTTTACAGTTAAGTACAATCTGTCTGCTTCCCTTTTCAAACTATCAAGTTGGTTTTGCAAGCCCACTATCGTATTTGACATCGTCAGCAAAACGTAAAAGAAAAAAAAATCAGTAATGCCAGGGATCAGCTGAATACCATGCCTACCTGTTTTTTGACACTTCTATGGCTAATTCATTGATGAAAAAGGAAAACATCAAATGACTAAGCAGGCAACCTTGTTTCACACCCCCTGGACAGGCAAATTAATCAGAATATGAGCAATTAGTACGGACACATGCTATAACCGAATTATATATACCTCTTAGAGGCATGTACAGTTTTCCATTTACACCATAGTGCGTTTCTGTTCACAGAATCAAATGCCTCCTTGAAATCTACAAAGGCTATATACAACTTTGTGTGTTTGAGTAGATATTTTTGTACCATCGCATACAGAGAGAATATGTGGTCCACAGTGCTATAGCCTGCTCTGAAACCAGCCTGTTCCTCGAGGATCTTTTCTTCCACCTCTGCCCACTCTGAGAGCCGTTTGTTCAGAATATGGGTGTACACTTTACTTATGACACTTGTCAAGGCTATGCCACGATAATTATCTGGTTGGTTTACGTCCCCTTTCTTATGAATAGGCACAATGATTGATTTTGACCACTCTCGGGGGAAGAGAGACAGACAGACAGACAGACAGACAGAGACAGAGGCAGACAGAGACAGAGGGAGATTCAAATGGTTTATTTAACTTCAGCGATTGCTCATGTCAACGTACACAACACGGTACACAAAAATAATGTACACATAAGCCTGGAAATTCATGAATTCCCAGTCCCACAAAACTACTCGGTTGTACGTCCACACAACACAGATAACAAGACTGCCTCGGTTGTGAGCAGAGGGGGGAGGGCTGTGATCAATCTGTGCTGACTTTTATTTCGGTATCCGTTCCACCCCCGTGTTACCGCAGTAGCACGTAAAAGACCCCGGTCATTCTGCCAAAAGCGCAGGTGGCAGGTTACAGCTAAGCACGCATACACCTTACGCATGTGGCTTTGCATGAAGTCACATGGTGCATGGTTGTATGATGTACACAGAACGAGCCGAGATTGACTCTCTCTGGCAGCAGATTCTTGTGGCACCAGCCATGCCAACGCTGTAAGTACAGGCCACTTCGGTGGCTATTCAAAAACGCGCTATAAAAAGCTATTCACTCATGTAGAATCACACGCGAGCGCAGTGAGTCTGCTCGAGAGCGGAGAATAGCGCTATATATGTAGGGGAGTGGGGTGGGGAGTTGAGGGGAAGCAGGTTGGAAGCATGGATGAAGATCCACAAGTCAGAGGTTGCTATAACATAAATTTTATTTGTACACCAACCAACCAGGAAACAGTGTCTGTTTTAGAAAAGACACAAGCAAACAAAACATTTAGAACACGAAAGCAGATGTAAAGTATAAACAACAACCATTACTAATCTAATAAATACAGTAACCATGTAGTTTACCTGAAGGTTACTATAATACATGACAAAATGATTAATAATCAAGCACATAAATCGTGTGCTTGACTTACACTTAAAACCTGTACCTCACAGAGTCACGGTGAGTATACAAGAGACGGCCAGTCAATTAACTGATGAACTCTCAGTATAATGAAGTATACAATAAATACAACAGTGAAGAATGTGGATTACCAGGCTCATTCTTAACTAAACAGGAAGCGTGAGATAATCGTTACAGCAGTTCCACTTAAGCACACAACGAGATGGATAGTGACACGGGTGGCACCTGGGTCCATGCCGTGAGCGGGAGGAAGTCAGTCATAAACTGACCAGCTCCAGCCTCGTCAAGTTACTCAAAGCGTTACAGCATGTTACTGTTACAGACTAGCAGAGCATATCCGGCTGTGAACAACGTCAAGCGTCTTACAGGAAGCGGGTAACGCAGCAAGAATCTAAACTGTTGATCTAGCTGCTCGATTAGTGAACAGAGACAAAGACCTAATTGCCACCACTGACGCGCATCACCGGCCAGTTCGGGTACACGCACAAAGACCCGGAAAGGGTTTACAAGCTAAGTAGAGTGAAAGTCTGCGCGCCCAAGACTCGGCCATACAAAAGCCGGATCAAGCAGAAATAACATGTCTCACAGTTTATACAATCACCCCTATGTACAAAACCATATTCAACTAGTAAAATGAACATTCCACAACTATGAAGTCAACATCTTCAAAGTGTTAGCCATAATATACCACCGATTTCATGTAGAAACATAGATCGGCAGGAAACTAAACAAATAAGTTATGCCGCACGGCCGCACTGACAAAGTACCCATACTTTAAGAGGGATAACTTTGCATCGGCAAAGCATCACTCAAACTGAACATCCAACAATTGCAACATAACACACTAGCTACATATCAGCTAACCTGGTTAGCTGCATACATTTTGGAAGCACTGGTCATCTTGTGGCATAAAAGCTTAAGATATGAACACACATACAAGGTACTCTGACGCCATAGCGGCTGCAACCAGGCGGCAATCTAGCGCCCAAATTACCCACGTTCAAGAACCAGAATCAAGGCACGTTGTGAACATGATAACATTATAAACATACATTATTTACATCAATAGAAACAACAGAACAACAAGCCATAGAAAATTAACTACTTACAGGCTCTCCCCTGATGAAAACACATGAACACCGGCCGCAACAGTTAAACAAACAACCTGCCTCTGCAGGGACACTGGGGGAAAAAGGGACGCTGCCGGCCCAGCACACAACTTTTAACACCTTAGATAATTGGGCCATAAAAACCCCACCCAATCAAAAAGGACCGGAAAGAAAAGGTTATAGGGTCATGGCCCGGAACATGTATACAGTACACTCGGTTACATATAAAAGCGATCAATAATAATAATAATCAATCATAGTTCAGGAGCTGTGTGAGAGTCGAGGTGGACGTCCTGGGCTGTCCGTCCTAACGAGCCTTCTGGTTTCCGTGGACGTAAAGATTTATTGCACCGTGCTTCGGCATTGGTCACAACTTGTCCCTAATATGTCTCATGACATCTGAGGACATTAAGCATCAATTCATCATCATAATAATCAATCTACCGGGGAGCACTGGACATGTGGCCAAAATTTGACCTTAAAGCTTCTGTGACTTTGCATAGTAACAGAAAGTGGATTTCGTCATTCACACAAAACTTACACAGAGAACAAGAAAAATCGTCAGAGCTGTCAGTTGAATAGCGTAATTTGTGTGTTTTAATCTCGGAAATATCCATTCTGAATCTAGTAAAGACGTTCCTCAGTGCTTTTATTACTCACGGAAAAAAAAAATATATATATATAATCCGGCTCGAGTGAATGTTCTAATTTAAATATACGGTTGACTGAGTACTTCTCACGTTCGTGGATTCTGTCATTCCACTCTTGCCTCCAGCAGTCAATAATACGTTCTCTGAATACACGCAAAAACCATGCATTTTGCATTTTGCACACCTTTATTAGCTAATACGTATCCAGACTTATGCATCACAAATTCCTATGTACAGCAGATACCCAGCATTGTCTTTCATTGTTATGTATCAATCAATATTTTATTTTATGTTGTTGATGATGATTTATTTTTATGTAATGATGATGATGATGAAGATGACTGCTTTTTTTATATAGCGCTATTCTCCACTCTCGAGAAGAGTCACTGAGCTCGCATGTGATTCTACGTGAGTGACTAGTTTGCTTTTTATAGCGCGTTATTATGTTAACTGTACACACACAAAAAAGAGCATATGTTAGTATATTATACTAACTTACCCACATGAATACGAACAATCAATTTAAAAACAGAATTTATAACATCATTATTATACAAACTATCTTTGACGTTGTTGGAAGCATTGAAGTCATATCCATTTTTCTGAAATAACTCTGTGGTAATAGGACATTCAAGTAGTATGTATTTAACAGATATTATATTCTTACAAACGCATGCCACATTCTGTGAATATTTAGTGTTCCATGAATTTAGACGTAACTTCTATATTACTCTTGCTAAATACCTTGAACAAGACGGTATCGCAGATTTACTTTTTTTTCAGGTTCTTTTACAGTCTTCTCAAGTACTGAAGCAATCTGATGAGACGAAAATAGTAGGTTATTGTATGTTAAAGTTCAGACATTTCTTTTTCCTTTTTTAATTCTTTTTTTTTTTTTTTTTTTTACAAAAATCATTCACCTTGTACAGCTGAATAATTTTAATATTCATTCCAGTAAAGACTACAAAGAGAAGGTACCCAACAATACTCAATCCCAATAGCCCTAGATATAATACAATCTATTAAATACTTTATTTCATAAATATATCCCTTCTCATTTTGCAGCCCCAGTTTTTCAATGAATATAGAACTGATTTTGAGCTGACACAGACCAAAAAACTAAATATTCCTAGCTGGATATTGATGATGATGATGATGATATGCATATGCAATTTAATGCTATTAACCCCTTCACTGCCACGATGTTACTTAAAAACGACCAATACAAGTGTGAACTGTCAAATCCTTAAGACATTTATTTTATTTTATTTTCAGCAATTGAAATGATTTTCATCAAAATGCACACTATTGAAAGTAAATTGTTAGAGGATTGGAACATAATATACTGTCTGAAGGCGCGTCCGTGCATTTTTCAGTGAATACAGAGACAGAGAAAACAAAAAACAAACTTTAGCACTTTTAAGTCAGGAATGAGGAGTCCTGCACCATTGTCTAAAGAGTCCAGAACGGAATCATCAGTGAAATTCTTAATATGATTTTGATAGTTATTATTTACATGTTCTCTTACGTCTATAGCTAAAAAAATTGTAGATTCGCTTTTCTTCAAATCAGTATCAAATCTGGCATTTGAGGTGATGCCGGGAGAACTGGCATAAGTGTAATATTTATATTTTCTATATCCATTATTACGTATATTGACTAGCATGTTTTAGCTTCCATCCTCATAAGTCTAAGCCAGAAACGTACTGAGCTAACCTTAGCATCCAGATGTAGTGGTGTTCTTCCAGTTTCCCCGTATATCATAATTATCGTTTGGAATTGGAGACACGTTCAAGACTTTATTTTGTTTTTGTTTTTTCAAAGCAAGCAAGCGAGCGTTTTCTATTTATAAATCCATTTGCATTCGCCAGATTTCGGATCCATATAACAATATAGGCATAATTTGCGAATCAAATAAAAATATTTTTAAATATTCGGAGAAACACCACCAAGCTTTAATAAAGGTTTTAATATTTTCTGCAAGAATGCTTTTGCTGTCTGGCTTTCAAAAGAATGGGATAACGAGAGACGAGTCGTAAACCACACACCGAAATACATTTTTATCCATTTACGCTTTTACAATAGTCTTTGTAGTACCATTTTTCACATCTGGCAAGATAACCACCAAACACAACAATACTTGACTTCTCAAAGTTCACAGTCAGATCAAGGGATTCAGCGTTTCTATCTAACAAATTTGGCTGATTCTGTAGTCCTACTGGAGTGTAAGCAAGAAAAACCACATCATCGGCGAACAGCATGATGAACAGTTCAATGATTTCTGGGTGTAGCTGGACACCATGTTTCCCATGTTTCACTGTCAAGCGATAACTCGTTAATTAAGAGAGAAAAGACCAGCGTACTAGTTATTTCCCCTTGCTTCAATCTCTTCTGACAGCAGGTCTGTGAAACCTGCTCCGTTAACACATCTGACTCTCGCTTTTACAACCCGATGCGTACTCTGTATAGCAAAATACATATTACCACTCAAACCACGTCTTAGCAAAATCAGCCATAATTCCGCATATTACATTAAGTCAAATGCCTTCTTCAAATAAATGAAGGCGACATACAGTTTGTGTGTGTGTGTGTGTGTGTGTGTGTGTGTGTGTGTGTGTGTGTGTGTGTGTGTGTGTGTGTGTGTGTGTGTGTGTGTGTCTCTGTGTGTGTTTTTAAATGTTTTTCTTCTTCTTCTTCTTCTTCTTTCTTTCTCTTTTTTCTTATGTAACAAATATTTTTGAATAACAGCAAATAACATAAAGATGTGGTCAATAGTTGAGTGATCCCGCTTAAAACCAGCTTGCTCTTCTCCAATATATCCATTTTTTTCTATTCATGTAACCAGTCTTTAGATCCATTTTCTTTTATCCATGTAACCAATGTTCTGTTAAGAATATAACCATAATTATAGCTAATTACTGCATAGTTTAATAATGATTTTGTTTGTTAGGGTCTTGCGTGTTGCCTTTTTTGTGGAGTGGCTGTATAATCGCTGCTGTCCATGCGTCAGGAACTTGACATGAAGAGAACACTTGACTGAAAAGTCCCACGAGGAAAGGAGTTATGATTTCTGCGGAATGCATAAATATCTCTGGAATTAAAGTGTCTGATCCAACCGCCTTTGTCTGTTTTAGATGGCTGATTGTTGAGAGAGAGAGAGAGAGAGAGAGAGAGAGAGAGAGAGAGAGAGAGAGAGAGAGAGAGAGAGAAGTATACTCGTGCTCTTTTACAAGGTTTTGATGTACTTTTTTTCCACCGCACTGGCGTTTATGTTTCCCTAGTATTTCACAATTATGCTGTCGTGAGTATCATTACTTATATATGTGTCGGACTTAACTTTTTTCTTTTTCTTTTTTCTGTAAAATGGTATATCTTATATGTCAGTTCCAGAGAGAGGGGGGGGGGGGGGGGGAGAGAATCACACACTCACCTAGCACACATACAAGCACGCACTCATGCACCACGACCACCCACACGCATACGCATGTTTAATCGTGTGCGCGCGCACACACACACACACACACACACACACACACACACACACACACACACACACACACACACACACACACACGCTCGCACTCACACAGACACTCACACGCCCGCACGCACGCACACACGCACGTGGCATCTGGTGCAGAAGGGAGAAAGCCTCAGCTACGCTTTAATTCCTATTCTCAGTATGACTCCTCTCAGTATTTATTTGATTATAATTATATATTTGTTAGCCGTACTGTAGTAACATTGATTTCAGTGGAGAAAATGGGCACTGAATTTTCGAAAAATTTCCAAACTATGAAGCATCTTTTCTCACAGTGATCCTTTCTCTCGCACCCAGAAACTGCCCTTTGCATCGACATCCAATGCCATTTCCTTGGAGTTATCAAAACTATCAATTTTACAAGATCCAAACGCATAAATGGTTAAAATCAACGCCTATTTATTAGGGCACAAACACACAGTCTGCAAATTTTCGGGGCAATCCCCTTTGTCAAGCTACAAAACGACACTTGAACAGAAAAACAATAAAGAAGTAGATGAGAACAGTTTAATTTAATTTCAAACATTCATAAACTATGCAAATTGTATCTTTTCGCATTTGATCCTCAACAGACATGATGCAACAACAACAACAACAACACAGTCAGACACTTCTCAACTCTGCTCGTTTCGGTTATTCACAGTTTGCTTGTTCCCAACATAAATGAGAATTCGTGGTTTTTGTTGTTGTCCTTGTTTTGTCAACATACATACAATCTGAACCTGAACGAGGCCCAGATTGCTCGTTCAGAATCAACACGTAAGGGAGTTAATTAGCGCTCAAAAGACGTCACACAAACACAACAACAAAGACCTGAGTTACCTCGGTAACTCTCACCTGGATTGCGAGTAAATACAAGGTACGTACATTATCTCCAGCAGAGGCACATCCCTGAGGTCTTTGTTGTTGTGTTTGTGTGACGTCTTTCGAGGGCTAATTAACTCCCTTGTATGCTGAGCTTACCAATATATAGTTATTTTCTTTATAAGGAATCAGTTCCAAGAAGTTATTTTCTTTATAAGGAATCAGTTCCAAGACAGCTTTACCTTTCATTTTATCACTCCCTACTCCGGTGACCTGGAACTCGGGTTTAGGCTGCCATGGACTTCGGAGTGCAGCAGACGACGCCAACGGCGGTGACGACAGCGAGCAGACCGTGAGCCAGAGCAGAATAGAGGAGGGGATTGTAGCTACCCGTCAGCTGTCCGCTGGCGACGAAGGAGCCAAAGAACAGACCGAAGACGGCGCACACGACCGCGTAACCTGCGAACACACCTCCTGGGAGGGTGGGGTGAGGGGTGGAACACACACACACACACACACACACACACACACACACACACACACACACACACACACACACACACACACACACACACAGGAGTATATATAGACTATACACAATTTAGAACCAGCTTAAAAATAAAATAAACAGAGATGTGTGGCGGAGGAAGACATCAGCGCTGTGTGGAAAACATGGCAGGTCTATTGGTTTGGAAAAAGAAATGTCTTGAGGTTTGAGCCGAAGGAGTCCAGAGATGGTTTCTGTCGGAAAGGAAGGGCAAGGTCATTCCATGTAGAGGGGCCAAAGACAGAAAAGGCGGAGGAACCAGCAGTGGAAATTCTGGTACGAGGAATCTGGAGAAAATTCCTGAAAATATCAAAGACATAGCGGAGAGTACTGGAGGATTCTGCCAGGATTTTAATTGTTTTAAATGCGCCGGTGTTTTTATTTTCAATTTAAAATACATCTTAAGTCAGGAACTATGAACCAGACTGGACGTAGAAAATACCTTCAAGATTCACATTAACGGCTACCCCTGGCCTCATGGATTTGATCATTAGATGACGTGAGCATTCAGTGTTCGTGCCCAATAGGCTGTTAAAGAGGCGGTGCGTGCAACACAGGAGAGCTAGGACACAAGCTGTTGTTGTGTGCACCCTGTCCCATTACTCATCACTGCCGAAAGTAAGGTTCTAATTTGAAAACAAAAACAGCGAAGCATTTGAAAAGGAACTTCTTCTTCTTCTTTTTTAGAGTATTTATTACGATGTTACTCTCTTGAAAAAGTTAGCCAAACGTGTTTCGGAGAATCTAGTTCCTTTAAACCCCTATGACCGTACTTGTGACAATACAATTTGAACTAAAGCTAACAGCAAAGCATTCGAAAACGAACTTCTTGTTTAAAAGTTTTTATTACGATGTTACTCTCTTGAAAAAATTAGCCAAACGGATTTTGGGAAATCTAGTTCATTTAAACCCCAATGACCGTGATTGTGACAATACAATCTGAACTAAATCTGTCAGCTATACAGATCTCTAATGCTTACCGCTATCAAGGTAATCCAGCAGTGTAAAACTGAACGTCGTCAAAGCGCAGCCAAAAATCATGGCGGCAAACAGACGCAGCATCGCCATTTTCTTGATGACGTAAAACAGTGCTACAGCGCCCTTTCCTACCATGCTGAAGGTGGACAACACTGTCAGAAGCTGTCTCACTTGCTTCACACTCAGTCTTCTCTCTTTGGTGATGTCGGTGATAAATATAACTGTTCGAAAAGACAAGCGAAATTGCATTTCTGCGTGTCTGTCTGTCTGTCTGTCTGTCTGTCTGTCTTCCGTCCGTCGGTCCGTCCGTCTGTCTGTCTGTCTGTCTGTCTCTGTGTCTCTCTCTGTCTCTGTCTCTCTGTCTCTGTCTCTCTCTGTCTCTCTGTCTCTGTCTCTGTCTCTGTCTCTCTGTCTCTGTCTCTGTCTCTCTCTCTCTCTCTCTCTCTCTCTCTCTCTCTCTCTCTCTGTCTCTCTCTCTCCAGATAAATAGACAGACTGACAGGCAGATTCTTAACACGTATGACTTGGTGGCTTGTTTTTCTGCATGGTGTGCAGTACAGGGGAAAATGTGATTTGATATAATGAAATCTACGTATACATTCGTAACATTGTTTTACATCAACTCCTTGTCTGACTTCTTCTTTATTTCCTTCTTCTTTTGTTGTTTTCTATCTATCTTCTTACACCTGACGAAGACTCTCTGTCGAAAGCGCTTGTGTTTAATTGCTCCTTGTGTTTCGTCGTATAGCCGAGTACATTTCTCTAGAGCTGTTCTATTTTGTTTTATCCTTACCCCGTCGAAGGCTCTCTGTCGAAAGCGCTTGTGCTTCGTCGTATAGCTGATACATTTCTCTAGAGCTGTTCTATTTTGTTACCCTCACCAGCAGTTGTTGACTCATTCCTTGGCGAAGTGAAGCTGAAGAAGAAGGAATAGCAGGTGAGGGAAGAAGGAATGACGGAATATACATATACTTGGCAAAGCGAAGGTGAAGAAGAGGGAATAGCAGGTGAGGGAACAGGGAATTAGAGGGAATGAACACTTACTCGGCATGGAGAAGCTGAAGAAGAAGGAATAGCAGGTGAGGGAACAGGGAATAAGAAGGAATGAACACTTACTCGGCGAGGAGAAGCTGAAGAAGAGGTAATAGCAGGTGAGGGAACAGGGAATAAGAGGGAATGAACACTTACTCGGCGATGAGAAGCTGAAGAAGAGGGAATAGCAGGTGACGGTGACGAGAACGTAGCGGGTGTTGTGCAAGAGGCCGGTCTGAAAAATCCTGCTCAGTGACCATCTGCTCTTTCGGGTGCTGATCATGCTGGTCGACTCTTTGGTACTTGTGCTGGTCAACTCTTTCATGCTGGTCAGTTCTTTCATGCTGGTCAAATCTCGGGTGCTGGTCAACCCGTTGGTGCTTGTGCTGGTCAACTCTTTGATGTTGGTCAGCTCTCTGGTGCTGGTCAACAATTTGATGCCAGTCAACTCTCTGGTGCTGGGCAACTCTTTGATGCTTGTGCTGTTCAAGTCTTTTAGGCGGGTCAACATTTCGATGCTGATCATCTCCTTGGTGCTGGTCAACTTCACTTTCCTGTTTGTCAGTTCCGCAGTTCCGGTCAGCCGCAGTCTTTGTGTTTTGTTCACGTTCCTCGAGATGAGATTTGTGTCATCTGAACTGAACACAGAGAAACTTGGTTGACGGCGAGTCGTAATTTATGTGAGTATATACATGTCCAAATGATAGTTTTCATTTCAGTGCGTGCGTGCGTGCGTGCGTGCGTGCGTGCGTGCGTGCGTGCGTGCGTGCGTGCGTGTGTGTGTGTGTGTGTGTGTGTGTGTGTGTGTGTGTGAGGGTGGAGTGCGAGGATTAAATTCTTTACACTTGGAATTATCAAGCAGTTGTGGGATTTTCCTTCGGAAATGTCTAAACACATAATGGTTAAAATGAACGCTAACTCGCTATGATAAAACAAAACGTGCACATTTTCCGAGTAACTGATTTTTCTTTCTTTTTTCAAAGCGACAAAACAGCGGTTAAACAGTCATAAATAAAAATGTACTGATCTGTTTCCGGTTGGGGTGTGTTCAATGCATGGAAAGTCGACCTCTGCGTTTTCTCCCACACAGAATCACTAAACTTCTGATAAGAACGTTTGATGTTCAGGTTATTAGTACTTTGGTGCTAAAGGTACAGTTTAGCCTGTCTGGTATTCTCACAGTCATACCTCAAAACAACGACGTTTTCCGAGATGGTGACAACAGCGTGTCTTTGTTTCAAGTTTAACATCTCTCCGTCAGTTTGTCCTTTGTCGCTCGTTTGCCTAATATTTCTATTTCTCTCAGCCTCTTCGGTCTCCATTACCATTTCCGGGTCTATTCCACCCAGGTCTTTGCTTGCTCCGCATGTTCTGACCACCAGGCCAAACAGTACAAGCAAAGAGATGCCGGCCAGGATCAGGTACATGCCGCGCAAGGCGTATTCGTCAACCAGCCATCGGACCAGTGAGGGGAAGCAACCAATCCCAACGCCGCCAGACATGGTTACTATGGGAACCGCCAGGTGACGCTTCTTGTGGAAACTGATTCCGGTGACGATGAGAAATGCGAGGAAGCTGCAGGACACTCCAGTACCTGCAGAAGGACAGAGAAACACCAACTGTCACTGATAGTGACGGAGGGTGGTGTTAATTTCAAGGTGATTGCTGCTACATCAGGTGATCAGATGTACAGTCTGCAAAACATTCCCAACCGTGCAGTGAAGGTTGTTTTCGCAAGAGAAGACATGAGCATGTTAGACCATAGCCTAAGGCACTTCACTGGCTGCCAGTCAAAGACAGGATTATTTGCATGTGTGTGTGTGTGTGTGTGTGTGTGTGTGTGTGTGTGTGTGTGTGTGTGTGTGTGTGTGCGTGCGTGTGTGTGTGTGTGTGTGGTATCTGATTAATTAAGGTAATGACATTTAATAAGTCAAGAATCTCATTCTTCACAACAGGTATAGTCTTTGTCACCCTTGTCTGCTTTCGTGTGCTGACAGATATAGTGTGTGTCCTCATCGTCTACTTTAGTGTGCTGACAGTACGTATTATCTTTGTCCTCATTGTTCTGTTTGGTAGACGGACAGCTACATTCTCCGTCCTCTGATTTATTGACTGGTTGAATAGACTACGTCCTTATTCTCAGATATCTCTTGTCTTTTCTTGTGTGTGTGTGTGTGTGTGTGTGTGTGTGTGTGTGTGTGTGTGTGTGTGTGTGTGTGTGTGTGTGTGTGTGTGTGTGTGTGTGACAAGACGGAGATCACAGACCACAACTTTTGAAGAGAAGGGAGAGCCGAAGCGGATCGGAACCGAGGTCCCTCTACTTACCAGCCTTGAACGCCGAGGCCGATATGAGTGGCTCTCTCTCTCTCTCTATATATATATATGTGTGTGTGTGTGTGTGTGTGTGTGTGTGTGTGTGTGTGTGTGTGTGTGTGTGTGTGTGTGTGTTTGAGTGTGTGTGTGTGTGTGTGTGTGTGTGTGTGTGTGTGTGTTTGAGTGTGTGTGTGTGTGTGTGTGTGTGTGTGTGTGTGTGTGTGTGTGTGTGTGTGTGTGTGTGTGTGTGTGTGCGTGTGTAGGGGAGCGGGGTGGGTAGTGAGGGAAGCAGGTTGGAAGCATGAAGTCACAAGTCAGCGGTTGCTATAACATAACTTTTAATTACACGAACCAGGAAACAGTGCCTGTGTTGGAAAAGACACAAGCAAACAAATCATTTAGAACATGAAAGCAAACGTAAAGACTAAACAACAGCAATTATCTAATAAATACAGTAACCATGTAGTTTACCTGTAGGTTACTATAATACATGATGCTAACTGTGACAAAATGATTAATAATCAAGCACATAAATTGTGTGCATGACTTGCACATAAAACCAGTATCTCACAGTGTCGCGGTGAGTATGAAAGACACCGCATTACCAAGATCAATTTTAACTAAAATGATTAATAAACAAGCTCATAAATTGTGTGCATGACTTGCACATAAAACCAGTATCTCACAGTGTCGCGGTGAGTATCAAAGACACCGGATTACCAAGATCAATTTTAACTAAACGAGAAGAGTGAGATAATTGTTACAGCAGTTCCACTTAAGCACACAACAGGACGGACAGTGACACGGGTGACACTTGGGACCATGCTGTGAGCGGGAGGAAGTGAGTCATAAAGTGACCGGCTCCAGCCTCGTGAAAGCAGCCAACAGAGACTGCAACAAGATCATAGCACAAGCCAAGAAGGATCACTGGATAGCCTTCGCGGATTCTATTTCGGCTGGGAAGGCGGACTTAGGATCTGTGTGGAAGAAGATCAGAAGAATGAAGCAACAGTGCGTTGTTCCTGATTCTGACCTGCAACACGGCAGCACAAAGTACACGACGGCCCAGAGCAAAGCGGACGCTCTCGCGAAAGCTTTCGCCGAGGCCAGTGACACCGACAGTCTCCCGGCGGACAGGCAACAATTCCGACGAGAGATGGAGGCTACCTTCACGCACCCGGTGCCAGATGACAGTCTGGCGGTTAACACCCCACTGACCTGCACCGAGCTAAGACGAGCCTTGGCTTCCATCAAGAAAGTCAAAGTCTCCACCGGTGTGGACACCGTCTCGTATTGGATGCTGAAAGAGGCCCCCGAGTCGTTTCTGAAGATCCTGCTGGATTTCTTCCAAAGATGCTGGGATGGGGGCACAATTCCCGCGGGGTGGAAACACGCCATTGTCGTCCCCATCCACAAACACGGCAAACCGAGGAAGGAGCTCGGCAGTTACAGACCCATCTCCCTGACATCCCACCTAGGGAAAGTGTACGAACGGGTGATCAAGAACAGACTAGAATACTACTGTGAATCCAAGAAAGTGTTCCCCGTGTGCCAGGCCGGTTTCCGACGGGGACGGGGTGTCACAGACCACCTGGTGAAGCTGGGTGAGCACGTCGGGAGGGCAATAGGGAGAAGAAAGGTCCTACTGACGTGCTTCTTTGACATCTCCCGTGCCTACGACCAGGTCTGGCATGCCAAGCTGCTACAGAAACTCAACAAGATCGGAATTTCTGGCAACATGTACAACTTCATCAGATCCTTCCTGAGCGACAGATCGATGCAGGTCAGGTGGAAGGGAGCCACGTCGACCACCAAAGGAGTAAGTATGGGCGTTCCTCAGGGATCTGTGATCGCCCCCCTGTTGTTCAACATCATGGTCCACGACGTGGACACGGCAGTGAAAGGAAAGGTAGTGCTGACCATGTACGCCGACGACCTGGCGATATGGACGGACACCCACTTCAGACGTCTCCACACAAACAGCTCGTGGGTGAAACACAGCATGAAACTGTTCCAGGAAGCTGTGGACGGGGTGGTCCACTTTATGCAAGTAAATGGATTCGCTCTCTCTTCCCAGAAAACTGTGTTCCTCCCATTCCACACCAACACCTCTCAGAACACGGAGGTGCACATCAGGGTGAACGGGCAGAGCATCTTTGCATCGAAAGAAGTCAAGTACCTTGGTGTACACTTCACTCGCTGGGGGCGTACGAACCAGCAGGTCGTGCACAACGCGCGGAACGCCTCCCGAGCCCTCAACGTGATCAAGGTGCTATCTGCTCAGCCCTGGGCGAACACCCCCAAGATCCTAGTGAACGTGGTGCGAGGCCTGGTGCGCTCACGCCTGTCGTACGGACTGGAAGCCATGCCCCACCTCTCGAAAACGGGTCTAGCCCGTCTCACCGCCATAGAGGTGCGCGGTCTGCGACTGGCCCTCGGGCTGCCGCAGTCCGTGCCGCAGTGCCTGGTGTACAGAGAGGCCGGGCTCCTCCCGTTCCGCCGCCACATCCAGCTCGTCTGTAGTAAGTATGTTTTTAGATGCCAGACTGTCGACAACTCCACCGTCGACGAGATAACTGCTACCTTCCGTAAGCCCTCCCGACTCCAGTCCTACTCCTCCATCTGTGACCTGGTCTGCGACCTGGTCCGGAGCGCGGGACTGGATGGTGTTGAGGTGGCGACGAGGCCGATGCATCCCTATCCACCTTGGCTCCTGGAACGAGCGCACGTTGAGGTGGACATGGAAGGGCTAAAGAAGGACCAGAATCCACTCGTTTTAGCAGTGACAGCTAGGCTATGCCTGGAAGAAAAGTACCAACACCACCTGAAGATCTTCACTGATGGTTCTGTGATGGAGGATGGTGCAGCTGGAGCTGCCTTTGTGATCCCAGAGTTCAACAACCTCACACACTCCTATTCACTGCCTGCAGTGTCGGTCTTCACCGCTGAGCTGCTGGCTATCTCGATGGCCCTGCAACACATCAGCGTGATACCAGTCACTCCCTTCGCCATTGTTATCTGCAGCGACTCCAAGGCGGCGCTGACAGCCATCAAGTCCGACTCTCAAAACGCACGGGAGGATCTCGTGCGTGAGATCGCGACAACTACCCACCAGCTGATCACCCGCGGTACGGAAGTTCGCTTTCAGTGGGTACCAGCGCACGTCTGCCTCTCTGGAAACGAAAAGGCGGATAGAGCAGCAAAAAGAGGAGCCAAGGGAGTTGACTCCTCGACTGTGACGATGAAAATCGGCCTGGCCGACGTATATGCGGAACTAACCAAGCAGACGTGGAAGCAGTGGGAGAAGGAGTTCCACCCAATGGCCACGGCCAAGGAGTGGGACGACACCTCTCCCCCCTGCAGGGCAGGAGTCTTCTTCCCTGGAATTCCGACCTACCTAGCTCGCATCATGCATCGTCTGCACGTAGGCGTCTGGAGATGCATGTGCGTACCGACGAAGTGTGAGTGTGGGATGAGCGTCTCGTTTCACCACGTGATGTTCTCCTGCACCTCATGTTCAGATCACTTCCAACCTTTGACTGGGAAACTACGCAGCGTGGGACTGCCCCTGTGTACAAAAAGCCTGGCAGTGTGCGACCAGCGTGAAGGATGGAGCCTCTTGCGGGCTGCAGCCAGACTGGTCTACACCTGTCCACTGGCAGCCTACCTGTAGTAGGCGGGACCACCGGCTACGTTCAACTCTTTCCCGCAGCTCGGGTTAATCCCGGCGGTGAAGGAAGGGGTGAACGTCTCCGTGTTTCCCGCACCCAGTTGTAGTCTGCTGGACCTGATTCCAGCGACCACCACAAGTGTATGCTTGCATACCCAAGTATTTTTAGCCGCCTGACTACAGGCCTCGATTCTACAACAAGTGTGTGTGAACTACCATGTGCGTCTTCGACGTTTTTAACTGTAAATACTGTGTGTGCCGATTGTATATATTACATGTTGTGCAGCCCGCAGCCCTTTTTTGACAGGGTGAGTTTTATGGCCCTAATTATCTGATGTGTTAAAACTTGCGCGCTGAGTCCGACGCGTCGATGGAGCCCAGATTTCAGAAGCTGTGTATTGACGCGGCGGGCCCAGCGCGCAAGTTTTAACACATCAGATAATTAGGGCCATAAAACTCACCCTGTCAAAAAAGGGAAAGGACCACACGAAAGAAAAGGTTAAAGGGTCATGGCTCTGGACCCCTATAATGCATCCGGTTACAATCATATGTATCGCGAACATCACCAGGCTTTAAAGGGAGACTATATAGTTACGTCAGGGCGATCTTAATTTCTGCAACCGTACCAGCTAGGCTATACCCTACTGCGGGACCTGAATAGAGAACGATGAATCGGACGGGTAGGGTGACCGTGTACTACCGCAAAACCCGGCCCTGCTACTGTTAAACAGTGCACACGCGTTTACAAGATACCAACGGGAAGTTGTTTTTCCTTCTGTCTCAGTCTCGTTTGTTTGTTTGCTGGTTTCTAAAAAAAAATTAAGGCTCATATTTCGGTATCCGTTCCGCCCGCTTGTTGTTACCTTTGTGCTGCTTGCCTACTGAAATAGGTTCAGTTGCCTCGAACTTACTCTCTTCTTTCTAAGTAAACATGGTGATTAACGTCCACAGAAACCATAAGGCTTATTAGGGACGGGGAGAAGGGGGGCGGGTGGGGGGGGGGGGGGGCGGGAGGGGGTATGGACGGGGGGAAGAAGATTATATACCGCTTGCTACACTGTCACCATGACTCGCGCATTCAGATGGGCAGCGATGAGAGCCATTTTAATATAGCCTAAACGTGCAGGCAGAAGATATTCATAGACCAGACCCCATTGCCTCCCATCCCCCCGCCCCCCAAATAAATCTAAAACAGTAAGGTAAGGCGTTAGGTTGGTAAGCGGAAGGACCTCGGTTCGATACTGCTTCCGCTCTCCTTTCTTTTCAAGAAAGGTTGTGGTTTGTGGACACTGTCCCGTGACTTTGTCCATCACCTCCTACTGAAACATTAAAATGGCTCTCATCGCTGCCCATCTGTATGCAGGAATCATTCTGGTGGTGACAGTGTAGCGATAGATATATAATTTCCCTCTCCCCCCACCTCCGTACCCCCCTTCTCCCCATCCCTAATAAGCCTCATGCTTTCTGTGGACGTTAAGCACCATGTTTACTTACTATATCAATATTATTACTACTGGTTTATTAACTTTTGAAGCAGAAATGATTTAACGAAACATTAAAAACAATTGTGTATGAAAATATCTTCATACTTTTCGCCATTTTAACTTGCAAACTATCTCACACAATAGTCTACATTTTGCAAATAATACTTACGGATATATATCATCTCTAGTATGTTCTATGCTTTAAGCCCTAGGAATGAAAATGCTTGGTAGATAGTGTAGACCAACAAATGAATTTTTACTCATGAAACGTGGTTTTTGATGTCACCGCAACTTCTGCTTATATGAAGAAAGCTGCTATCTTGTAGAATACAATAGGGCCACTGATGTTACCTACTTGTGTTGAAACTGACTTTAAAGTAAGTTGCTTGAAAAACAAAACTCTTGTGCTGCCCATTAGCGAAATAATTCCCCCAAAATGTCTAGCCGGGTAGCCATATAGTCATAATTTGACCAATTTCGATAGATCTTTGCCCTCGCATTTCTCAATAATCACTAGCCTGAGGATATCCATTTACCTGGGCCTCATAGAGGAAGGCCTGCTTTATCTAAAAAGCCCAGTCACAATAAATGCCCCCCCCCCCCCCCTCAAAAAACAAACAACAACAACAACAAAAAACGAAAAGAAGAAGTATTTTTTCAATTCCCGGTGATAGTGCCCCTTACGCATAGTTGATTCAGTGCATTTAGGTCGACGGCACCCAGTAAATCCTCTGGGAGTGATAGGTCGTATACCTCATCAGCGAGTGCACGCCTTTCGTGCACATGTTTCAATGAGAGTAAGGCGTATTGTGTAGCCGGGTAAAAAGGCCGCGAGAGCTATGTTCTACACACCCTCTCAAAAAGTTGAACAACACACACACACACACACACACACACACACACACACACACACACACGTACACACACACACACACACACACACACACACACACACACACACACACACACACACACACACACAATCTTAGCTTCTGAAACCGTCGTGGTGATACATTCCCGCCGTACCTCTCTGACCTTCTTCGCCGTTATGCGCTCCATTAATTGTGTGGACGTCGCCCACAATGACTGGCGTACTGTCGCATTTATCTACATAACTCCTCCTGCTTAGACAAGCCGTGTAAACAACACAGCACAACCTTCCAACAACAACAATTCTTCCGGCAAGCACTCAACACAGCAACAACAAAAAAGATAAGTTACTTCACCTGTCATATAATTTTTCGTTGTTTTTAACCGTTTCACTGTTGTTTAAGTGTCGTTTTGTGGCCTGAAGAAGGGGATTTCCCTGAAAATTTGCATCATGTTGTCTATGTCATAATAAATAAGCGTTCTTTTGAATCTTTTCATGTGTTTGGGTCTTATGCTATAACGCTAGCAGTCATTCTTGTTTCAGACTTTTTTGTTTGTGTTTTTTAATGCAACACAACGTCTGTTCGAACTCGCGCTTGGAACTGAACCGAACCAAGGCGTTTGCTCCTGGCTTTTTGTAAAACATCCCAGGCACGTGCTTTGTTGACATTGCAGCGGTATTTGAACTAAACAGCCAGTGGACCGGTCTAAGGAGGACTGTTTCTACCAAAGCGTTGACTACCTAAAGCTCATCTGCCGTTCTCTGAGATCAAGAGCTGTGTGAAAAGCGAAGTGGCAGTCCTGGGCTTTCCGTCGTAATGAACCTTACGGTTTCTGTGGACGTAAAGCAACTTTGAACCATGCTTAGGCATTGGACACAGTTTGTCCCTAATATGTCAACCGACATCCGAGGACATGAAGCTCTACATCACCTCCATCACCAGGGGTACAGTCCAGAGTTCAGGAGCTGTGTGAAAGTCGAGGTGGTACATCGGAGGACATGAAGCTCTACATCACCGCCATTTGTGGGTGACGAGACAGAGGATGACGAGAGGTCAACTGCATTCATATTTCTCTTTTGCATAAAACTCGTATTTCTGTGAGTAGCAAAACGAAAGAAACATTTATCCTTCAAGGACAGGGTGTTTTTCCTCTATAATCTAGGCCCTACTACCTGCAGTAAACTCCACATTCAAAGCGCCGTGCTGTAAAGCTGAAAGAAGTGTTGTGGTGTGTTTCATTCTTCTCTTTCTTCTGCATGTGTCCGTCGATAGTCCATTAAAATGCCAGTCTGATTATTCGTTTTTAGCGGATTACTCCAAATAAAATATTGCTCATGCTTTGACAATGTTCAATACAGGATCCAGAGTACATAAAAACAAATCCAAAAACAACAACAACAGCACATTAAATATTTTCGGGATTAAACTCCAGAACACCTTTATTCAATGACTGTCTTCCTGCCGACGGATGTCTGGCAGCTTCCAGGTTTCCTGAGTCTGTCTGTGAATTTCGCCGAAGAAGAGAGAAAACAAGGCAAGTATGTTGACCCCGTAGACCTGTTGCTAACCTGTAATGGCTGCCATTTTCACGGGCTTTTTTCTCTGCAGGTATTCCTCGTACAGAGCATTGATCCTTCTACGTAACGTGCAAATTAATAAGCAAAGGAGTTAATTAGTGCCCGAGAGACACAGGAATGGCAGGAATGGGTCGTGCTGTTCTTGAAGGTGCTCCAGCTATGCTCAGGCAAAGGGACCTGAAATGTAAGCATGGAAAACAAAAAACAAAACAACAACTAATAGATGCTTGTTTTGGCAATCACATGAAAAAGATAAAAATAAAATAAAGGCAGGCTGGGGTGGGGGTGGGGGGTTATTAGCACTCCAAAGACATCAGACAAACACAACAACTAAGATCTGAGTTGCCTACGGTAACTCTCACCTGGCACAAGGTACATGAACTCCATCATCATAATAATTATGTGCCCTGTACTCACTCGAATGCCAGGTAAGATTTACCGTAAGAAACTCAGGTTTTATTCGTTCTTTCGCACGCTCGTTAACTCCCTTGTTTATTGATTCTACACAGGCGCTCTGGGCCTGGGATGCAGATCGTGAAATTAGAATGGATCAAACTGCTTCACTAGTTTCTGGCTACGTTTACAGCCGATTTGTCCACGAAAACATAATCTACATTGGCACAGGCTTAGAACTCAGGAATTAAACCCGCGCGCGCGCGCGCGTGTCTATGTGTGTGTGTGTGTGTGTGTGTGTGTGTGTGTGTGTGTGTGTGTGTGTGTGTGTGTGTGTGTGTGTGTGTGTGAGTGAGAGAGAGAGAGAGAGAGAGAGAGAGAGACACTGACACTGACATATTTAATTGAATAGACCAACAGCCCCTTTCAATGGGGGAACAAGAGACTCACAGAACCCACGACAAACATTCAATGGCATCTTCATCCAAATCTCCAATGGGATCATTCAATCTCTACCAATACTTATACATCCATTATAATGTGCACATAAGCACACACGTTTGCAGAGCGGCTCCATGGACATCCACACAGGGTGATACTTAAGTATTCGCATCCAGCTTAGATGACCTTAGATTAAATGCACACACTAGGAATTTTGCAACATTTATAATTTCCTCCTGAGAGCTACTATTCATGAGGATGATGAGATGTTTTCTGGGGTCGCGTACATTAATTATGTCAGGCAGGTACTTGCTTCTTAATTGATTATACACTGGACATTGGAATACAAAATGTATTTCAGTTTCTTGTTGGGTGGCACAAAATGGACATGTTGTATTATCTGTTGTTGTTGAAAACCTGTGTCTATGGAGATTTATCTGCGATACTTCCATTCTAAACTGTGCGAGACAGTTCCTGTATACCTCCATCCAAAGAACATCCACATATCTCTCCCTTTGAAAGCAATGTTTGTAGCTATTGTACACTGACAACCTTTCACTTGTGTCTAGATGATTACACCATCTGTGGCAGAATGAACTACGCAGTCTTTCTTCCAACTCCTTGATAAAGGGTTTAACATTTCCGCAACCAAAAAGCCACACTTGTTCGAATCCATTGGTACATAACACTAATTTTACATGTGACACCCAGAGAGAGAGAGAGAGAGAGAGGGGGGGAGAGAGAGAGAGTGTGTGTGAATGTGAGAGAGAGAGAGAGAGAGAGAGAGAGAGAGAGAGAGAGAGAGAGAGAGAGAGAGCTTGTGTGTGTGTGTGTGTGTGTGTGTGTGTGTGTGTGTGTGTGTGTGTGTGTGTGTGTGTGTGTGTGCGTGAGAGAGAGGAAGAGAGAGAGAGAGAGATACTGATAGGTATACGGATGATTTATTCATTTAGGCCATTGCCACTCATGAAGGTGTGTAGGTGGATGACCTACCACTATACACACTAATAATACGTACTATAATTATACCTGTGAGCAAGAAAACCAACAAATTAACGACTATGTACTTGACTAGGTACTAACAATTACAGTGTACTTGAATTACGACACTGAAATGCTATGCAAGTTAACGGCTTTGTACAAATACACTGACAGATTTCCCACAATACTTTTTTTAATTTGGTGGATGCCAACAGCAGGTGTAATCGAAAAACAATTTGAAATTTGTAGAATTTTAAAGGGATAAATTGGTAGGTGGTAGCCGACAGTTGTTAACGGACAGGCGATAGCCGACAGTTGTTAACAGACAGGTGGTAGCCGATATTTGCTAGCGCACAGATGTAAGACTACAGCCGAGAGTTGTTAACGGAGAGGTGCTAGCCGAGAGTTGTTAACGGACAGCTGTTAGCCGAGAGTTGTTAACGGACAGATGTTAGCCGAGAGTTGTTAACGGACAGGTGTTAGCCGACAGTTGTTAACGGACAAGTGTTAGCCGACAGTAGCTGACGACGCAGCTGCTCGCTGCGATATTTGCATAGCATACATCGACACTTTGTCGCCGGCCACGAACAGGGTATTATAGTCACCTGTTTTGATTTCAGTGTTACACTCTCTCCCATTCACACGGGCTCTGCAATGAGACGACTGGGATGGGAATAGTCACTCATTCTCCTCCACCGTGTACATATTCCGTCCGTTGGTTTCCCATTTCAGAACGTAATAAGTATAAAGTCGCTTGTATGTGTTTCAGTGCTATAAATGGTTCTGGTCCTGCTTACCTCTCTGAACTGCTGCATGTCTATACACTCCATCTCGTACACCACGCTCTTCTTCTGACACCCGCATGCTGGAAATCCAACAATACAAACGCAAGACTCATGGTTTCCGCACCTTCTCTTGCTTTGGACCCCACATTTGGAATTCACTCCAACAATACCTTAGTCACTGCTCAACCCTGTCATCTTTTAACGCCGAACTGAAAACCTTCTTTTCACAGTATTTCCATCCTAAGTACCCAGTTTCTGCTACAGTCAGTGTGCGCGTGTGTGAGCGTGTGTGTGTGTGTGTGTGTGTGTGTGTGTGCGTGTGTGTGTGTGTGTGTGTGTGTGTGTGTGTGTGTGTGTGTGTGTTTGTAGTGCGTTTTTGTTTTAGTTTATTTATTTTTTATAATACTTTATGTAGATTGTTTTGGTAGGACTATGCTCTCCATGTGTATAGAATATCATATTTAGCTTAATATGTATCATGTGATTGCTCAGGGCGTAATAAATGTACATTCTTCTTCTTATTATTATTATATTTTATTTTTTGTTCGTAGTAAAAATACCGCCACGTAGGAACAAAGACAGGGTCGACTAAAGACGCGGTTCCAGAGAGCTAGAACATCGGAAGACGAAGTGGAGAAAAAAAAGAAGAAAAAAAAGCCATCCGTTATTTCTTTGTTTTTCTTTCTTTCTTTCTCTTTCTTTCTTTCTTTCTTTCCTTCTTTCTTTCTTTCTTTCTTTTCAGTTTCTTTTCATGGTAAAAACAGCTTGCAGCTTGCAGAGAGAGAGAGCATGCACCCTCACTCACAGTGTTCCGTAAATGGTGGAGCATAGACATGGTGGAAGAATTATAGACACGATGAACTATGTGGACTATGTGGACAGTGGAACATAGGTGGGGTGGAACATAGCCACAATGAGGCATAAACAGGATGAAATATGTACATGGTGGAATACAGAAACGGTGGACCATAAACATGGTGGAATATAGATACGGCAGTTCATAAACATGGTGGAAATCAGACATTGCAAAATATAGGCACGATGGAATAAAGACATAGTGGAAACATAGACACCGTGGAACATACACATCGTGGAACATATCTAGACCCGGTGGAACATAAACATGGTGGAATCCAGATATGGTGGAATATAGGCACGATAGACTAAAGACACGGTGGAACATAGACAGGGCTAAAAACAGAAAAGGCGGTACAGGCAGGGTGGAACATGGACACGGTTAAAAATACAAAAAGTTGAATCAGAGGCAGGGTGGAACATAGACAAGGTGGAATAGAGACGTACACGGTGGAACATCCACACGCTTCGTCTGTTTTTCCGCCAAGGTGGAACATAGACACCGTGGATTAAAGACAGGGTCGACTAAAAACACG
>OY757556.1:9910435-9927935 GCA_963584105.1 Alviniconcha strummeri
GGCGCTGCGAGCAGGATGAGCGGAGCTACCCGAGACCACAGCAGGTTGAGTGACCACGGCCCAGACCGCAGCAGACAACCCTGATGATGATGGCCAGCCACCAACACCACCGACGCCGGGTACCACAACTGACGACCCGGCTAGCCACCAGCACCACCGATGTCGCGGTACCACAACTGACGACCCCGGCTAGCCACCAGCACCACCGACGACCCCGGCTAGCCACCATCACCACCGATGTCGCGGTACCACAACTGACGACCCCGGCTAGCCACCAACACCATCGACGCCGCCGGCCAGCAGTCTCCATCTCCGCGGCCAGACGTCAGTGACTCTGAGTCAGACAGTGACGATGAACTTTGCGTGTTGACACCGCAGAATCCAGCTCGTGCTGCTGTTGCTGTGCCAGTAGTGACACATGCCATCCAGCGACCACCTGTGCCTCTGCCTAGACGCTCACGACGTCTGGCAGAGAAGAACATTATTCAACAGTAACCCGACCGCAAAGTTACCTGGCGCAGTACCGTAAGTGTTTTGAAATTAGCTGTTTTGTTAACATGACATGTGTGTGATGATTGCATTTTATACACTAGTGTTCATGATTTTTATGTCAGATGCCATTTGTATTGCTAGGTTCATGGTATGTTTTTATCTTGGCTATTTTGTAGGTGCAATGTGTCGGAAACAACGGTACTTAGGAGAATTTTGCTTAAATGCAAATCTTCTAGTCTAACTGCCTGTTTTACTGGCAAATAGTGCGGATTTTTTTGGTGACCTAAATGGATTGTGAAATGTGATAACTCAGTGACCGGTTGCTTCAGTACATACTCAGGCCTTTTTCAGTAGGTTGTAGATATTAGAGGATCATTGTTTAAATAACAACCCTCTGTTGATCTAAGGCATAATGCCGCCTCTGATTTGGTCTTATTTGAAATTGCGGACTCTCATATTAAATACATGTTAGTCAAAGGATGTTGATTTTGTTTCCCGGTTCAGCCGGAGATCTTAGCCCATTCTAGGTTGTTACGTTAAATACGTCGCCTGACAGATTGGTGTTTTTACTCAGCGAGGACGCTGGTAGTGGTAGAGTAGGGGGGGATGTGAGCAAGTGCTCTTTGTACGTTTTACAATAATCCCGCCCCGCTTAACGGATCAATGCAATTTCATTACTGTACTTTAGTAACCCGGGAACCGGAGCAGACGACGCTTTTGTTTTGAAGCGCGGCGTGTGGCGTAACGCCACATGGCCTTCACACAGCCGACCGGCGATAGCCGCCAGTGCGCGCCTTTTTCAAATCTGTTTTTCTCCCTTAACATTTTGACCGCTTGTTTGTTTACCTACTCTTTGTCTATCTAGTCCTTTTTATGCACTAAGCTATGTATAATATAATTTGGCATCTTAGAATGTTTATTTAACGTTTATTCAGACGCCGGATCGAGCTTAATTAGTAGCCGATGCCTCTCTAGGTCCATTCTTTTATAGCCGTCGTCTGCATGGCGCGCTTTGTTTAGTACTAGTAAATAGTAGTGAAACGTTGTTTTGATTCGATTAAAGTAATTCTGTGTCGATCAATGCGTTGTCGTATAGTATTTTACTTAGCTGACTTCATGTTTAGTGTTTATTTTGGGTTGAAATTAACTTATTAAGTATTGTGTACTGTAGAAGCTAAGTTGTATTCATAGACTACTTAATCTCACTATCAGCGCTGCTGCGACTAAGGTTACGCGCCCCAGGCGAAAGTTCGCACCGATTGTTTTAATGCTAGTCTTTGAGTTTGTCTTGCTTCTCTTACAGAGCGTTGTATTGTAATTGTTATGTACCATTTTAACCGTGGGAGCGTGCTCTTTATTCCGATGTAAGTTTTAGTGACGTTTATATTTTGCACATTGTGTTAGTTGTGATTTAGTTGTACGAATCTGTATATAGACAGGCGCAAGCCACGCTTCCCACTCTTGTTGTAAATAAAATAAGTCATGTGTGTACATTTTGTTTATACGGTTTAAAAGATTGTAACTGTAGCTTTCATTTGATGTTTTTCATGTTTTAATTGGTTTAGTTATTGTAGAGGAAAGTGTATTTGTGCGGGCCAGGGAAACACAATTGTCAGCCATTTTGTGGTCCAGAGGGGCGATTTTACTGTAGCGATAGCGTGTGTTCCCTGTGGCCCGCGCCGTTCTCTTATCTATGCGTGAGCGTGATGATTTTGTGTGTGTGCTGAAAACTGTCTGCGGCTGAACAAGTAAAAACTGATTGCCGCCTCCGCCTGCTGTGGTCTCCACTTTATTGACTCCGTTGCCTGTGTCTTGTCCTTTGACCACTCCGCTCCATTACACATGAACATCAAACGTTCTTATCAGAAGTTTAGTGATTTTGTATGGGAGTAAAAGCAGAGGTCAACATTACTGAAAACTTTCCATGCACTGAACACCCCCCAACCGGAAACAGATCAGTACATTTTTATTTATGACTGTTTAGCGGTTGTTTTGTCGCTTTGAGAAAAGCAGTTACTCCGAAATTGTGCACATGTTTCGTTTTATCATAGCGAATAAGCGTTCTTTTTAACCATTATGTGATTAGACATTCCTGAAGGAAAATGTCACAACTACTTGATAATGCCAAGTGTAAAGAATTTAATCCCCGCACCCACCATCACACACACACACACACACACACACACACACACACACACACACACACACACACACACACACACACTCATATACACGCACACACAATCACTAACTCACTCACTCACGCACGCACGCACGCACGCACGCACTCACACACACACACACACACACACACACACACACACACACACACACACAAATCATCCAAGTCATTGACTAACCCCCAGCGGCTATTTCTGTGTCTATGGCTGATTAACAGCTGTCACTGAAGACTGGTTTTTATTGGAGAGGGTCAAATATATGTGGCCCATGGTGCTTTTCAGGTGTGGAGGTGATGGTGAACGGGGCGGTACCTTTCGCAGATAATAATCTAATATAATGATAGATCATTTATGGCATCCCATCTCGTACGATCCCATAGCGCTTAGAAAGACATAAGGATACATCCATTTCATTACACACACACACACACACACACACACACACACACACACACACACACACACACACACACACACACACACACACACACACTACAAATACGTGTATTACTGGAGATGGATTGGTACCCGAAGATGACAAATTTTGTTCAACCGGTACTCTTCATGTCTGCCCCGGTTGACCATGAAAGCGATCATTTGGACATGTATTTACACACATAGAATTATTACGACTCGCCGCCAACCAGTTTCTCTGTGTTCAGTTCAGGTGACACAAATCTCATCTCGAGGGACATAGGCAAAGCACAAAGACTGTGGCTGACCGGAATGAGGAATTGGCCAACAGCAAAGTGAAGTTGACCAGCACCAAGGAGATGACGAGCATCGAAATGTTGACCAGCCTTAAAGACTTGATGGCCACTGAGCAGGATTTTTCAGACCGGCCTCTTGCACAACACCCGCTACGTTCTCGTCACCACCACCTGCTATTCCCTCGTTTTCAGCTTCTCCTTGCCGAGTAAGTGTATATTCCCTCTTAATCCTTCTTCCCTTACCTGCTATTCCTTCGTCAGCTTCGCCTTGCCAAGGAAGGAGTCAGCAACTGCTGGTGAGGATGACAAAATAGACCAGCTCTAGAGAAATGTTTTCACCTATACGACGAAACAACAAGGAAGAATTAAACACAAGCGCTTTCGACAGAGAGTCTTCTTCGGATGTAAGAAGATAGATAGAAAACAATAAAAGAAGAAGGAAGTAAAGAAGAAGTTTGACAATTAATTGATGTAAAACAATGTTAAGAATGCATACGTAGGTATCCTTGTATCAAATCAGATTTTCACATGTACTGCATACCATGCCGGAACGCAAGCCACCAAGACACACGTGTTAAGTATCTATCTGTCAGTCTATTTATCTGGAGAGAGAGAGAGAGAGAGAGAGAGAGAGAGGGGGGGGGGACGGACGAACGGCCAGACAGAAACACAGACAGACACGCAAAAATGCAATTTCGCTTGTCTTTTCGAACAGTTATATTTATCACCGACATCACCAAAGGGAGAGGACTGAGTGTGATGCAAGGGACACAACTTCTGACCGTGTTGTTCACCTTCAGCATGGCAGGGAAGGGCGCTGTAGCACTGTTATACGTCATCAAGAAAATGGCCATGCTGCGACTGTTTGCCGCCATAATTTTTGGTTGCGCTTTGGCGACGTTCAGTTTTACACTGCCGGATTACCTTGATGGCGGTAAGCATTAGAGATCTATATAGCTGACAACTTTAGTTCAAATTTTATTGTCACAATTACGGTCAATGGGGTTTAAAAGAACTAGATTTTCCAAAACACGTTTGGCTAACCTGTTCAAGAGAGTAACATCGTAATAAAAACCTTTAAACAAGATGTTCGTTTTCAAATGCTTCGCTGTTAGCTTTAGTTCAAACTGGATTGTCACAGTGGTCATTGGGGTTTGAAAGAACTAGATTCTCCGAAACACGTTTGGTTTTTTCAAGAGAGTAACATCGTAATAAAAACTCTAAAAAAAGAAGAAGTTCGTTTTGAAATGCTTCGCTGTATTTATTTTCAGATTAGAACCTTACTTTCGGCAGTAATGCGTAATCATCACGTGTCCTAGCTCTCCTGTGTTGCGCGCACCGCCTCTGTAGGCTGTTAGCCTACGGGGCACGAACATTGAATGTTCACGTCAGCTAATGATAAAATCCATGAGGCCAGGGATAGCCGTTAATGTGAATCTTGAAGGTATTTTCTACGTCCAGTCTGGCTCATAGTTCTTGACTAAAGATGCATTTTAAATTGAAAATAAAAACACCGGCGCGTTTAAAACAATTAAAATCCTGGCAGAACCCTCCCGTACTCTCCGCTGTGCTTTTAATAATCTCAGCCTCCAGATTCCTCGTACCAGAATTTCCACTGCTGGTTCCTGCGCCTTTTCTGTCTTCGGCCCCTCTACATGGAATGACCTTGTCCTTCTTTTTCCGGCAGAAACCATCTCTGGACTCCTTCGGCTCAAACCTAAAGATATTTCTTTTTTCCAAACCAATAGACCTGCCATGTTTTCCACACAGCGCTGATGTCTTCCTCCGCCAAAAATCTGTTTATTGTATGTTTAAGTTGGTTCTAAAGTGAGTATAGTCTATATATACTCGTGTGTGTGTGTGTGTGTGTGTGTGTGTGTGTGTGTGTGTGTGTGTGTGTGTGTGTGTGTTTAATGTGTGTGCGTGCGCGTGCGTGCCATGTTTTCCACACAGCGCTGATGTCTTCCTCCGCCAAAAATCTCTGTTTATTGTATGTTTAAGTTGGTTCTAAAGTGTGTATAGTCTATATATACTCATGTGTGTGTGTGTGTGTGTGTGTGTGTGTTTCACCCCCCCCCCCCCCCCCCCCCCTCAGGAGATGTGTTCGCAGGTTACGCGACCGTGTGCGCCATCTTCGGTCTGTTCTTTGGCTCCTTCGTCACCAGCGGACAGCTGGCATGTCTGGAACTGGTGAGTCTTCACCAGTACGCTGTTGCCCAGGGTTACCAGTTCTTCGTGGATGGATTCAGCGCGTTCCTTGCCGGTCCTATTGGGGGTACGTCAGTGCGTTTGTGTGTGTGTGTGTGTGTTTGTGTGTGCGTGAGTGCCTGCCTGCGTGTGTGTGTGTGTGTGTGTGTGTGTGTGTGCCCGCGTGCGTGTGTGTGTGTGTGTGTGTGTGTGTGTGTGTGTGTGTGTGTGTGAGTGTGTGTGTGTGTGCGTTTGTGTATGTGTGTTTGCTTGTGTGTGCTAGTGTGTGTGTACGTGTGTGTATGTGTGTGTGTATGGGGTGGGATGGAGGGGTTATTAGCCGTAAATCTATTACAACAGTAAACTACAGCATGCTGTTGTTGTTTTCTGAGTCCATTTGCAGGCTTGATCAAAGAGCTGACGGGTAGCTAACTGTAAATCTGTTGCAACCCATCCAATAAACTACATCATGCTGTTCTTGTTTTCTGCGTCCATTTGCAGGCTTGATCAAAGAGCTGACGGGTAGCTACAATCCCGTTCTCTACTCTGCTCTGGCTCACGGCCTGCTCGCTGTCGTCACCGTCGTTGGCGTCGTCTGCTACACTCCGAAGTCCCGGGCAGCCTAAACCCAAGTTCCAGGTCACCAGAGTAGGGAGTGATAAAATGAAAGGAAAAGCTGTCTTGGAATTGATTCCTTATATAAAAACAAACTATATATTGGTAAGCTCAGCGCACAAGGGAGTTAATTAGCCTTCGACAGACGTCACACAAACCCAAATCAACAAAGAACGCAGGGATGTACCTCTGTTGGACATAATGTACCTTGTATTTCGAGGAGAGAGTTACAGTAGACAATTCAGGTCTTTGTTGTTGTTTGTGTGACGTCCTTCGAGCGTTAATTAACTCCCTTGCGTGTTGATTCTGCACGAGCACTCTGGGCCTCGTTCAGTTTCAGATTGTATGTATGTTGATAAAAGAAGGACAACAACAAAAACAACGAAATTCTCGTTTATGCTGGGAAAAAGCAGACTGTGAATTACCTGAAAGGAACAAGGTTGAGAACTGCCACCATTTATTTATACAATCGTTGATTTACAAACAATGGAAGAAGGAAAATCAATAAGATGTAGGCGTGAGTGGTTACCTTAATGTAAGCTACCAATATGTTTTCGATTACTGCAATTTTGCGTCGTTTTTCACTTCTTTTGTCTCGAACTAAGTCGACGATTTCAGGTTGACAAAGTTTTGTACATTTTTAATCTGTTAGTCTCTCTTTTATGTGTGCCCATATTTTATGAAAATCCAGGACAGAGCGAGAAAGTTATAGTGTGGACACTATGGCTTGTTTGTTTTATATTGAGGCTATTCAACAATTAGCTCGGACCCTCATGAAATTCTGTCCCCTTCCAAAATTGGCTCAGCTAAACTTGGACTACTTGCTATTTTGAACCAGTCTATGAGCATAGACGTACGTCCTGTTGCAGTGTCTTTTGGTTGTCGTTTTCTTGTTATATAATATAAAAACCAATATTTTTATTTTGTTTGTTACACTTCTTCTTTTTCTTCTTCCTTTTGTGCCGTGTGTATATGGCAGCTATGGTAGGGAAGCGGGGTGGGTAGTGAGGGAAGCAGGTTGGAAGCATGAATGAACAGTCACATGTCAGCGGTTGCTATAACATAACTTTTAATTACACCAACCAGGAAACAGTGCTTGTGTTGGAAAAGACACAAGCAAACAAATCATTTAGAACATGAAAGCAAACGTAAAGACTAAACAACAGCAATTATCTAATAAATACAATAACCATGTAGTTTGCCTGTAGGTTACTATAATACTTGATGCTAACTGTGACAAAATGATTAATAATCAAGCACATAAATTGTGTGCATGACTTGCACATAAATCCAGTATCTCACAGTGTTGCGGTGAGTATGAAAGACACCGCATTACCAAGATCAATTTTAACTAAACGGGAAGAGTGAGATCATTGTTACAGCAGTTCCACTTAAGCACACAACAGGACGGGCAGTCACACGGGTGGCACTTGGGACCATGCCATGAGCGGGAGGAAGTCAGTCATAAACTGACCGGCTCCAGCCTCGTTACTCAAAGCCTGTACAAAAGGGCTACGGCATGTCACTCTTACTCCACTTCATAGTTCAGGAGCTGTGTGAGAGTCGAGGTGGACGTCCTGGGCTGTCCGTCCTAACGAGCCTTCTGGTTCCCGTGGACGTAAAGATTTATTGAACCGTGTTTCGGCAGTGGTCACAACTTGTCCCTTATAGGTCAACTGACATCTGAGGACATTAAGCATCAACTCATCATCATCATCACTGTTACTCCTGTCCTAATATGCTTTTAGCGTCTGGGGACATTAAACAAAAAGAACGAACCACTGTTACTGTCTAGCAGAGCATATCTGTGAACAACGTCAAGGGTCTGAGGCGGGTAGCGCATCAAGAATCTAAACTGCTTATCTGGCTGCTCGGTTAGTGAACAAAGATCTAGTTGCCACTACTGACGCGCATCATGTTCGGGTACACGCACAAAGACACGGACAGGGCCGTTTACAATCTAAGTAGAATGAAAGTCTGCGCGCCCAAGTCTCGGCCATACAAAAGCCGGATCAAAACAGAAATGACACAGTTTATACAATCACCCTTATGTACTAAACCATATTCAGCTAGTAAAATGAACGTTCGACAACTATGAAGTCAACATCTTCAAAGTGTTAGCCATGATATATACCACCGATTTCATGTAGAAAAATTGATCGGTAGAAAACAAATAAGTTGTGCTGAGCAGAGATCTGCACGGCCACAAGGCGGAACCATACTTTAGAGGGAGAACTTTGCATCGGCAAAGCACCACTGAGACTGAACATCCAACAATGGCAGCATAGCGTAATAGCTACATATCAGCTAACCAGGATTAGCTGCATACGTGTTGGAAACATTGGTCACCTTGAGGCATAAAGGCTTACAATTTGAACACACAACATACACAGACGCCATGACGGCAATAGTGCCGAAATTTCCCACGTATTTGAACCAAAATCAAGGCACGTTCTGAACAGGGTAACATGCATCATTTACATCAAAACGAAACAACAGAATGATATTAAGCCATAGAAAAAGAACTACTTGCAAGTTCTCCCCTGAATCAGATGCATTAGTGCCTAGGTAACGCGCACACTAAAAGGCGACCTGCTTCTGCAGGGACACTGGGGGAAAGAGGACGCGGCGGGCAAGTGAGTCAGCAAACATGGTGCTTAACGTCCACAGAAACCATAAGGCTTATTAGGGACGGGGAGAATGGGGGGAAGGGGGTATGAAGGTGGGGGAAGAGGGGGAGCATATACCTATGGCTACACTCTCACCACCAGAATGACCTGCATTAAGATGGGCAGCGATGAGAGCCATTTTAATGTTTCATTACCGGCCAAACCGGCTCACGACGCGGCGGTGCTGATGTAGAGCTTCATGTCCTCGGATGTCGGTTGACATATTAGGAACAAACTGTGACCAATGCGTGTGCACGGTTCAATGCCGCTTTACGTCCACAGAATCCGTAAGGCTCAATAGGACGGAAAGCCCATGGCGGACACCTCGACTTTCACACAGCTCCTGAACTCTGGGCTGTATTGACGCGGCGGGCCCAGCGCGCAAGTTTTAACACATCAGATAATTAGGGCCAAAAAACTCTCACCCAGTCAGAAAAGAGAAAGGACGACACGAAAGAAAAGGTTAAAGGGTCATGGCTCTGGACCCCCATAATGCATCCGATTACAATCATATGTATCGTGAACATCACCAGGCTTTAAAGGGAGACTATATGGTTACGTCAGGGCGATCTTAATTTCTGCAACCGTACCAGCTAGGCTATACCCCACTGCGGGACCTGAATGGAGAACGACGCATCGGACGGGTAGGGTGACCGTGTACTATCGCAAAACCCGGCCCTGCTACTGTTAAATCTGTTTGGTTTTTTTGCAACGTCTGCACACGCGTTTAGAAGATACCAACGGGAAGTTGTTTTTCCTTCTGTCTCAGTCTCGTTTGTTTGTTTGCTGGTTTCTAAAAAAAAAAAAAAAAGGCTCATATTTCGGTATCCGTTCCGCCCGCGTGTTGTTACTTTTGTGCCGCTTGCCTACTGAAATAGGTTCAGTTGCCTCGAACTTACTCTTTTCTCTCTAAGTAAACATGGTGATTAACGTCCACAGAAACCATAAGGATTATTAGGGACGGGGATAAGGGGGCGGGGGGGGGGGGGGGGGCGTGAGGGAGTATGTACGGGGGGAAGAAGATTATATACCGCTTGCTACACTGTCACCATGACTCGCGCATTCAGATGGGCAGCGATGAGAGCCATTTTAATATAGCCTAAACGTGCAGGCAGAAGATATTCATAGACCAGACCCCATTGCCCCCCCTCCCCCCGCCCCCCAAATAAATCTAAAACAATAAGGTAAGGCGTTAGGTTGGTAAGCGGGAGGACCTCGGTTCGATACTGCTTCCGCTCTCCTTTCTTTTCAAGAAAGGTTGTGGTTTGTGGACACTGTCCCGCGACTTTGCCGATCACCTCCTACTGAAACATTAAAATCATTCTGGTGGTGACAGTGTAGCGATAGATATATAATTTCCCTCTCCCCCCACCTCCGTACCCCCCTTCTCCCCGTCCCTAATAAGCCTCATGCTTTCTGTGGACGTTAAGCACCATGTTTACTTACTATATCAATACTATTACTACTGGTTTATTAACTTTTGAAGCAGAAATGATTTAACGAAACATTAAAAACAATTGTGTATGAAAATATCTTCATACTTTTCGCCATTTTAACTTGCAAACTATATCACACAATATTCTACATTTTGCAAATAATACTTACGGATATATATCATCTCTAGTATGTTCTATGCTTTAAGCCCTAGGAATGAAACCTTTTGGTAAATAGTGTAGACAATTTTTTTTTTTTTTTTACTCATGAAACGTGGGTTTTGATGTCACCGCAACTTCTGCTTATATGAAGAAAGCTGCTATCTTGTAGAATACAATCGGGCCACTGATGCTACCTACTTGTGTTCAAACTGATTTTAAAGTAAGTTGCTTGAAAAACAAAATTCTTGTGCTGCCCATTAGCGAAATAATTCCCCCAAAATGTCTAGCCTGGTAGCCATATAGTCATAATTTGACCAATTTCGATAGATCTTTGCCCTCGCATTTCTCAATAATCACTAGTCTGAGGATATCCATTTACCTAGGCCTCATAGAGGAAGGCCTGCTTTATCTAAAAAGCCTAGTCACAACAAATGACTCCCCCCAAAAACAACAACAACAACAAAAACAAAACAAAAAACAAACAAAAAAACGTATTTTTTTCAATTCCCGGTGATAGTGCCCCTTATGCATAGTTGATTCAGTGCATTTAGGTGACGACGGCACCCAGTAAATCCTCTGTGAGTGATAGGTCGTATACCTCATCAGCGAGTGCACGCCTTTCGTGCACATGTTTCAATGAGAGTAAGGCGTATTGTGTAGCCGGGTAAAAAGGCCGCGAGAGCTATATTCTACACACCCTCTCAAAAAGTTGAACAACACACACACAGACACACACACACACACACACACACACACACACACACACACACACACACACACACACACACAATCTTAGCTTCTGAAACCGTCGTGGTGATACATTCCCGCCGTACCTCCCTGACCTTCTTCGCCGTTATGCGCTCCATTAATTGTGTGGACGTCGCCCACAATGACTGGCGTACTGTCGCATTTAGCTACATAACTCCTCCTGCTTAGACAAGCCGTGTAAACAACACAGCACAACCTTGCAACAACAACAATTCTTCCGGCAAGCACTCAACACAACAACAACAAAAAAGAGAAGTTACTTCACCTCTCATATAATTTTTCGTTGTTTTTAACCGTTTCACTGTTGTTTAAGTGTCGTTTTGTGGCCTGAAGAAGGGGATTTCCCTGAAAATGTGCATCATGTTGTCTATGTCATGATAAATAAGCGTTCTTTCGAATCTTTTATGTATTTGGATCTGATTTTATAACGCTAGCAGTCATTCTTTTTTTTTTTTTTTTTTAGTGCAACACAACGTCTGTTCGAACTCGCGCTTGGAACTGAACCGAACCAAGGCATTTGCTCCTGGCTTTTTGTAAAACATCCCAGGCACGTGCTTTGTTGACACTGCAGCAGTATTTGAACTAAACAGCCAGTGTACCGGTCTAAGGAGGACTGTTTCTACCAAAGCGTTTACTACCTAAAGCTCATCTGCCGTTCTCTGAGTTCAGGAGCTGTGTGAAAGGCGAAGTGGTACATCGGAGGACACGAAGCTCTACATCACCGCCATTTGTGGGTGACGAGACAGAGGATGACGAGAGGTCAACTGCATTCATATTTCTCTTTTGCATAAAACTCGTATTTCTGTGAGTAGCAATACGAAAGAAACATTTATCCTTCAAGGACAGGGTGTTTTTCCTCTATAATCTCGGCCCTACTACCTGCAGTAAACTCCACATTCAAAGCGCCGTGCTGTAAAGCTGAAAGAAGTGTTGTGGTGTGTTTAGGGTTTCATTCTTCTCTTTCTTCTGCATGTGTCCGTCGATAGTCCATTAAAATGCCAGTCTGATTATTCGTTTTTAGCGGATTACTCCAAATAAAATATTGCTCATGCTTTGACAATGTTCAATACATGATCCAGAGTACATAAAAACAAAAACAAATCCAAAAACAACAACAACAGCACATTAAATATTTTCGGGATTAAACTCCAGAACACCTTTATTCAGAGTTACTTAACTTTGTGCGAGGTGTGTATAATGATTTGTACCCAGAATTCGATCCACCGACACGTAAGCTACACCCGAGCTTTCGAAGCGTCGTCTGCGTTGCACCGTGAAAGGTTTAGCCTACGTCTTCAACCCGTCCCTTCTTTTTTCGAGCACATCTTTTTGCTTAATCATGGAGGGTCCATATTCAGAGGTAGCCAAAGACCGAGAAGAAGGGAATGTCGCTGACCACAACACAGAAGCTGCTGACCACAGATCAAAAGCTGCTGACAACAAAACAAATGCTGATGACAACAGATCGGAAGTTGCTGACCACAAGACGAAAGCTGCTGATCACAACACGCCAGAACACAATGACTGTCTTCCTGCCGATGGATGTCCGACAGCTTCCAGGTTTCCTGAGTCTGTCTGTAAATTTCGCCGAAGAAGAGAGAAAACAAGGCAAGTATGTTGACCCCGTAGACCTGTTGCTAACCTGTAATGGCTGCCATTTTCACGGGCTTTTTTTTCTGCAGGTATTCCTCATACAGAGCATTGATCCTTCTACGTAACGTGCAAATTAATAAGCAAAGGAGTTAATTAGTGCCCGAGAGACACAGGAATGGCAGGAATGGGTCGTGCTGTTCTTGCGGGTGCTCCAGCTATGCTCAGGCAAAGGGACCTGAAATGTAAGCATGGAAAAACAAAAAACAAAAACAAAAAACAACAACAACAACTAATAGATGCTTGTTTTGGCAATCACATGAAAAAGATAAAAATAAAATAAAGGCAGGCTGGGGTGGGGGTGGGGGGTTATTAGCACTCCAAGGACATCAGACAAACACAACAACAAAGATCTGAGTTGCCTACGGTAACTCTCACCTGGCACAAGGTATATGAACTCCATCATCATAATAATTATGTGCCCTGTACTCACTCGAATGCCAGGTGAGAGTTACCGTAAGAAACTCAGGTTTTATTCGTTCTTTCGCACGCTCTTTAACTTCCTTGTTTATTGATTCTACACAGGCGCTCTGGGCCTGGGATGCAGATCGTGAAATTAGAATGGATCAAACTGCTTCACTAGTTTCTGGCTACGTTTACAGCTGATTTGTCCACGAAAACATAATCTACATTGGCACAGGCTTAGAACTCAGGAATTAAACCCGCGCGCGCGCGCGCGTGTCTATGTGTGTGTGTGTGTGTGTGTGTGTGTGTGTGTGTGTGTGTGTGTGTGTGTGTGTGTGTGTGTGTGTGTGAGTGAGTGAGTGAGTGAGTGAGTGAGTGAGAGAGAGAGAGACATTGACACTGACATATTTAATTGAATAGGCCAATAGCCCCTTTCAATGGGGGAACAAGAGACTCACAGAACCCACGACAAACATTCAATGGCATCTTCATCCAAATCTCCAATGGGATCATTCAATCTCTACAAATACTTATACATCCATTATAATGTGCACATAAGCACACACGTTTGCAGAGCGGCTCCATGGACATCCACACAGGGTGATACTTAAATATTCGCATCCAGCTTAGATGACCTTAGATTAAATGCACACACTAGGAATTCTGCAACATTTATAATTTCCTCCTGAGAGCTACTATTCATGAGGATGATGAGATGTTTTCTGGGGTCGCGTACATTAATTATGTCAGGCAGGTACTTGCTTCTTAATTGATTATACACTGGACATTGGAATACAAAATGTATTTCAGTTTCTTGTTGGGTGGCACAAAATGGACATGTTGTATTATCTGTTGTTGTTGAAAACCTGTGTCTATGGAGATTTATCTGCGATACTTCCATTCTAAACTGTGCGAGACAGTTCCTGTATACCTCCATCCAAAGAACATCCACATATCTCTCCCTTTGAAAGCAATGTTTGTAGCGATAGTACACTGACAACCTTTCACTTGTGTCTAGATGATTACACCATCTGTGGCAGAATGAACTACGCAGTCTTTCTTCCAACTCCTTGATAAAGGGTTTAACATTTCCGCAACCAAAAAGCCACACTTGTTCGAATCCATCGGTACATAACACTAATTTTACATGTGACACCCAGGTTGTTTTGCCTCTGTTGTGTAAAGCAAGTAACATTTTGTATGCTTTTCTGGAATAGAAGTTGTCCGGTTGCATGAGTAATTTCTGCCAATACTTAATAAACCTAACTGTAGCTGTAATGAACAACGGATAGCGACCTAGTTCTCCGTAAACAACATCATTTGGAGTCTTATTACGCGCATGCAAAAAATTCTTACAAGCAAAAAGGTGCACACGTTCAATTTGTTCATAGTTTCTGTAGCCCCAGATTTCTGCAGCATACAGCAATGTGGGTACAATCTGTGCATCAAAGAGCTTAAAATTACTTCTGGGGAATTACAACTGATCTTTTTCAGCGCTCTCAATACTTCTAGCGTGCTTTTCTTTGCTCTTATTGACGTGTCCTCCATTGCCGCAGCGAAACTGTGTCCTGTGGAAAAAGTCAGCCCTAGATATTTATTCTCCACCTCTAGTACTGCACCACCTAAGAACCATTTTTCTTTTGCCGCCAAAAAGCCACCTTTTCTAAACACTATCACCTTGGACTTGTCCAAATTCACGGTTAAACACAGTCTCTCTGCAGCTACAGACAACACATTCAGCTGATTCTGTAACCCAATTACAGTTGATGCCAGCAAGGTCAAGTCATCAGCAAAAAGTAACAGGAATAGTTCAATATCAGTAGGTCCAAGTGGTATACCATGTCTTGCCTTAGCAAAGATTTCATTCGCAAGCTCGTTTACTAACAGAGAGAAGAGAATTGGGCTGGCAATACATCCTTGTTTCAGACCCTGCAAACAGTGAAAAAAAAACGACAGATCCGTTGTGGCGTTACTTTTAACACATGCCTGTACGCTAGCATACATGGCTTTAATAGTTCTCAGCATTTTACCTTGGATACCGCTTCTGAGCAGTACCGACCACAGAATGTTGCGATTAACAGAATCGTAGGCTTTCTTAAAACCAATAAACGCAACGTACAACTTTGAGTTATTTGCAAACTGTCTCTCTATAGCAGCGTGCAAGGTGAAGATGTGGTCAACCGTGGATCAACCTTTCCGGAACCCTGCCTGAGCGTCAGTTAGCACAAAATTGCTCTCGATCCATAATGTTAGTCTGCTGTTAATAATGTGGGTGTAAACCTTGCTTAAAATACTCAAGAGTGAAATGCCTCTGTAATTACCTGGATCGTTCACATCTCCTTTTTGTGTAGTGGAATTATAATTGCTTTGGACCACTCAAGGGGAAATTTGGCCCTAGCAAATAGAACATTCAAATATTTTGTCAGGTATAGTGTAATCTCGTGTTCAGCTGTTTTTATCATTTCTGCAAGTATACCATCTGGTCCGGCTGCCTTGCCACATTTGAGGTGTTGAATAGCTTTTTCAACTTCCATTTCACTTATATCTGCGTCAAGAATATCATCATAACTTTCGTCTACGCTTTCGTCATCGGTTTCATCTCCTGTGTGAACCTGGCTAATTTCATTAAACACTTTACAAAAATGATCTGTCCATTCGTCTTGTGAAATTTCATTCTTAATACACGTCCTTCGCCTGTATTTTTTAATTTCTCCCCAGAAATCTTTAGGATTGTTCATTGAGTCCAGCAAGACACCTGTTCGGGCATTTCGCTCATCATTTTTCTTCTTTTGGACTAGCTGTTTGTATGCTTTGCGTTTTCTCCCATACACCGAGTAATCTTCTGGGTCTTTGGATTTTCTAAAATGTCTAAGGCATTTTCTGACTTCTTTTTTCATCTGACGACACTCTGCATCAAACCAGGGAGATCTGTGTTCTGGAGAGCTACCAACAGTAACAGTCTTCTTCATGCAACTGGCAGCGCTAAGTAGTGCGTGCGTGAACATCTGAATAGAGGTGTCGATGCATTCGTTCATTTTATCACTCGCCTTTTCTATGTGTTCCTTGAACTCTGCCGATGTAATGTACGCTTTGAAATCATTTACTTTTTCTTCACGCCAGATGATCTTTTCTTTTCTACTCTGTGTTTTGTTGCATTCATTTAAATTTGCATCAGTGTAAAATGTGCAATGTAATTCAACTGGCATGTGGTCTGACTCAATCCTATCTTCTACAGTTAAATTCTGGACACATCTAGACAACGCACTGCTCATTAAAAAATAGTCAACGACACTATGCCCGTGTTGCGATACATATGGAAATTTGCCGACACTGACCCACGGTGGGCATCCATTAACTAGAAGTAAGTCAAACAATATACATAATTCCAGACGTTTTCTGCCAAAATCATTTATGTTACTGTCCTGTGAAATCCGACTATTTTCCCAAATCACTGTTGTATCAGTTACACCATCCTGGAACCCGCAATTCTGTGCCAAGGCTTGGTTAACTTGATATGTAGCCGTCCTGGCGTTAAAATCGCCGTTACATATGAGGTTCACATCCCCAAACCGTTCTAACAGTTCACAAATGCACTGTTCAACTTCTGCGATGCGGCAATTTGACTCTGCAGACTCATAAAACCGACTACCACAGGGCGGCACGTACGTAGACAAAAACAGACAGTCTTCTTCAGTGCCGAGTAAGGCCACAGAGAGCTTGAGCACAATAACATTGTCACAGTCCACACTGATTCTTTCTGTGAATTCAGCTGTTTCTTCACCATCACCAGCAAACCTCCAGAACGCCTCCCGTGATAGGACAGCTGGGCATACAAACTTGATAAAGTCGTGAAATACACCAGACAAATCAAAATCATTGTCGATAAACGTTCCTGTGAGTGTCACAAAATCAAATAACTCAACATACTTTACCCAGTCACAGTCGTACAACTTGCTCGCCACACCGCCAGTGTTGTACAGTAGGAATGATACAGACCGTGTCTTGTGGGGCCGGCCGTTTTCCTATGTCGTGTCAGTCACGTCGTCAAAACACTCACCGCTATCGTCCACCTCCGCCCTAACTGTCTCGCTTGCATTGTCCGTTTGTGCCAGCTGAGTGGTGGGCCTTCGAAACATTGTATCAATCCGTCCCTGGGAAGGCGAGTGTTTCCCGTGCCCTCGGCTGAAATCTCTAGCCTTCTGCACACCTGGCGTGGAGTTGAGCCGGTT
>OY757556.1:9934671-9956848 GCA_963584105.1 Alviniconcha strummeri
CACAAGCACCAAAGAGTCAACCAGCATGATCAGCACCCCACACAGCAGATGGCCACTGAGCAGGATTTTTCAGACCGGCCTCTTGCACAACACCCGCTACGTTCTCGTCACCCTCACCTGCTATTCCCTCGTTTTCAGCTTCTCCTTGCCGAGTAAGTGTATATTCCCTCTTAATCCTTCTTCCCTTACCTGCTATTCCTTCGTCAGCTTCGCCTTGCCAAGGAAGGAGTCAGCAACTGCTGGTGAGGATGACAAAATAGACCAGCTCTAGAGAAATGTTTTCACCTATACGACGAAACAACAAGGAAGAATTAAACACAAGCGCTTTCGACAGAGAGTCTTCTTCGGATGTAAGAAGATAGATAGAAAACAATAAAAGAAGAAGGAAGTAAAGAAGACGTTTGACAATTAATTGATGTAAAACAATG
This sequence comes from Alviniconcha strummeri, assembly GCA_963584105.1. Lineage (NCBI taxonomy): Eukaryota > Metazoa > Mollusca > Gastropoda > Provannidae > Alviniconcha > Alviniconcha strummeri. Next base: position 9,935,100 of record OY757556.1, read on the forward strand.
TTAAGAATGCATACGTAGGTATCCTTGTATCAAATCAGATTTTCACATTTACTGCATACCATGCCGGAACGCAAGCCACCAAAACACACGTGTTAAGTATCTATCTGTCAATCTATTTATCTGGAGAGAGAGAGAGAGAGAGAGAGAGAGAGAGAGAGAGACGGACGGACGAACGGCCAGACAGACACACAGACAGAAACACAGACAGACATGCAAAAATGCAATTTCGCTTGTCTTTTCGAACAGTTATATTTATCACCGACATCACCAAAGGGAGAGGACTGAGTGTGAAGCAAGGGACACAACTTCTGACCGTGTTGTTCACCTTCAGCATGGTAGGGAAGGGCGCTGTAGCACTGTTATACGTCATCAAGAAAATGGCCATGCTGCGACTGTTTGCCGCCATGATTTTTGGTTGCGCTTTGGCGACGTTCAGTTTTACACTGCCGGATTACCTTGATGGCGGTAAGCATTAGAGATCTATATAGCTGACAACTTTAGTTCAAATTTTATTGTCACAATTACGGTCAATGGGGTTTAAAAGAACTAGATTTTCCAAAACACGTTTGGCTAACCTGTTCAAGAGAGTAACATCGTAATAAAAACCTTTAAACAAGATGTTCGTTTTCAAATGCTTCGCTGTTAGCTTTAGTTCAAACTGGATTGTCACAGTGGTCATTGGGGTTTGAAAGAACTAGATTCTCCGAAACACGTTTGGTTTTTTCAAGAGAGTAACATCGTAATAAAAACTCTAAAAAAAGAAGAAGTTCGTTTTGAAATGCTTCGCTGTATTTATTTTCAGATTAGAACCTTACTTTCGGCAGTAATGCGTAATCATCACGTGTCCTAGCTCTCCTGTGTTGCGCGCACCGCCTCTGTAGGCTGTTAGCCTACGGGGCACGAACATTGAATGTTCACGTCAGCTAATGATAAAATCCATGAGGCCAGGGATAGCCGTTAATGTGAATCTTGAAGGTATTTTCTACGTACAGTCTGGCTCATAGTTCTTGACTAAAGATGTATTTTAAATTGAAAATAAAAACACCGGCGCGTTTAAAACAATTAAAATCCTGGCAGAACCCTCCCGTACTCTCCGCTGTGCTTTTAATAATCTCAGCCTCCAGATTCCTCGTACCAGAATTTCCACTGCTGGTTCCTGCGCCTTTTCTGTCTTCGGCCCCTCTACATGGAATGACCTTGTCCTTCTTTTTCCGGCAGAAACCATCTCTGGACTCCTTCGGCTCAAACCTAAAGATATTTCTTTTTTCCAAACCAATAGACCTGCCATGTTTTCCACACAGCGCTGATGTCTTCCTCCGCCAAAAATCTCTGTTTATTGTATGTTTAAGTTGGTTCTAAAGTGAGTATAGTCTATATATACTCGTGTGTGTGTGTGTGTGTGTGTGTGTGTGTGTGTGTGTGTGTGTGTGTGTGTGCCCGCGTGCGTGTGTGTGTGTGTGTGTGTGTGTGTGTGAGTGTGTGTGTGTGTGCGTTTGTGTATGTGTGTTTGCTTGTGTGTGCTAGTGTGTGTGTACGTGTGTGTATGTGTGTGTGTATGGGGTGGGATGGAGGGGTTATTAGCCGTAAATCTATTACAACAGTAAACTACAGCATGCTGTTGTTGTTTTCTGAGTCCATTTGCAGGCTTGATCAAAGAGCTGACGGGTAGCTAACTGTAAATCTGTTGCAACCCATCCAATAAACTACATCATGCTGTTCTTGTTTTCTGCGTCCATTTGCAGGCTTGATCAAAGAGCTGACGGGTAGCTACAATCCCGTTCTCTACTCTGCTCTGGCTCACGGCCTGCTCGCTGTCGTCACCGTCGTTGGCGTCGTCTGCTACACTCCGAAGTCCCGGGCAGCCTAAACCCAAGTTCCAGGTCACCAGAGTAGGGAGTGATAAAATGAAAGGAAAAGCTGTCTTGGAATTGATTCCTTATATAAAAACAAACAAACAAACAAACTATATATTGGTAAGCTCAGCGCACAAGGGAGTTAATTAGCCTTCGACAGACGTCACACAAACCCAAATCAACAAAGAACGCAGGGATGTACCTCTGTTGGACATAATGTACCTTGTATTTCGAGGAGAGAGTTACAGTAGACAATTCAGGTCTTTGTTGTTGTTTGTGTGACGTCCTTCGAGCGTTAATTAACTCCCTTGCGTGTTGATTCTGCACGAGCACTCTGGGCCTCGTTCAGTTTCAGATTGTATGTATGTTGATAAAAGAAGGACAACAACAAAAACAACGAAATTCTCGTTTATGCTGGAAAAAGCAGACTGTGAATTACCAGAAAGGAACAAGGTTGAGAACTGCCACCATTTATTTATACAATCGTTGATTTACAAACAATGGAAGAAGGAAAATCAATAAGATGTAGGCGTGAGTGGTTACCTTAATGTAAGCTACCAATATGTTTTCGATTACTGCAATTTTGCGTCGTTTTTCACTTCTTTTGTCTCGAACTAAGTCGACGATTTCAGGTTGACAAAGTTTTGTACATTTTTAATCTGTTAGTCTCTCTTTTATGTGTGCCCATATTTTATGAAAATCCAGGACAGAGCGAGAAAGTTATAGTGTGGACACTATGGCTTGTTTGTTTTATATTGAGGCTATTCAACAATTAGCTCGGACCCTCATGAAATTCTGTCCCCTTCCAAAATTGGCTCAGCTAAACTTGGACTACTTGCTATTTTGAACCAGTCTATGAGCATAGACGTACGTCCTGTTGCCGTGTCTTTTGGTTGTCGTTTTCTTGTTATATAATATAAAAACCAATATTTTTATTTTGTTTGTCTCGGCCATACAAAAGCCGGATCAAAACAGAAATGACACAGTTTATACAATCACCCTTATGTACTAAACCATATTCAGCTAGTAAAATGAACGTTCGACAACTATGAAGTCAACATCTTCAAAGTGTTAGCCATGATATATACCACCGATTTCATGTAGAAAAATAGATCGGTAGAAAACAAATAAGTTGTGCTGAGCAGAGATCTGCACGGCCACAAGGCGGAACCATACTTTAGAGGGAGAACTTTGCATCGGCAAAGCACCACTGAGACTGAACATCCAACAATGGCAGCATAACGTAATAGCTACATATCAGCTAACCAGGATTAGCTGCATACGTGTTGGAAACATTGGTCACCTTGAGGCATAAAGGCTTGCAATTTGAACACACAACGTACACAGACGCCATGGCGGCAATAGTGTCGAAATTTCCCACGTGTTTGAACCAAAATCAAGACACGTTCTGAACAGGGTAACATGCATCATTTACATCAAAACGAAACAACAGAATGATAAGCCATAGAAAAAGAACTACTTGCAAGTTCTCCCCTGAATCAGATGCATTAGTGCCTAGGTAACGCGCACACTAAAAGGCGACCTGCTTCTGCAGGGACACTGAGGGAAAGAGGACGCGGCGGGCAAGTGAGTCAGTAAACATGGTGCTTAACGTCCACAGAAACCATAAGGCTTATTAGGGACGGGGAGAATGGGGGGAAGGGGGTATGAAGGTGGGGGAAGAGGGGTAGCATATACCTATGGCTACACTCTCACCACCAGAATGACCTGCATTAAGATGGGCAGCGATGAGAGCCATTTTAATGTTTCATTACCGGCCAAACCGGCTCACGACGCGGCGGTGCTGATGTAGAGCTTCATGTCCTCGGATGTCGGTTGACATATTAGGGACAAACTGTGACCAATGCTTGTGCACGGTTCAATGCCGCTTTACGTCCACAGAATCCGTAAGGCTCAATAGGACGGAAAGCCCATGGCGGACACCTCGACTTTCACACAGCTCCTGAACTCTGGGCTGTATTGACGCGGCGGGCCCAGCGCGCAAGTTTTAACACATCAGATAATTAGGGCCAAAAAACTCTCACCCAGTCAGAAAAGAGAAAGGACGACACGAAAGAAAAGGTTAAAGGGTCATGGCTCTGGACCCCCATAATGCATCCGATTACAATCATATGTATCGTGAACATCACCAGGCTTCAAAGGGAGACTATAATTATGGTTACGTCAGGGCGATCTTCATTTCTGCAACCGTACCAGCTAGGCTATACCCCATTGCGGGACCTGAATGGAGAACGACGAATCGGACGGGTAGGGTGACCGTGTACTACCGCAAAACCCGGCCCTGCTACTGTTAAATCTGTTTGGTTTATTTGCAACGTCTGCACACGCGTTTACAAGATACCAACGGTAGATTGTTTTTCCTTCTGTCTCAGTCTCGTTTGTTTGTTTGCTGGTTTGTAAAAAAACATTACGGCTCATATTCCGGTATCCGTTCCGCCAGCGTGTTGTTACTTTTCTGCTGCTTGCCTACTGAAATAGGTTCACTTGCCTCGAACTTACTCTCTTCTTTCTAAGTAAACATGGTGATTAACGTCCACAGAAACCATAAGGCTTATGAGGGACGGGGATAAGTGGGGCGGGGGGGGGGGGGGGGGAGGGGTATGGACGGGGGGAAGAAGATTATGTACCGCTTGCTACACTGTCACCATGACTCGCGCATTCAGATGGGCAGCGATGAGAGCCGTTTTAATATAGCCTAAATGTGCAGGCAGAAGATATTTATAGACCAGATCCCATTCCCCCCCCCCCCCCCCCCCCAATAAATTTGAAACAGTAAAGTAAGGCGTTAGGTTGGTAAGCGGAAGGACCTCGGTTCGATACCGCTTCGGCTCTCCTTTCTTTTCAAAAAAGGTTGTAGTTTGTGGACACTGTCCCGTGACTTTGCCCATCACCTCTTACTGAAACATTAAAATGGCTCTCATCGCTGCCCATCTGTATGCAGGAATCATTCTGGTGGTGACAGTGTAGCGATAAATATATAATCTCCCTCTCCCCCCTACCTCTATAGCCCCTTCTCCCCGTCCCTAATAAGCCTCATGCTTTCTGTGGACGTTAAGCACCATGTTTACTTACTATATCAATATTATTACTACTGATTTTTTTAATTTGAAGCAGAAATGATTTAGCGAAACATTAAAAACAATTGTGTATGAAAATATCTTCATACTTTTCGCCATTTTAAATTGCAAACTATCTCACACAATACTCTACATTTTGCAAATAATACTTACGGATATAAAGTCTCTAGTATGTTCTATGCTTTAAGCCCTAGTAATGAAAATGTTTAATAAATAGTGTAGACCAACAAATGAATTTTTACTCATGAAACGTGGCTTTTGATATCACCGCAACTTCTGCTTTTATGAAGAAAGCTGCTACCTTGTAGAATACAATAGGGCCACTGAGGCTACCTACTTGTGTTCAAACTGATTTTAAAGTAAGTTGCTTGAAAAACAAAACTCTTGTGCTGCCCATTAGCGAAATAATTCCCCAAAATGTCTAGCCTGGTAGCCATATAGTCATAATTTGACCAATTTCGATATATCTTTGACCTCGCATTTCTCAATAATCACTAGTCTGAGGATATCCATTTACCTAGGCCTCATAGAGGAACGCCTGCTTTATTTAAAAAGCCCAATCACAACAAATAACTCCAAAAAACGTATTTTTTCAATTCCCGGGTGATAGTGCCCCTTACGCATAGCTGATTCAGTGCATTTAGGTGACGACGGCACCCAGTAAATCCTCTGGGAGTGATATGTCGTATATCTCATCAGCGAGTGCACGCCTTTCGTGTACATGTTTCAATAAGAGGAAGGCGTATTGGGTAGCCGGGTAAAAAGGCCGCGAGAGCTAAATTCTATACACCCGTCTCAAAAAATTGAACAACACACACACACACACACACACACACACACACACACACACACACACACACACACACACACACACACTCACACACACACAGACACACAGACACACACACACACACACACACACACACACACACACACACACACACACACTTACGGAACACACACACACACACACACACACACACACACACACACACACACACACACACACACACACACACACACACAATCTTAGCTTCTGAAACCGTCGTGATGATACATTCCCGCCGTTCCTGTCTAACCTTGTTCGCCGTTATGCGCTTCATTAATTGTGTGGACGTCGCCGACACTGACTTGCGTACTGTCGCATTTAGCTACATAACTCCTCCTGCTTAGACAAGCCGTGTAAACAACACAGCACAACCTTCCAACAACAACAATTCTTCCGGCAAGCACTCAACACAACAACAACAAAAAAGATAAGTTACTTCACCTCTCATATAATTTGTTGTTGTTTTTAACCGTTTCACTGTTGTTTAAGTGTTGTTTTGTGTCCTGAAGAAGGGGATTTCCCTGAAAATTTGCATCATGTTGTCTATGTCATAACAAATAAGCGTTCTTTTGAATCTTTTCATGTGTTTGGGTCTTATGTTATAACGCTAGCAGTCATTCGTGTTTCAGATTTTTTTTTTTATTTTTTTTTTTTTTTTTAATGCAACTGTTCGAACTCGCGCTTGGAACTGAACCGAACCAAGGCGTGTGCTCCTGGCTTTTTGTAAAACATCCCAGGCACGTGCTTTGTTGACATTGCAGCGGTATTTGAACTAAACAGCCAGTGGACCGGTCTGAGGAGGAGTGTTTCTACCAAAATGTTGACTACCTAAAGCTCATCTGCCGTTTTCTGAGTTCAGGAGCTGTGTGAAAGGCGAAGTGGCCGCGCTGGGCTTTCCGTCGTAATGAGCCTTACGGTTTCCGTGGACGTAAAGCAACTTTGAACCATGCTTAGGCATTGGTCACAGTTTGATCCTAATATGTCAGCTGACATCCGAGGACATGAAGCTCTACATCACCACCATCACCAGGGGTACAGTCCAGAGTTCCGGAGCTGTGTGAAAGTCGAGGTGGCACATCCGAGGACGTGAAGTTCTACATCACCACCATCTGTGGGTGACGAGACAGAGGATGACGAGAGGTCAACTGTATTCATATTTCTCTTTAGCATAAAACTCGTATTTTTGTGAGTTGCAAAACGAAAGAAACGTTTATCCTTCAAGAACAGGGTGGTTTTCCTCTATAATCTTGGCCCTACTACCTGCTATGAACTCCACATTCAAAGCGCCGTGCTGTAAATCTGAATGAAGTGTTGTAGTGTGTTTAGGGTTTCATTCTTCTCTTTCTTCTGCATGTGTATGTCGATAGTCCATTAAAATGCCAGTCTGATTATTCGTTTTTAACGGATTACTGCAAAATAAAATATTGCTGTTACTTTGACAATGTTCAATACAGGATCCAGAGTACATAAAAACAAAAACAAAAAAATCCAAAAACAACAACAGCACATTAAATATTTTCGGGATTAAACTCCAGAACACCTTTATTCAGTGTTACTTAACTTTGTGCGAGGTGTGTATAATGGCTTGTACCCAGAATTCGATCCACCGACACCTAAGCTACACCCGAGCTTTGTAAGCGTCGTCTGTGTTGCACCGTGAAAGGTTTAGTCTACGTCTTCAACCCGTCCCTTCCTTTTTCGAGCACATCATTTTGCTTAAGCATGGAGGGTCCATATTCAGAGGTAGCCAAAGACCGAGAAGAAGGGAATGTCGCTGTCCGCAACACAGAAGCTGCTGACCACAGATCAAAAGCTGCTGACAACAAGACAAATGCTGCTGACAACAGATCGGAAGTTGCTGACCACAAGACGAAAGCTGCTGATCACAACACGCCAGAACACAATGACTGTCTTCCTGCCGACGGATGTCTGACAGCTTCCAGGTTTCCTGAGTCTGTCTGTGAATTTCGCCGAAGAAGAGAGAAAACAAGGCAAGTATGTTGACCCCGTAGACCTGTTGCTAACCTGTAATGGCTGCCATTTTCACGGGCTTTTTTCTCTGCAGGTGTTCCTCGTACAGACCATCGATCCTTCTACGTAACGTGCAAATTAATAAGCAAGGGAGTTAATTAGTGCTTGAGAGACACAGGAATGGCAGCAATGGGTCGTGCTGTTCTTGCGGGTGCTCAGGCTTTGCTCAGGCAAAGGGACCTGAAATGTAAGCATGGAGAGAAAAAAAAAAAAAAAAACTAATAGATGCTTGTTTTGGCAATCACATCAAAAATATAAAAATAAAATAAAGGCGGCTGGGGGGGGGGGGGGGGGAGGTAGCCGAGGTGGGTTTGTTAGCACTCCAAAGACGTCAGACAAATACAACAACAAAGATCTGAGTTTCCTACGGTAACTCTCACCTGGCACAGGGTACATGAACTCCATCATCATAATAATTATGTGCCCTGTACTCACTCGAATGCCAGGTAAGATTTACCGTAAGAAACTCAGGTTTTATTCGTTCTTTCGAACGCTTGTTAACTCCCCTGTTTATTGATTCTACACAGGCGCTCTGGGCCTGGGATGCAGATCGTTAAATTAGAATGGATCAAACTGTTTCACTAGTTTCTGGCTACGTTTACAGCCGATTTGTCCACGAAGACGTAGCCTACATTGGCACAGACTTAGAACTCAGGAATTAAACGCGCGCGCGTGCTTGTGTGTGTGTGTGTGTGTGTGTGTGTGTGTGTGTGTGTGTGTGTGTGTGTGTGTGTGTGTGTGTGAGAGAGAGAGAGTATGTGTGTGTGTGTGCGTGCGTGAGAGAGAGGGAGAAAGAGAGACAGATACTGATAGGGATACGGATGGTTTATTTATTTAGGCCATTGCCCCTCATGAATGGGTGCAGGTGGATGACCTATCACTATACACACTATAATACGTACTATAATTATACCTATGAGCAAGAAAACCAACAAACTAACGACTATGCACTTGACTAGGTACTAACAATGACAGTGTACTTGAATTATGACATTGAAATGTTATGCAACTTAACGGCTTTGTACAAATACACTGACAGATTTCCCACAATATTTTTTAATTTGGTGGATGTGTGTGTAACCGAAAAATACTTTGAAATATGTAGAATTTTAACGGGATGAATTGCGCTCTTAAGGTTCTTAGCACAGGGCAACTTAGAACAAAATGTAATTCAGTTTCTTGTACTACTCTACATAATGGACAAATCAGGTCTTTATCAGTATGTCTTTTGTATCAATAATAATGTACAACAATGTCTGAAATACCCAGTCGAAACCTTGTCATTATGAATTTCAAATGCTTATCTGTATTCATCTTCAAATACATTTTCTTATCAGGAATGATGCAAAATTTCCTACAAACATTAAATATATCGCTCGTCTCAACATGGGAATGCCATTCTTGCCATCGACAAACTATCTTTCCCGAAAAACATGTATAGACTGGTTTATTTCTTCCACACCTTGATTCAGCGGTACAAAACCAAATCCTCATTGATAAAACTTACAACGAACATTTGAGTCCCAGGTTTCTTTACCTCTTTCATCTGATACATATAATATCCTATAAGCTGTGTTTGGTAATTTGGACGCCTCCATTCTCCTTAATTTTAAGCAGTAACGTAAGCATCTTACTGCAGAGTTCACAAATAATGGATACCTGTTTGTTTCACCATAGACAAGGTCATTTGGCATTCGCATTTTAAATCCTAAAAACTTTTTCAGTGCAAATAAATGTATTTTTTCACAATGAACAGCTGCTGTCTCAAGACCCTATAGCTCCGCCCCATACAGAGCGATAGGTTGCACCTGAGAGTCAAATAATTTCAAATATAATTGAAAACTATTAATATTCAACATTCGCAACTTCAGCATAATACATAATACCGTCTTCTTAGCTTTACTTGTAAGATCATAATATGATGCAGTAACACTCAGTTTCGTGGAGAAGAGAACGACACTCTCCTTCTCTGCTCTCACCACACCATGGAACAGATTATGAGGTTGTTCCGTTTAGATCGGCCTTCAAGGTCATCAACTTTCCTGACCATCTCCGTCATCGTCTTCTCTAGTCTCTCGTTCTTTTCCTTCAAGTCCTTGTTCTCCTGTCGTATGAATGCGCAGTCTCCCCTCAGTTCTTTCACCTCATCCTGTAACCTGGCAAAACCGTCACAGAGAAGTTTCACATCGCTTTTCAAATTTTAAGTTCATTGAAGAAAGTATAGCCATGACGTCAGCCTGAGTCGGTTAATCTTTGCCTTCAATCTGAGGGTTGTCAGTGCTGCATGCTGGGGTGGTCCCGCTTCCCAGCCTCGTCCGTCTCATTGTGTCTGCTTTCGGAAGTTCCGGGTTGGGTTCAACATCCCCATACTGTAGCAGCAATTAAGTTACTGCCCCAGAACAATATGGACAGGAGCAAACCACAGGTAGCACCGTGTAGCATGGACTTGAGTTTGAAAACATTGTACCGGTTACGCTTTGCCGCAATGGCCCGCTTCGACATAAAAACCATGAATACTGAGACAAAACAACCACAAACCGTGCGAAAGTCAAGACCATAGATTTCCTTAAGGCATGGTACATCAGCCGACACCTTGACAATTCCTGAACCATAAAAACTCCTCTGGCAGTGGTATTTTGCTAAAATTTGAAGAGCTCACTAATCATGCTGCGCACGGTTCTCGTCGTTTCTCGCGCCCCCCAGAGAGAGAGAGAGAGAGAGAGAGAGACAGACAGACAGACAGACAGACAGACAGAGACAGAGACAGAGAGACAGAGACAGAGAGACAGAGAGACAGAGACAGAGAGAGACAGAGAGAGACAGAGACAGAGACAGACAGACAGACAGACAGAAAGAGACAGAGACAGAGAGACAAACAGACAGAGACAGAGAGACAGAGAGAGACACAGAGACACAGAGAGAGACAGAGAGAGGAATTTAACGAAAATATCACGAGAGATAATTGATTCATTGATAGATTATGTTTATACAGCTTATTTTCTTCTTCCTAGCACTCACTGATGTCCAGTCGAATGTAACATTGTTCGAATGACTGTCGCATTACACTGCTTTTTTTCTGAATTTTGAGGTCTCCACGAAAATTTGCTGAAAAGGGGTAGGGCGGTTGGTGGGAGGGTGGCGGGGTGGATCCAAAGTTTCTCCCATAGTCACCCACCACCAGAAGATGCCATGGTCTGCTTCGTTCCGAAAGATATCGACTCTGTTCCGCCGTGTCTATGTTCCAGCATATCTATGTTCCACCGTGTCTATGTTCCACCATATCTACGTTCCAAAGTGTCTATGTTCCACCGTGTCTAGTCTGTTTTCCATCTTGTGATTGTTCTATCGTTTCTATGTTCTACCGTTTTGTATTTTCACCACATCTATCTTCCACAGTGTCTATGATCCACCGTATCAATGCTGTACCATATCTATTTTCCACAATTTCAATTAGTTGTTAACAGACAGGTATAACGGACAAGTGCTAGCCGACAGTTGTTGACAGACATGTGTTAGCCGACAGTTGTTAGCAGACAGACGGTAGCCGACACTTGTTAACGGACAGGTAGTAGCCGACAGATATTAACAGACAGGTGGTAACCGACAGTTGTTAACGGACAGGCGGTAGCCGACAGTCGTGAACAGACGGGTGGTATCCAATAGTTGCTAGCGGACAGGTGTAAGACGACAGCCGAGAGTTGTTAACACAGGTGTTAGAAGACAGTTGTTAACGGACAGGTGTTAGCCAACAGTAGCTGGCGACGCAGCTGCTCGCTGCGGTATTTGTATACCGTACATCGACACTTTGTCGCGGGCCACGAACAGGGTATTATAGTCATCTGTTTTGATGTCTGTGTTACATTCTCTCCTATACACACGGGATCTGCAATGAGACGACTGGGATGGGAATAGTCACTGATTCTTCTCCACCATGTACATATTCCGTCCGTTGGCTTCCCATTTCAGAACGTATTAAGTATAAAGTCGATTGTATGCGTTTCAGTGCTATGAATGGTTCTAGTCCTGCTTACCTCTCTGAACTGCTGCATGTCTACACTCCATCTCGTACACTACGCTCTTCTTCTGACACCCGCATGCTGGAAATCCAACAATAAAAAACGCAAGACTCATGGCTTCCGCACCTTCTCTTGCTTTGGACCCCACATTTGGAATTCACTCCCAGAAGACCTTAGACACGGCTGAGTCAACCTTGTCATCTTTTAAAGGCAAACTGAAAACCTTCCTCTTCTCACAGTATTTCCATTCTAATATAATTACCCAGTTTCTGCTACAGTCAGTGTGTGTGTGTGTGTGTGTGTGCGCGCGCGCGCGCGCGTGTGTGTGTGTGTGTGTGTGTGTGTGTGTGTGTGTGTGTGTGTGTGTGTGTGTGTGTGTGTGTGTGTGTGCATGTGTTTGTGTTTGTAGTGCGTTTTTGTTTTAGGTTTGTTTTTTATAATACTTTATGTAGATTGTTCTGGTAGGACTATGCTCTACATGTGTACAGAATATCATATTTAGGTTAATATTTATCATGTGAGCGCTCAGGGCGTTGATGAGCGCATGATAAATGTACATTATTAGTGTAGCGGGAGAGCTGTGCAAGCTAGCTCGAGTTAGCGGCCCTGAGTTCCCCCACCTCTTCTCTCCAGTCGGACGCTGCCTGCCAGCGACTGGCCGGTTCCGCGCGGTGCGGTATATAAGACAGTGCCTGCCCGGTTTCTGTACATTACAGGGTTCCAGGCGAGATCAAAAGATCAAGAGATCTTCGAGGAGGGAGGTGGAGCTGGACCCTCAACTTTGCCCAGAAGAGATCATGAGTAGAGAGGTGGAGCTGGGCTGAGCAGGTTGGACGTCTTTTGCTTCGAGTTGTCCAAGTTGTTCGTCAACAGCGGTGCAGCGGACATTGTCTTGGTGATTCTGTCCAGCACAGCAGTTGAAAGAGCAATTGCTCAGTGCACAAGTCGCTGGGCAATGGCGAGGGGACAGCGCCTTAACATTTCCATTGTTCTGGCGGCGGTCCACGGTCTCTCCGGTGTTTTTCGGGCGGTTTCCGCGGTCGAGCCTTTCACTCTCTCGTCCCCTTCCCATTCTGTCCCCGTCCCTAATAGGCCAACTCGCCTCTGTGGACGTAAAGCAACACTAAACCAAGGTTTCAGTACCATGTGCTGAAAAGTGCTGGTCAACCCTACCCCTCGAGTCTACATGCTGAAAAGTGTGTTACTCTTCCCTTATATGAGAGGACTTGGTGCTGAAAAGTGCTAGTCCAAACACCTACCCCCCTAGTTTACATGCTGAAAAAGTGTGTAGCTCTTCCCTTAGTTATTAAGAGACCTGTGCTGCAAAGTGCGGGCACGCATGTTTAGTTATTAAGAGACCTGTGCTGCAAAGTGCGGGCACGCATGTTTAGTTATTAAGAGACCTGTGTTGCAAAGTGCGGGCACGCATGTTTAGCATGTCGTTTAGTTATTAGAAGACTTGCGCTGCAAAATGCGAGCGTTAGTTAAGTTTATGTCTGTTTGTCTTCTTGTGCTGCAAAGTGCAAGTATTAGTTAAGTTAGTGCAAGGGTGCAACTTATTTTTGTAGGTAACTGGTGCTGAGCCAATGCCGGTAGCTAAGTTAGCTATGGTTTAATGCGTAGGTCAGGCATAGTCATGCGTCAGTTTGGTTTGTTCTTGTGTGTACTGTATGTGTAACATGCGGTAGTGTAAATAAAACTGTATGCATTTCTTTATTTGGTTCGTCACTATAACGGGAGTGAGAGTATGTACTGAGACGGAGTGTGGTCAGTGCGCGCGTATGTGAGCGTGCCTCAGTGTTTTCGTCATGTTGGTACATGTGTACAACTTCTGTCTCCACTTATCTTTTGTCTAGTGTCTGTTTTAAGTGGCATAAGTGCATAGTGAAACGGCACACCTACCTCCGAGGAGCGGACAAACAACCAAACACTAACACAGTTTTTTTTCTGGATACCAAGGTCGGTCGATTGTAGTGATTTTGAACACAACGCGAGGAACCTGACATTAAAAGGCACACTACATGAGGATGACTATAGAGACAATGGTTTATTCCAGTGTGAGTGTCTCTCCTTGGCAATCTCCAGCCTCCCCCTGAACCTAAAATGAGGAACGGGCCGCAGGTCCGGTTACAAAAAGTGGTGCCGTGACTCAGGATATCGCACGTGTTTGGTACCGCTGAGCTGGGGCGCTTGGACCGCCAGCCTGCAGCGTTTTCACTACGCACAGCTGCCATTTGTGTCTTCGTGTCTGTGTGTGCATAATGGGTGCGGTGTTAGGCTTCCTTAGGCTGATAGTGCCAAGTTGGTTGGCACAGAATAGAACTGCTACCAGACAGTCAAGAAGAAGAGGAAGTAGGCGTAGGACTGTGACTTCTATTTCTCATAGCGGCAGTAGCGGCAGTAGCGGTAGCGATGATTGTTCGTTCAGTAGCTGTTACAGTCGTTCTCACGGTCCATTGGTGCTCGCAGGGATAGAAGTACGGGTAACAGTACGTTTCTGAATCACAGTCTTTCACACAGACAAGAGAGGGTTCCTGACGTGTTCACCGGTACGAAAGGTAGTCTGAAAGATTGGCTTCGTCACTTCGAAACCTGTGCCAGATGGAATGGTTGGGATTACGCCGAGAGGGGCGTCAATCTTGCTATGTCACTCAGGGGTAATGCTCAGCAGGTGCTTGGCGAACTTAGTGGTCATGGGTTAGAAGACTTTGATGCGATCAAAGCAGCTCTAGAAAGAAGGTTCGATCCTGCTGAGAAAGAAAACCTCCATCGTGTGGAGTTCAGATCCATGTTTAAGAAGAAGGGCGAGGGCGTGACTGAGTATGTGTTCGCTCTGAATCGCATTGCTTCTGATGCTTACCCTAGGATGCCCCCGGAGGCTAGGGAGACGATCGTGATCGATCAGTTTGTTGGTGGACTTCCGTCGAAGGATTTGAGGGGGCATGTACAGTTCCATCATCCTTCATCCATCCATGAGGCTATAGCGTTGGCTAGTGAGTTCGAGTCTTTCGAAGAAACGTTTGACTGGAGAAAACCAGAAAATACGGAGAAGGGAAAAGGCAATAGTGTTAGAAGCATCAGCGAAAATGACTCTTGGCATGAGGAGTTGCTGAAGGTTTTCAGAGTCTGAGCAAGCAGGCAGCTGAGTCGCTGGACAAAGTTACCAAAGCTGTGGGTCAGATTAGTGGAAACAAAAGCAGAAACGGTTCAGTAGTTTGTTTTCGATGCAATGAGAAGGGTCACTACTCTAGGCAGTGCCCAGCTACCGCACCAGAGCAACCAGGGAGTAAAAAGGCTTCTAACGAAAACGCGCCAGGCAAGGAAAACTGGCGAGGGCCGGGGTTCCAGCGGTCAGACACTCGGCCCGCCATTTGACAGGTGTTGATTACTCCCCTAATGGGATGGAGACGGGACCGCGTACGTGTGTTTTGTTAACGACCGGATGCTATGTCGTGTCAGTAAGGATAGGGGCAGGTGTGGTTGAGTTTTTAGTTGATAGCGGGTCAGCTGCCACGGTCCTTAGCGCTGCGGCATTTGAGACGGCAGAGAGATACGCGGGCTGTGCTGAGGGAAAGTAAATCTTTGTACAGCTAGCGGACAGAATTTGGACATTCGGGGCGAGACAACTTTAGAGTTGGGAATATGTGACCAAACTTTTCGACACAGCGTAGTGTTTGGGGACATCGGAAACTCAGCAGGTATCCTGGGTACATATTTCATGCAGAAACATGGTTGTCTGTTGGACTTGGCACAGGGTACTATGCAGATAGGAACGCAAGTAGTTCAGTTGAAGAGAGAGGCAGTAGACACGTGTGCGAGAGTACAAGTGTGTGACACCGTCATTGTACCGCCTAGGTGCGAGGCGTTTGTTAAAGGGTCTCTTCTTCAGGCCAGTTTTGGGGAAAAGACTGACGGACTGCTGGAAGGTCTAGATACTTTTAAAAGGGAGACTAGGCTTGAGGTCCCCAGGTGTTTGGTTCAAGTGATGAAGAATGAGGTGTTTGTTCCTGTCACTAACCTATCTGATAGGGAAGTAACGGTCAAAGCAGATACTGTCATTACTACCGTAGAAACGGCGGCTTCCTTGAATTCCTTGTCGCAAGAGCGTGAGAAAAAGGAACGGCTTTATTCTGATTAGCTTCCTAGCCATCTTGAAAGTTTGGCCACTGAGTTGTCTCCAAGGGGCAGTGAGAAAACAAAAGGAGAAGTGAGGGACACTCTTATTGAGTTTCAAGATGTTTTCATGTGCCCAGACACTCAGCTTGGTAGGACGGGAAAGGTCTGACATACTATCGACACTGCAAACAGTAAGCCTGTTAAGCTACCCCCTCGACGTCTGCCAATGGCCCAGAGAGAGATTGTTGATAGAGAGTTGGAAAAGATGCTCAAAGAAGATATTATAGAGCCTAGTGATAGCCCGTGGGCGGCAAATGTTGTTTTGGTCAAAAGGAAGGATGGGTCTGTTAGGTTTTGTGTAGACTACAGAAAACTGAATGAGTACACAAAGAAAGATGCCTACCCTTTGCCCCACATTGGGGATTCACTTGATGCATTGTCGGCTTCATGCTGGTTTTCAACTTTGGACTTAGCTCAAGGTTGCTACCACTGAGGTAGAAATGGACGAGAATGACAAACAAAAGACTGCGTCCGCAACACACAGAGGACTTTTCCAGTTCAAGGTGATGCCCTTCGGTCTCTGTAACAGTCCTGCGACTTTTGAGAGGCTGATGGAATTAGTCCTAAGTGGCGTTCTCTTTGAGAGGTGTCTAGTCTACATTGACGACGTTATTTGTTTCGGAAAGACGGAGGAGGAGGCACTGTATAACCTCAGGGTTGTACTGCAGAAGTTTAGAGATGCAAATCTCAAGCTGAAACCCTCCAAGTGTTCACTGTTCCAGGATGAATGTACCTTTTTAGGGCATACAGTCGCACGTGACGGGACGACTTGCGAAAAGTCAAAGGTTGAAGCTGTGGCGAGCTGGCCTGTGCCGACTTGTGTTTCAGAGGTTCGTTCGTTCCTGGGAACTGCTTCGTACTACCGGAAGTACATTCAGGGCTTTGCCGATATAGCTAGCCCGTTGACAAACTTGACAAAGAAGAACCAGAAGTTTGTTTGGACTGAGAAGTGTCAGAGCGCTTTTGAAAGACTGAAGGAAGCACTAGTCTCTGCTCCAGTCTTAGCGTACCCCACTAGGGAGGGTAAGTTTGTTCTTGACACTCATGCTAGCGCGACTGCGAATGGTGCAGTCCTGTCACAGATTCAAGACGGGGAAGAGAAAGTCATTGCCTATGCAAGCTGTGCTTTGTCCAGTTCCAGGCAAAATTACTGTACGATGTACAGAGAACTGTACGCTGTAGTGAGATTCGCGAAGTACTTTTCTCATTACCTGTGGGGAAGGCCGTTTTTGGTTCGCAGTGACCGTAGTTCGCTGAAATGGTTAAAGAACTTTAAGCAGCCAGAGGGGATGGTAGCTAGGTGGATAGCTACGCTGGACACCTATGACTTCCAGATAGAGCACAGGAAAGGTGCGTCACAGGGAGGTAGTGGTGGTACTTTCCTATTGGTTAGGAAAAGGGTGGAACAGTGTGTTCGGACAGAGGCTGTAACTAAGGGAGTGGGTAACAGTAAGTCTGATTGTGTTCCTGGGGTACCAAAGTCTATTCTCTGTAAAAGTAACTGGTTTTCTGTCTGGTCTCATGAGGAGCTCGAAGGGTTCCAGCAGAAAGATCCAGTGACAAGCACTCTACTGAATCTGGTCTAGAGGGGAGAAACCCCCGAAGACAGAGATCCCAAAGTATAGCACTGCTATCAGAACACTCATAGCTCAGTGGGATAATCTGAGAGTAGTGGATGGGTTGCTATACGTTGTGTCAGAGAAAAGTCTCACCCAGGAAGAAGTACTGCTACTGGTAGCCCCGGCTGGGGTTAGTCAGAAGCTGTTGAATATGTCGCATGATGCTAAGACGGCTGGTCACCTTGGCCGCGACAGATCACTAGCAAACGTAAAGCGTCACATGTACTGGCCAGGAATGGCCGACGATGTTGCCAGGTGGTGTAGACAGTGTGACATGTGTACACGAAGGAAACCAGGTCCGGGAAGGGCTAAGCTTCCTATGCAACATGTGAATGTGGGCATGCCGCTCGAAAGGGTCGCAATCGACATTTTGGGTCCTTTGCCGATGTCTCACGATGGCTATGAGTACATAATGGTGGTTTCTTTCTTTCTTTCTTTCTTTTCATTTTCTTTTCATGGTAAAAACAGCTTCCACCTCGCTTGCAGCTTGCAGAGAGAGAGAGAGGAGAGCATGCACCCGCATTCACATGGTTCCATACATGGTGGAGCATAGACACGGTGAAATAATTATACACACGATGAACTAAGTGGACAGTGGAACATAGGTGGGGTGGAACATAGCCACAATGGGGCATAAACAGGGTGGAATATGTACATGGTGGAATACAGAAACGGTGGATCATAAACATGGTGGAATATAGACACGGCGGTTCATAAACATGGTGGAAATCAGACATTGCAAAATATAGGCACGATGGAATAAAGACATAGTGGAAACAGACACCGTGGAACATACACATCGTGGAACAAATCTAGACACGGTGGAACATAACCATGGTGGAATCCAGATATGGTGGAATATAGGCACGATGGACTAAAGACACGGTGGAACATAGACACGGCTAAAAACAGAAAAGGCGGAACAGCCATGGTGGAACACGGACACGGTTAAAAATACAAAAAGATGAAACAGAGACGGGGTGGAACATAGACAAGGTGGAATAGAGACGTACACGGTGGAACATCCACACGCTTCGTCTGTTTTTCCGCCCAGATGGAACATACAAACCGTGGACTAAAGACAGGGTCGACTAAAAACACGATTGCACAAAGATCATCGGAAGACAAGGGGGAAAACTGTCGTCCGTTGTGCCTTGAACGAGAGAAGAAAAGAACATTGTCCACAGTCGCAAAAGTTGTTGTATTTTTCACACGGAAGACACTGTCGTTGCACTTTCTAAGGAAAATAATAGCTGTTCTTCTAGATCACAAGATGTGATCGTGGACGAAAAGATGAAAATGATCCGGATAAAAAGATAAAAGAGAAGACACTGGAAGACCTATTACCTTTCAGTTGACCTTTTATGTGCAGAGGTCAGTGGCTGGTCTTCGCAAGCTGCTGCTTCGCTGCCTTCGTTTCCGAGGGAACGACCTTTGGCCTGGGTTCAGTGTACCTGGACATCCTAGACACGTTCAACACGTCAAGGCCACTCGCTGCCCTTGTCCAGTCCTTGTGCACTGGTCTGTCATTTGGTGCAGGTGGGTAAACAGCACATGGTTCTAGGTTTGGTGCATGTGGGTAAACATTGCATGGTGCAGGTGGGTAAACAGGGCATTGTCGGTGGTGTCATATATTGTGAAGCAACACATGTATGTTATATAGAGAATGCAAGGGAAGTAACCCATGTAATACTAATGTTACTGGTGGAACAAGGGTGATCGTTGCTGAATAAAACATGTCTCCCCACATGGCTGTTTTGGTTTGATATGTTCGCCCACATAAAGATATAACATGGTGTCAGAAGTGGGATGTGTTTCAATCCAGAAGCATCCTGATGAACAGGACCCATATGAAGCCAGATAAGTACACAGATGGACAGTAAAATGGATACTGCGTCAAGTAATCCTAAATTTAATTGGGATAGTGCTGATCTGGTGGGAGAATGGAAAGCCTTTAGACAGCATGTAGAGTTCATGTTCAAAGGTCCATTGAGGGCGAAGAACGAAGAAGAGCGATGCTGTTATTTGATGCTGTGGGTAGGCGAGAAAGGAAGAAGAATATTTTTCACATGGGACATGACTGAGGCACAACAGAAAGTCCTGCAAGAATACTATGATAGATTCCAGGCCTACGTACAACCCAAGTCAAACCCAATTTTTGCAAGATACAAACTGCACAGCAAGATTCAAGAACCAGGTGAGACTGTCCAACAGTTCGTGACCGCATTAAAACTGCTGGTGAAAGACTGTGAGTATGGACAAGCAGAAGATGACATTGTGCGAGACAGAATCGTGTTTGGCACAAAATCCGCCAAAGTGCGTGAGAAGCTCATTGACATTGGTTCAGATTTAACTCTAGAAAGAGCCATAGAGGTAGCTAGAGTGGACGAAGTTTCAGTTCAGCAACTCAAAGAAATGACAGATGAAACTGAACAAGGTGTACATGCAGTGAAGAAGAAGAACTGGAGACACAAAGACTCAAAGTCCAGTGCAGCTACACATACATGTGGTAGATGTGGTAGGCAACATGGTGATGCTCCCTGTCCAGCAATGGGTAAAGTCTGCCGGAAGTGTAACGCAAAAAATCACTTCGAGAAGATGTGTAGGAAAAAGAAGAAAGTGACCAATCACTCACACAAACAAAGAGTGAACACAGTTGATGACTCTGATAGCTCAGACACAGAATACTTTGTTGGGACAATAAATCAGAAAGACATCAGTGCTGTGAACACAGGCTGGTACAAAACCATAGAGGTTGAAGGGGTCAAAGTGAACTTTCAGCTAGACACCGGTGCTAAGTGCAATATCATTTCGCACAGAGTATTCAAAACACTGAGTCGAGTCAGTGACAAGAAGATGACAAAGTCAAGAGCAAGACTAACATCATATTCTGGACATCACATCAAGACACTAGGGACAACAAACCTCACATGTGTTTGCAAGAATGTACAACACAATGTCCAATTTTTCGTAACAGAAATGGACAGCACAGCAATCCTAGGTGTTGAGGCGTGCCAGAGACTAGGACTCATTGAGAGACTTTGTTCAGTTGGTGTTGATATCACAGAAGAGTATGCAGACTCATTCAAGGGATTAGGTTGTCTTCCTGGAGAATACAAAATCAAGCTCGACCCAAGTGTTCCACCTGTGGTACATGCTCCAAGAAAGGTACCAGCAGCACTCCATGATCGTGTCAAGGAAGAACTCCAGAGGATGGAGAATGATGGTGTGATCAAGAAGCAAGAAGAGCCAACAGACTGGGTGAACAGCATGGTCATTGTAGAAACACCCAAGAAACTGAGAATCTGCTTAGACCCAAGAGACTTGAACAAAGCGATCAAACGAGAACATTTCCCCATGAAGACGATTGAAGAAGTCGTACAGAACATGCCGGGAGCAAAGGTGTTTTCAAAACTTGATGCAACTTCAGGTTACTGGCAGTTGAAACTTGACGAAGAAAGCTCCAAGCTGTGCACATTCAACACTCCATTTGGACGTTATCGCTTCCTTCGTGTTCCATTTGGCATTGTCTCGGCAAGCGAAATATTTCAGCGAGTGATGTCTCAGATGGTCGAAGACATTGAGGGAAGTGAAGCTATCATGGATGACATAGTGGTGTGGGGAAAAGACCAAGCAGAACACGACATGCGCCTGAAGCAGGTCATGGACAAGGCAAAGGCATGTGGTCTGAAGTTCAACAAAGGCAAGTGCAAGTTTCGACAGAACCAGATTTCCTATGTCGGACATGTATTGTCTGGGGAAGGTCTGAAAGCAGATCCAGAGAAGATCAGAGCAGTTCAAGACATGAAGCGACCACAGAGCCAGAGAGAACTGATGACATTTCTCGGATTCATCCAATATCTGAAGAAATTCATGCCCAACATGGCAGACATCAGTGCTCCTCTCAGAAAACTGACAGAGAAGGATGTTGAGTGGAAGTGGACTGAGACTGAAGAGAACAGTTTCAACAAGCTGAAGAAACTGGCAACAGAAGCTCCAGTACTCAGGTTCTACGACCCTACATTACCTCTCACACTCTCAGTAGACTCGTCATCTACAGGTCTTGGTTGTGTCATCATGCAGGAAGGCCAACCAATAGCATACGCCTCACGTGCACTGACCAAAAC
>OY757556.1:9957048-10010048 GCA_963584105.1 Alviniconcha strummeri
GAACTACGTCGCAAGGAAATGAACGAAGCTTGTCAGTGCGCATGCCCTGATGGGATAGCCCCGTCTAAAATTAGCACGTAGTGACACGGGAGCTGACGTTTTAATTTTGCTCTCAGCGCGAAGTCAGCCACTTTTTTCTCGACATCTGTCAGGTGGATACGTTAGTGTAGGTAGTCGAAGTCGCTTCGCCAGGCCACACCGGCTCTGGACCAAAGAGCGGGCAAGGGTCTAATTACAATGAGGTGACGTCACCTCGCGTGAGCTGCCCATCTGTCACACCAAAGTCCACTTCATGGGAAAGTGTCGAGTGGGCTGGCAGCCAACTAAGGGCCTGTGGAACTCTTTAAAGTACCAGCGGGGCAGGGTATCAACATGTGTGTGTGTGTGTGTGTGTGTGTGTGTGTGTGTGTGTGTGTGTGTGTGTGTGTGTGTACACCTTAAGTGGAGGAATGATGTCGAATACCAGTGATTGGAGTTTAAATCCTCACCTCACTTTCCCTGCTGTAGGGTACTGCCGACGCAGACATCGATGCTAGGAGCCCAGCGCTACCAGAAGTTGTTGTTCCCCCCCCCCCCCTCTCTCTCTCTCTCTCTCTCTCTCTCTATCTATCTATCTATCTATATATATATATATCTGAAACGTTCTAACACAAAAATCAAGAAGTGTGTGTAACTTTAGTTCTAAGTCCAGTGTGCAATGCAAGTAGCAAGGCTGACAGAGTGGAGAAACCTCCTACTTAAAAATATAAATATTGACGGAGTTTTTGTTGTCGGTAGAAAGATCAAAGCTGGTCGCGGTCACAAATGACAATTTGCAAAAGAAGTTAGACCACATTGTCTACGTGACCATTGAGAGTACCTGGGGAAAATAATAATGACAAAAACTTGTTAGGCGCATAGTATGCCATAAACACCAGTACGCACTATACAATGAAACAGTTTGACCCCCCCCCCCTCGTCCCCCCCTTCCCCCCGCAAAAAAGAAAAAGAAAAAACCAACATCAACAACAACAACAACAACAAACAGCCCAGCCCCAGAAGTTCTCTCTCTCTCTCTCTCTCTCTCTCTCTCTCTCTCTCTCTCTCTCTCTCTCTCTCTCTCTATATATATATATATATATATGAAACGTTGTAACAAAACCACACACAAAAAATCAATAAAATAAAAAAATCAAGAAATGTGTGTAAGAAATGTGTATAAGTTTAGTTCTAAGTCCAGTGTGCAATACAAGTAGCAAGGCTGACAGTGGAGTAGCCTCCTACTTAAAAATATATTGACGGAGTTTTTGTTGTCGGTAGAAGGATCAAAGCTGGTCGCGGTCACAAATGACAATTTGCAAAAGAAGTTAGACCATAATTATTTGTCTACATCACCATTGAGAGTACCTGGGGAAAATAATAATGACGAAAACTTGTTAGGCGCATAGTATGCCATGAACACCAGTACGCACTATACAATCAAACAGTTTGACCCCCCACCCCTCCCGCCCCCACAAAAAAAAAAAAAAAAAAAAAGAAAAAAAAAAGAAGAAGAAGAAGAAGAAGAAAAGTACAGTCAAGGTCAGTCCACGTTTACCTTCAACCCCATCAAACCATAGCAGTCTTCCATTAAACATGCTATATTTACAGGGCATCCACAACACATGCTCAAAGCACAAGATTATTCAATACCTACGTAATCATATTTGACACAGCTGACACCTATGGCTACCCAAAATACAGAATAAATTCATTTTAATCATTATCTGAAGCGGGGATAATAAAATACAACGCAGCACAGCGCGCGAGCGCATTCACGCACACCGAAACACACATCGAGGGAAGAGGAAAGATGTATTACAATATGGCTGGAAAAAAAAGTGACAAACCGTGCACCGAATGAATTTTTCGGTACGTTTTATCACGCGGCGACAAAACATGCCGGTGAGACAAAACGTGCAGGCAGAACTTCACAATATGCCACGGGATGACAAAACACCGTAAAAAGGCAGTCGCACACATTGGCCAGGCGTGACCATAGTAATCGGTAAACTGATTCCCCCGCCCCCCCCCCAATATATACCTTTATGTTTCGCAAACTGTAAAGTATGGTAGATTGTGAAAAGAGGATTGTTATAATTGGCTTTTGACGCCCAGTCAGCCATGATGGTTATATTAGGGCAATTTGTTTTGTTGATATATTTCAATTTTCCATCACGGATTGCAAAAAGCGACATAAAGTGAAATTGTGGGCAGTGATGTCTAAGCCGAAAATCTGTTTTATAATATTGTAACATATTATGAACGCGTAGAATTGTAAACAGTAGCAATGAATATAAACATGTAATATAAACAGTAAAAAGCAGTAACGGTACATGCTGTGATCAGCAAAATGTAGCTTGATCAGTGAAGTGTGATATAAACAGCGAAAAGTAATATGAACAATAGGCATAGCCGCTCTAAGACGTGAACTGCTTCATATCCAGCGATCCAGCACTTTTATTGTCTTTATGATTTTGTCCCCTTTGGTCTAAGATGAATACAAACAAACGAACAAAAAACATCCTTATCTATCGTTAAAAGACCCTCCTCTAGCTTCAAAGAATGTGGACGACAATTTTTAACATCTTTCTCACACCGATCATAAATACCCATATTTTGTATAGTGGCACATGCCATTTTGAATCTGATCACTTAATTCTTCACATCGCATCTCTTTCTTGGTGGCCCCCCTGCTTCCTACCCAACTCTTGTAGTTGGTGGTGGTGGTGATGTTAGACTTACAAAACGCCGAGGTACTGGAGGGAACCGAACTCAAAGAGGTAGGGGGAAGGGAAACTATACTAACGCAACACTGTCACCACCAGAATGATTCTGCATTAACAGCGGTGTTAAGCCCGTTCTTAACTGGGCGAATGTTTGTTCGCCCGAACATACTTCGGACACTTCGACGAACTATGATTCGTTTCTTAACTGAACATTTAGTTCGCCGAATATGGTTCGGACAGTCCAAACTTTACTTCATTCTCAACTGGCTTGAAATGAGATGCAAGCTTCGGCCCGAACTTGCGGCAGACGCGCAGCAGACAGCATGATCGAAAATGTAGGCTAAAGTCAAGTCAGGTCAAGTCAATATACTTTAATCATACCTCACAGGGTAATTCAACTAACTACTATCTCATTCTGGGTCTCCGAGACAAGGCTGCGCCTTCCACAAGTCAACAAATAAACAAATTCCCTCCGAAGCGAGTGAAAAACCTAGCGACACCGTCATCCATTTTTATTTTTGTTTTTTCTTCATTCACAGGAGAGCTCTGCTCTCAGCCAATCAGAGGCAATGATCGTCCAATAGGGCGAATGTTCCCAGAACATCTTGAGCGAAGGTTTTTGGACCCCGAATATAGCTTCGACGAATACTTCTAACTAGGTTCGCGAAGAAAAGTTGGCCCAATTAAGAACCAACTAGCTTCGCCGAATATTCCAACTAGCTTCGTGAAGAAACATTCGCCCAATTAAGAACGGACTTAAGCCATCTTCCATTAATTGTGAGGGGCAAAGTCACAAGGCAACATTTTATTGACTAACACCGACAACCTCATCCTTTTCCCTTTCACCTTACACTGTTTATTTGAATCTTAACAGTTCGGTTCAATGTTGCTTTACAGCCACAGAAACCACAGGGATTAATAGGGTCGGGGAGCCCAGGACGGCCACCTCGACTTTCACACAACTCCTGAGCTTTGAAGAGGTGTTACAAGTAAACATGGTGCTTAACGTCCACAGAAACCACAAGGCTTATTAGGGACGGGGAAGGGATGTTAAAATAAACATCGTGCTTTGCATCCACAGAAACCACAAGGCTTATTAGGGACTAAAGGGTGTTAACAAAACATTCTCATTTTATATCTCTCGTTTCAGCATGCCGTATTGCTTCTGAGCATTCAAGTTCAGCAAATCGCCACCGCTTCGCAAGAGAAGAGACGGGAGAAAGCCCTGGCGGCTAGATTAAAGGCTACGCAAAACGGGATTAGGTGGATAGGGGTCAGTTATCAAAGCGGCAGGCCCTCACCCCTGCAAAACCTCTTGTCATCAAGGTAACAAGTGGATTCCAATAACGACAGCAGTCTCTGATGTACCGCCTGTCAGGCAAATGCACGAGCCGTGGGGAGAGAGAAAAAAGGCCAATGTTGTCGCAGCTTTCCCTAGCTGAACACTCGGGGGTCACCCGGTATATCTGTGCAAATATACATTGACAAATTTTATTGTCCCTAATATGGTTTTTAGCACCTGAGGACATTAAACAAAATGTATGGTATGGCACATTTTGTGCATTCCGTAGAAAGAGGATTGTCTGTGGCCGCGATTTTGATTACCTTGCCACATGGGCAGCCACATGCAAAAATGGCCAATGATTAATTTCTACACGATAAGCCCACACAGGAAATACACTAGACAGACTCAGGAAAACCTGAGCAGAAGAGGCGTGAATGCTATTTACTGCTGTAAGTAGGCCAAGCAGCCTGTCATTTTGTCTAGTTCAACCCCCAAAACACAGTTGTCTGAAGTCCGTTCCGAAGCATGAGTGGAAAAGATCAGGTCACTCTCAGTCAATCTCATTTTTCCGAAGGGGAGTAACTGCTCTGTCTTCTCAAATTTTATTCATCTGTTTCCTCGGTTTTTGTTTCCCCTCGGGACACGACACCTTTTCAGTATCCATCGGACACCTTTTTCCTATCTTTGGGGCGGAGCTTAAACGCTACCTTTGTCGTAACTCCTATGTACCTACACAGTGTGGTGTGGGTGTGGCCAAAAATTAATAAGGTGTTGCGGAGGTGTCAAAAGAGAGCACCTCCTGTGCCACAAAAATAAGGAGCACCTAGTTCTGCTCTGGAGTAACCATGGCCTTCATCCATCAAGCAGGCAACTGAACGTTGAAGTAATCCTTCACCCAGCAACACAACGTTGAGGTAAACCTTCACCCAACAAAACGTAAAAGTAACCCTTCACCCATCCCGCTGACACAGGGCACAGAAGTGATCCTTCACCCGTCAACAGAATACTGAAGTAACCCACCACGCCGGCAACAAAAGGCTGAAGTAAACCTTCACCATCAATACAACGCTGCAGTGACCCTTCACCCATCATGTCAGAAACAGAAAGTTGAAGAATGTTTTCCAGATCAAGCCGGGACAGCACAATGACGAAGTAACTCGTAACCTATCAAGCCGGCAACAGAACATTGAAATATCCTTCCCAATCAAGCCGGTAACAGAACGCTGAAGTGACCCGTCACCCATTAACACAACGTTGAGGTAACCTTTCACCCATCAGGCCAGCAATGGAACACTGAAGTAACCCTTCACCCATCAAACCAGCTACGGAACATTGAAGTAACCCTTTACCCATCAAGCCGGCAACACAATGTTGAAATAACCTTTCACCCATCAACACAATGTTGAAGTAACCGTTCATTCAACAAGCCGGCAACGGAACGTTTAAGTAAACTTTCACTCACTAACACAATGTTAAAGTAACCCTTCATCTATCAATCCGGCAACACAATGTTGAAATAATCTTTCAGTTTCACCCACCAACACAACGTTGAGGTAACCCTTCACCCATCAAACCAGACCGTGTAACGCTACGAAAGAAACCCTTTACTCGGAGACAAAAATCTGTTGCGTGAAGGTTGGGCTTGGCTTGGGTAACCCAAAACAAAAACTGTTTGTTTGTTGTGGTTACACACAGGGCCCTGCATCTTGCCTTAGTCTGGGGGCCAGCTGTAGCTGTACCTGCATATGGTATGTGAACCCCCACCTAGGGGTATATAGGGGATATGGCGTCATAACAGCTGCAGCAAACAGGGAAAGTAATGAATCGAGTGAGTCAACAGGACACTAACCCACTAAAGCGTTGACACACGAGCCGTTTGGGCCGTATGGTTGAGGATGACCGCCCGAACTTGATCCAAAACGGGTTGTGTGTCTACATAAACGGCTCTGAGCATCGGGTTTCACCTGTCCGATCCATATGCAGCTTGATACATTCACAACATATGAACGGCATCCGCCTGCCAATGAGCGCCCGCGGTTTGGACAGAAGTGATGAAATGGCCGAAGGTAGCCAGCACGTACAAGACGGATGAGTCCGACCGCATGTCAGTGGTTCGAACGGTCCTCCTCGTCACTACGGCCGAAACGATTATTATGTGAACACTGGTTGAGAGCCTCGTCTATAGATGAGCCGCATGAACTTCACAGTTGTATCTAAACAACGCTATTCTCTCCTTCCTACGAGACCCACTAGTCAGTTACTACTCTGAACGAATGACTGCAGCATAATGCTTAACATGGCGCGGTTCTGAATATCCACCGAAGTGGTGTACTTACAGTGCTGTTTTGATGTTACAGGGCGGGTGCTACGTGAAACTGCATGCTGTCGTCTCGGCGCGTGTACTGTGTACGCCATACAACCATGCGCCAGGTTACAGTGTCACATTTGCCAAACACTTCTCCTCTATCATCCCCGTTATATTCTCACAGAAATCGGTCCGCGCGTGCGTGCGTGCGTGCGTGAGTGTGTGTGTGTGTGTGTGTGTGTGTGTGTGTGTGTGTGTGTGTGTGTGTGTGTGTGTGTGTGTGTGTGTGTGTGCGTACGGGTGTGGTGTGCGAACAATAACAATAGTTCTTACAAAGCGCTATTCTCTAACATGATTTACCTTCATTGTGCTGTACAAATGACTTGACAAAAACCATATTTGCATGCATTTGAACAAACGACAGTAGTGTTAATATAGTATGTTTGAGGTTTTATCAATACATTTTTGTTATCTTGTGGTGTGCTCACCCTTGTCGATGTCGGTGAGATGCCGCACTTGAGAAATGACCTCTTTTATAACCATTTTTATTACACGCTTACACTTTCTCACCTTAAAGGATTCCGCTCATTGCCTTTGTCCCGGACGTGTCTGATCATATCGTAGCGTGCAATCTGCACCGGATATCGAACGACCTTCATTCCTTTATGAATCATCCTGGCGATATAAACAAAGGCTTACAAATGATGCTAGCAAATACTGACACAAAAGATGACTTGAAACAGAGAGAGGCAGAGAGAGAGAGAGAGAGAGAGAGAGAGTGTGTGTGTGTGTGTGTGTGTGTGTGTGTGTGTGTGTGTGTGTGTGTGTGTGTGTGTGTGTGTGTGTGTGTGTGTGTGTGTGTGTTGAGAAGGGAAGCCTGTGATCAGAGTGGGAACAGAGGCAGTCAGCCATGGGACAGAAGGGCTTTGCCACACAACACAAGCCTGGGCT
This sequence comes from Alviniconcha strummeri, assembly GCA_963584105.1. Classification (NCBI taxonomy): domain Eukaryota; kingdom Metazoa; phylum Mollusca; class Gastropoda; family Provannidae; genus Alviniconcha; species Alviniconcha strummeri. The sequence goes on from OY757556.1 coordinate 9,964,337, forward strand.
CACATATTCTTAAACCATATCGTGCTGTAAAAAGAAGCCCCCCCCCCCCCCCCACCCCCACCCCCTCCACAAAACATCATCAACAACAACAAAACTGCTCTCATTTCCAGTTCTCACAACCCAGTGAATGTCGCCCTTTTTTACAGCTGGTGGAACACACTGGTCTCCTTTCACACCTGTGTTTACACAGTCGTCTCCTTTAGCTAAGGCTGTCGCCGCGTCGGTAGCAGTTTAGTGCAGTCGTCAAAAAATCCAAATAAGCGATGGCTCATGGACCCAAACTCACATGTATTTGTGCTTGCTTGTACCCACTGCCATGTATCTGGGGTTGTCGCTGCAGCGGTATAAGTTGTGATCATCAAGAGGAACCAGGTCCACGTCGTGGAAGATGAAACACGTGTAGTTGTCGAGCTTCCGAGCTTCCAGAAACCCTACGTTCAGAAGAAGTGCTCGGTTGAACGTACTTGAAGGCTCCTAGGAAGAAGAAGAGAAAACAAAACGAAAATATAATAACCAAAAAATTCTACAAACCAAACAAAAACAAACAAACAAACAAACAAACAGCAACAATAACAACAACAACAGCAACAACAACAACAACAACAAAGAAGAAGAAAAAAGAACAAACACAGGCAGGTTATCTGAATTCAGTTCCGTCCCATTCAACGGCTTTGCTTTTCTTCTTCTCTTCCCCCCCCCCCCCCCCCCCCTTCTTTTTTGTTGCGTCGCTCATGCTTACAGTGCTTTTTTTCTTTTTTCTTTTGCTTTTTATTACGTAGCTCATGTCTTCAGCAGACGTGATGTGTGTGTGCGCGTGCGTGCGAGCGTGCGTGCGTGCGTGCGTGTGTGTGTGCGCTCGTGCGATCAATTGCTCTATAATGGACACGTGGGAAAGCCTATACCTTTCATCGGTAATCGAGTTGTTTTCTGTTCCGTTGAAGTCTGAATCTAATGCTATCCAACGAAAAATGCTGATGTTTATCAGCTGAGCTGACTGGCGTAGCTCTGGAGAAATCAGAAACCAAAACAGACAGTCGTAATCTAATGTTATGCAACGAAAAATGCTGATGTTTATCAACTGAGCTGCCTGTTTCAGGTCAAGATGCAACAGTGGAAAAAGCAAAAACCAAAATAGATCTTATTTTTTTCCCTTTCTTTTTTAACGCCCCGATATATCCGTCAAAGTTGATTGAAGACGCAACATTGGAAAAATCAGAAACCAAAATAGATAATCTCTTTTAAAAAGTCCAGTCAACTATGACGGTTGTATCAGGGCGAGCAGAAATCATATTTGCGAGTTCTTACAACTTCTGAGAATAAATTCATCATGATACAACCGTCATGATGCACCACAGAAAGTCGCACCTGAAAACTTTATTTTACAACTCAAGGACTGTAGGCTGTCAAAACCTAGCTGCCAAACAATAGGTTTAAGCAAAGTTTATTTACATTCATGAAAATATGGACAATCAGAATCATTGTATGAGCATTAAACAAGCTAAGCATATAGTAAATGCTCACAAGCATAATTAGTCCTTGCTAAGCTACTGATGAATAATAAATATGCATAAAAACAAACAAACAAACAAACAACAACAACAACAACAAAACCAAACAAACAAACAAAGAAAAGGAGAGAGAGAGAGAGAGAGAGAGAGAGAGAGAGAGAGAGAGAGAGAGAGAGAGAGAGAGAGAGAGAGAGAGAGAGAGAGAGAGATGACTTGCTTAAAGCACAGAAGCCTTTTTTTAATTTAATTTTACTTACTCATATAAGATCTTGGCTCGAACTGGCGTAATTCTGCTATTACTTGGTATTACAGTACGAACACCATACGATATCGCTCCGATGAGAGTATACTCGCGGGATGCGACTCTCTTTTGGCGCCTTCAACATTTTCGCCCTTGAACTGTCTATTTTTCAAGGTCTGGGGTTCAGCGTCATGCTTGGTTGTACGAAAAAAAGAAGAAGAAAAATTCAAGTCACTGCGTTTGCTCCACGCTAGTTCTAAACAGTCTTTGCGACCTCTGAGACATGAACACGCTTCAGTGTGTGGCCACCAGACCCCAATTTAAAAAAAAAATCTTCATATTTTGGAGGGGGGGGGGGGGGAGGGGTGCCGCTGGTGAAAAGAACTAAGAACTAAGGCAATGTCCATTTTTAGCCCTGTCGGTTCGCGGTCCTCAAATGGTATGAGAGAGAGAGAGAGAGAGAGAGAGAGAGAGAGAGAGAGAGAGAGAGAGAGAGAGAGAGAGAGAGAGTGTATGTGTGTGCGTGCGTGCGTGCTGAATAAACCTGAAGTATGCACTACACTGGCATATCCACATATCAGTTCATTCCGTACTATTCTAGGGACGGTGGCGTATAGCGACGACACTCAACTGCCAAGTCAAATGAAACGGGATCGACCGTTCCTTGTTCTTCAGGAACAAAACTCGATAACAGCCCCCGTGTGCATACATACGCCCCGCCCCCCCCCCCACCCCCCCCCAAAAAAAAAATCACATTGGTGCGTCAAAGGTACTGAAATCCATGTCTTAGTTCGGTTGGCTATGGAGACACTAACCTAACACAGAATGCATTAAGAAAAAAAGAAAAAAGAAAAAAGTGTGAAGCGCAATGAGTCTGCTCGAGAGTGGAGAATAGCACTGTAATAAAAGCAGTCATCATTATTAACAACAATAACAATAATACATCTAGCGCGCCAATCAACCAGGATGGTCACACAAAGCGAAACACACAGTTCTTTCTTTTTTTAATCTGGACACACGAAAATACTGCACTCACTGGTAGGAATGGGTAGCGCTGCCTTCCTGTGCCTTACGCAGGTAAGGCGACCCGAATTTTATCGTAAGGGACAAAGAAATACTGCACACACACACACACACACACACACACACACACACACACACACACACACACACACACACACACACACACACACACACACACACACTAAAAATAAAACAAACAAAAATCAGTGACGGAATTGTGGTTTGTGGTTGCAGTCTTGTGACTTTGTTCATCACTTTCTACTGAAACATTAAAATGCCTCTCGTCCCTGTCCATCTTAATGCAGGAATCATGCTGGTGGTGACAGTGTAGCGATAGGTATATAATCTCCCTCTTCCCCCACCCAACTTCTTTCTCCCCCCCCCCCTCCCCGTCCCTAATAAGCCTTATGGTTTCTGTGGACGTTAAGCACCATGTTTATTTAGAGCTCAGGTCATAGTTCAGGAGCTGTGTGAGAGTAGAGGTGGCCGTCCTGGGCTTTCCGTCCTAACGAGCCTTATGGTTTCCGTGGACGTAAAGCAATACTGAACCATGCTCACGCATTGGTCTCTGCTTGTCCCTAAAATGTCAACCGACATCCGAGGACATCAAGCAACACCGGAAGGAAGAGCTCAGGGGCTGTGTGAAAGGGGGCCGGAGGCGGCCGTCCTGGGTTCTCAGTCCCTAATAGTCCTTATGGTCTCTGTGGACGTAAAAGAACATTTGAAGAAGAAGGCGAAACCGGCACACAGCCTCCTCTTTCCACGCCTTTCTCCTTTGTGAAGAAGCGAGCAACGCAAAGCAAATTAGCAAGCAAAGCAAAGCAAGTTAGCAAGCACAGTAAAGCAAAGCAAGCCAGGAGACAATCGTACCAACAGCCAAGTGAACGACTCTTATCAACTGACCTGCTCGATGACAAAGATTGTAAACGAGGTTTGCTGGCGCACGAGAAAGGGGATGAGGTTGTTGAGCAAGATGTGCAGATGATGCCACCGGTTTCTATACGGTATGATGATGGCAGTCCTCTGCTTCGGGCGACAGTCCGGGGGGCGGTAGTCGCCCCCGGGCTTGAGGTAGGGAAAAGCCGTTATCAGTTCCAAAGGGTTGGGAGCCGTTTGATTGGGAGCTCGGATGCCAACTGCAACAAAAGAAAAGAATAAACTTTTTTATATGAAAAAGAGGGAGGGGGAGAGAAGAACAAGAACATAACAAATAAATAAAAAAAGCGAGAGGGGGGTGAGTGACAGACAGACAGACAGACAGACAGACAGACAGAGTATGAGTGGGCGGCGTTGGGAAGGAGAGAGAGAGAGACAGAGACAGAGACAGAGACAGAGTAGGAGTGGGCGGGGTTGGGAAGGGGAGGGCAGGAGAGCATTGTCACCACCAGAATGACTCCTGCGTTGAGATGGTCAGCGATGAGGGCCATTTTAATGTTTCATTAGTTGTGAGGGACAAAGTCCCAAGACAGTGCTCACAAACCACAACCCTTCTGATGAGAAAGGAGAGCCGATGAGGAGGTCCTTCTGCTAACCAGCCTAATGCCTTACCGCTAGGCAAACCGGCTCAATTATTAACTGTTGATTGACTGATTGATTCAATGTTCTTTATGTCCACAGAAACCATGAGGCGTATTAGGGACGGGTGATATCAAACGTAAGTAAGTAAACATGGTGCTTAACGTCCACAGAAACCATAAGGCTTATTAGGGACGGGCAGAAGGGGAGGAAGGGGGTATGGAGGTGGGGAGAGAGGGAGATAATATACTTATCGCCACACTGTCACCACAGGAATTACTCCTGCATTAAGGTGAGCAGCGATGAGAGCCATTTTACTGTTTCATAATTATTGTGAGGGACAACGTCACAAAACAGTGTCCACAGACCACAACAATATCAAACGTGGCATTTCAGTGCTTTATGTACGCTACAATGTGAGAGGTTTTGGTCTTCTGTTTCTGAAAAGTTTAATAAAAATAATAAAATTAAAAAAGGCGCTGAGGATTACATAGAGATCTGTGTACAGACTGTCAGTGTGAAGGCTTCTAACATGACAATAAAATAAATTAATTTTTTTAGCAGTCAAAAAAATCAGTGGAATTTGTACAAGTTTGTGTTCGAACTGGCACCACAGTAATCAAGGGAGGCAACTTCAAGGGTAATCAATGGAAGTTTTGAGTAATGTTAAGATAATGCATACCATTAGTTACAGATTCAGCCGTAGCTATTTGTATTACCCTGTTCTCTGTTTGCAACCTGCTTTCTCCCTTCACTCTCTGTTTGGTTTTAATCTGTGCATATCTCCCTCCTGAGACTCGAACCCGAGACCTTTCGATCGCGAGTCCGTCGCTCTACCACTGAGCCATCCCCGTTCCCCGTAGCCATTTACGGCCGAGTTTGGAGGAAAGGGAGCCGGAAAGCGAGGCTGGGGGTGTGAGAAGGGGACTCACCGAGGCCCGGAGAGGTAGCATTACAGACGGGCAGCTTGGCTCGGGGCTCGGCTGGTGTCGAAGAGTTCTCTCCGTCTGTGGAAGACCGCAGCCAGTCCAGATGGCAATTGACCCGGTCCCACAGGGCCTTCATCACGCCGAGGCTGCGGCCTGCCGACTCTTTCGTTCTCGCGCCAAGGTCAGGCACAGCCATCGTGGAGATGTTGTTGCCCTTGCCGGAAGTCGCTGATCGCGCGATGGGAACGGAGAATGTTTTTAGGCGTACGGTCCTTTCTACGCTGAAGACGTTGATGTACAGCTGAAAGGTGGCCAGACCCGCGAGGACGAGAATGGAGACCTTCACCGCGGTCCTCATCCTGAACAAACACCTGGCTGTTGAGCGAAGGGTGAACAACAGTAGCTGAAATCCCAAACAGATTATTATTATTATTGATCGCTTTTATATAGCGCTATTCTCCGCTCTGGAGCAGACTTACTGCGCTCGCATGTGATTCTACATGTGTGAATAGCTTTTTATAGCGCGTTTTTGAATATCCACGGAAGTGGTGTGCTTACAGCGCTGGCATGGCTGGTGCCACATGATTCATCTTTAGCTGGAACTCGACCCATCACCACCGACTCTGGATGTTTTGTACCGTTTGTTTGTTTAATATGAATTGCCCCAGCAGCAGCAGAGGGGTATGCCTTGGCAAAGCAGCGGAGAAGAAGCAAAAGAAAAAGACATTAGAAATTGGATTCTAAGTATTTAGCGTCCTGTCAACCGCACTGGCGTCACCTAAGGACGATCAAATTCTGTCATAAATAAATGCGTATTTCAAAACTCTTCTCACATTATATTTATATGTAAACCCTTTCTCTAAAGCAAAACACATACACAAACATGAAACACAAACTTTCGAAGAATTAGACCCTGTAATATTGTCCTTGCTAAACAACAACAACAAAAATCACATTAGGCTAGGTCATGCTGGTATTATTGGCTCTTGCTTCAATTTGCTAAATAATCCTAACAGACGGCCTACACTGGTTACCGGTCCAAGCCAAAATAGAATACAAACTGTCAACTCTCTGTCACAATTTCTTCCCTGACTCATCTCCTGACTATTTCTCTTACTTTCTCACTGTGTACACCCCTTCCAGGCAGCTTCGTTCTTCTGCAGACGCACGGATACTTCGTATCCCACCTTCCTCTTTCGTGGTGTTTCACGTCCACAAGAATATATGGCTTATTAATATTATCGATAGGGGAGAATGGGATAGGGAATGAGAGCCCAGGCCCACCTCCCTGTTCACACAGCTCCTGAACTCTGGACCCCCGCCCCCACCCCCCCTTTTTAACCACCCGTCTGGTCCTTCAGAGCCTGTTAAACCCGCCCCCCTGAGCTAGGCCACGGGACAGGAGTCCAGTTTTACCCTGCTAGCTTTCGGGCCCATTTCAACACCCAACACACCGGCCTCAGAGGCAGTTTACCCAACGAAATTTCGACTGTCTCCGGGTCTCGTGGGGTGTGTGGGGTTTAACCGTACAGCAACTTGCTGGACATGTAACACAATACAATACTTATAACGCTCCTGCACCTAAGGTGAACCCGAAACATAATGGAAAGCAATAGGGCCGACAAAGGTGTACAGAACAAAGACTAAGAGAGCAATCAAACCCTACCAACTATATGAAATATAATATATGAATACACCAACTGCAAGACGAGAACGCACACACACACACACACACACACACACACACACACACACACACACACACACACACACACACACACACACACACACACACACACACACACGCGCGCGCGCGCGCGCACGTAAGTCACAAAGGATTTAATTAAGTCTTCTGGGATGGGGTTAGGGGGTCTTGCGGGTAAGTAAGTAAGTAATTTGGCGTTTTACGCCCAGTCAACCATTACGGTTATCTCAGGGCGTTACACATTTTGTCGATACACAATATATGTTACAAATATGTCCATGTTAAAATCTTATATATATATATGACGTGAAAAGAGGTACGAGACAGGGTGATCCGCTGTCTCCTTATTTATTTCTTATTTGTGCAGAACTGTTAGCCTCAATGATACGTCGAAATGGAAACATACATGGTATAAACACCCTAGATGAAGAGATATTGTTGTCACAATTTGTAGATGGTACAACCTTTTTTTCCTGGATGGTACGAGATAATCGTTTTTCTCATGTACGTGTGTCTTACAGCAGTTTGCTTCAATGTCTGGTCTAAACATTAATGTTGATAAAACTAAGGCTGTATGGATAGGATCACGAAGAAACTCAAAAATGAGATTTATGCCAGAAATTAACCTTGACTGGAACCCTGTAACATTCACGGTTCTAGGTGTTGTATTTTCCACAGATGTACTTGAAATAGTTACAGTCAATTTTGAGAACAAGCTAAAGAAATGAAGAAAGTGCTAAATGCCTGGTCTAGAAGAAATCTTACCCCCTTTGGGAGGATAACAGTAATAAAATCCTTAGTTATTTCCAAAATAGCCCATCACCTGATGAACCTTCCAGATCCTGAAGAGAGTTTTTTGAAGGAATTGAATAGTCTTTTGTATTATTTTCTTTGGAATGGTAAAAATGATAAAATAAGAAGATCTGGTGTGTGTCAAGCATATGAAGTTGGTGGTTTGAAAATGGTTGATATAAAATCATTTCTGGCTGCATTGAAAATCAGTTGGCTTAAACGCATTCTACATGATGATGGAAAACTTTCAAAAATCCTACAAGCAATGTGTCCACTGATTCAGAATGTAAAACAACGAGGTGGTGAATTTGCAACATAATCGTGCAAAGAGTTAAAAGCCCTTTTTGGTTTGATGTATTCAAACACTACAAAAATATATCTGCTAAATGCACACCTGTAACTTTTGATGATTTTGTGTCGGAATGTCTACATTATAATGTTAATATATGCAGAGGAAAAAGGGTTGTATGTATTAGAAATTGGATGGACTGTGGCATTGTTTCCCTGGGACATCTTGTTGGTCCACATGGATACCTCCATATAATGAATTCAAAGCAAAATTCCCCAATGTCTTTTTTTCTTTTCTTTTTGTATGAAGGGATACTGACTGGAGTCAAATGTTATCAAAGAAGATTGGGTTTGGATGTAAAAGAGAATTTTGTTATTGGTGATGCATTTGTATGGAGATTTTTGTACAAATCTAGTGTTAAAGATATTCATTCATGCCTTGTAAGGACTAGTGAGACACCAAAGTGCATAGAAAAATGGAGCAAAGTCCTTGCTGTTGAAACTGATACTAAGGCAGTCTTCGATAAAAATTTCAGGACTACACGTGAGAAATGTCTTATATGGTTCCAGTACAAATTGTTGTATAATTTGCTACCCACTGGCGGCTTCTTATTCCAGCGACAGCTTGTAGATTTACCTGTCTGTGTCTTCTGCAAAGATGCTGAAGAAACTTTATTGCACATGTTTTGGGATTGCCCCAAAAATCCAGGACTACTGGTTTGATGTACAGGGATGGCTTCATACCGGCTTCAAAAATTGTACTGATATAAAAAATTCAAAATTCAAAAGAGCTTGTTATTCTTGGCAGTAAAGCGAATGTGGTCACTGACAGAATACTGGATTTGTGTATCCTTATAGCTAAATACAACATTTTTATTGCAAAGCTGCATGGTACCATCCCACGCCTAAATGTTTTTACTCATTTCTTGAAGAATAGAGCTGTTCTGGAGAAATATTATTACACGTTAAATGACAGATCAAAAAATGTCATGCCGATTGGATGCTGTACAGCTCACTCCTTTCATGAGTAGCTCACTCATTTCAGGAGTCTTTTGTTTTTACTCAGCCTTGCTATTTAGTATAAGTATTGCTAATTGAGTATTAAGACTTTTGACTTTTGATAATACTTATTGACACACTTGCCAGATAGCATATAATTATATACATATGTGTACATCTCTCTCTCTCTCTCTCTCTCTCTCTCTCTCTCTCTCTCTCTCTCTCTCTCTCTCTCTCTCTTACCTCTCTGTCATTCCCCCTCTCTCTTCCTATCTTCCTCACCAGAATGCAAGATGAATTAAGGTATTTGGTTTTTGTTGCTGCTGTTTTTGTTTTGTTGTGTGTGTGTGTGTGTGTGTGTGTGTGTGTGTGTGTGTGTGTGTGTGTGTGTGTGTGTGTGTGTGTGTGTTGCCTTTGTCTTTTGTTTGGTGTCTGTTCTAGCCTCTTGTAGCTTTACATGTTATAAAATGCTTGTTATTTTGATACTACTGAGATTAGTTACTTATATACTTAATAGTCATTGTAGGGCATATACATATATATATCTTGCCATTGTTACTTGTATGCTTAATGTGATGGAAATAAAAAAAGCAATTGCAAAAACAAAACGAAAACAAATATATCATCAAAGAACTTATTTTATTCTGCTTGTGGGCTGCCTGAATGCCACGTCTTCTCTCAACACATGCTACACTGTATAACGTGTCGGCATTGAGAGTTATGAAATCTGCATACTGCATAGCTGAGTTTTTTCACGTTTTCTTTGAATGTGACTGACGGTAAACGTATGCCCCAACAATGAACTGAACTGTGCCCTTAACAGGTGTTGCCACAGCCTTGCCCGGAAAACAATGAAAGTTTTTGAGGCTTGCGTCAAGAGTAACAATTTTACGTCAGTTGAGCAGAAAATGAGACGATAAAGATATAATAAACACAATGTGCTTGCGGCAAAAAAACAACAACAAAAAAACAACAACAACAAAAACACACATATATATTCAGATTTAAAAAAAAAAAAAAAAAAAAAAAAACAGTCGTAAGAAGCGGGTAAAACACAAACTGAAAACCTGTTCTCAAATATATATATGCTTTCTCAAGTCAATCTAGAAAACCAATCACTTCGCAAACGTAAAACAGAAGTCCACGTATAAACATCAAACATCAATTTTCAAACCGTTAGTCCCTTCAATATTATCCCTGTTTAGAAAGCGCATAAGGCTAGGACATGCTGATATCGTCGACCATTCCGTCTAATTTATCGATAGTAGGTGAAAGAAAAGTATTTAAAAAAGGAATGGATGAATATAATACCAAATTAAAAAACGTTATATAAATGCTTAATAGCAAATACCAGTGCCATATGGCAGAGAGCGGCACATACCACCTACCAACTATCATCTCCTAGCTGCTCAACTGGAGTCATATCAAGAGGCCTAACTTCCAACAAAAATTTGCGAAAAGTCATAAGAATGGTCTATTAGCATAAAAATGACCAGATAAAAAGGGCAAGAGGATTATGCAGAAAAACTGATTTCCTGCACTCCAATAATAGTTCCTTTGTAGCATCTTGCGAGTGGATTTATTTCTTCAAAGTTAACATAAAAACCTCTTAAGAATCACTGAATAATGAAATAAACCATTATTTCAGCTTTAAAGAATTGATGACGATTACATTTTATCATCTGGCAGGGAAGAGTATCGGCTGGAGAGAACTAGGTTCCTCTCCGCATTGCTCCGCTTGTCTGGGACTTTTGGCTTGGGTGGCACCTGGGGCCTGCTAGAAGGAGCGGAGCGCCTGGGGTGCGAAAACCCCTAGGCGTACACCACGACCCCATCCACCCTCACCTTAATAGGTGATCGCCTCGAACCCGGTCGTCGGCCGATACCGTCCTCGACTTCCCAGAGGAAGCCTGAGTGCCGGTCGATACCGATCCGGGTCCGCCAGAAGAACGCACGTTAGACTCAGTCGTCCTAAGTGGACATTCTGAAAAAAAAACAGGTTAATGAGGTTTGACATTCAACAGATTTGGTCTCTCTTCTGGTGGAAGCGGCAGCGGCGTAGGTCTTACCTCCAGTGATCACAGTCGGCATCTTGGCTTCAAGCAACTGTCTGACTTCCGGAAAGGATATGCGTTTCTTAAGGCGTACACGTTGAATCTCCTTCTCCTTCTACGAGACCGGGCAATCTCTAGCCGATGAAGCGTGGGGACCACTGCAATTAGAGCGCAGCTTGGGTCCCTCACATCGACCTTTATGCTTATCTTTTCCACAACCCGGACACTTCGCAGCAACCTTGCGACGTTGGCTCGTGTGGCCAAACTTGTTGCAGCTGAAGCAACGCATCTGGTTGGGAACAAACAAGGCCACCTTCACCTTTAGATAGCCGACCGTGATCTCTTTCGGGAGGTCTCGAGTGTTGAAGGTCAGAAACAGGGTGCTGGTGGGGACCTTTTTAGTATCCTTCTTCACCGTCACCCTGTGGACCTCAACTACACCCTGTTCCTGCAGTTCCGTCTTGACTTCCGTCTCCGTCATGCCGGACAGCTCATGGCAGCGGATGACGCCACATGATGAATTCAACGCTTTATGGATGGAATCGTGTATTGGTCTATCAACAAATCGAGTGGTCTTGAGAAGACCCATTGCCTGCGATTTCCTAGCGCCCTGCGCCAGGAAAGATCCATCCCTCAACCTTCCAATGTTTTTGAGGGTTCCGGCCACCGCCTGAAACCCCTTCTGGACAGCAAAGGGCGACAGTTTACTCAGTGGGAGGTCGTCACTCGACGACTCAACGAGCAGAAACCTTGGCCAATTGTTACAGGAGTTGTAGGAGCGTTCGTTATCCGAGTCCGTGTCCGAATCTTGGTCGTTGTCCCGTAATCTTTTGTTTTTGTTTATGCGTGCCATGTTATGTTTCTTAATGATTCATTATGCTTTGTCCCCACCCGCCACTGAGTCCAGCAAGGGGATGCACACAAGCGGCATTCCAGCAAGTGTGCACTAGGGCTCAAAACGCAATATACTCAGGTGATAAAACAAAAAACAAAGTTTAATTCCATTCCCTGATTGACCCTGAGCCGCTGCCTTCTAATCGAAATTAGGGCAAAGCACGACCAGCCGATTGATTGGGTCGGGCCAACCCAACCACCCGTCTAGGGGAAGTCCGGGCCGAAGAAGCCACCAGGATCCCATCCTCCCCCGACACTTGATGCAGAGCACGGCTAACACGCTGGGTCTGAAGGTGACCGCAGAAAGCAAGAACTACATAAAGAAGAGCTGTGTTGTAGATTAATACAGGAGAATGGCCGGTTAGGTAGAAATAAGCTGTAAGAAGGGAGCTGAAAACGGAGGTATCGTGGAGAGTTTTTGGAATGAAATATAGTTGAAAGGGCCGGCAGACAAAAACTAGACGTAAGAAAAGAGCGAAAGGGGTGGAACAGCTTGGTTTAAACACCCCCGGCTCGAGAAACCGGCCCCCTGGAGGGCGGGTCTTGCGAGCAAAGTAAATATATCAGGAGTGTTTCTCTTTTTGAGCGATGGTGGTAGGTAGTCGGGGGCATCTGTGCTAAAGTGTAGTTCGTGTTTGTATTGCGACCTCGGCTCAGAAATGCCTTTCAAGGGCACGCATAAAATGCTTTTTATCTCTCTCTTTTTCCTTCTCTCTCTCTCTCTCTCTCTCTCTCTCTCTCTCTCTCTCTCTCTCTCTGTCTCTCTGTTATTTTTACGCTAAGTTTTGGCCGTGCACCTAGATGTTGGGTAGAGGCTGAACGGCTGACTGATCACCTCGCCGTGTCAAACCGAGTCTTGCCGAAATAAGGCAGCTATATAGTCTTCACTCCAGATTCTACAACTCTACCCAGATTCGTGCTATTTCACCTTGACGCAGCTGGGGAAAAGAAAAGAAAAAAAAAGAAAAAAAAAAACTCAGGGGGCAGTTGGCAAATCCTGGGACATTTTAAACGCCCATGTGGTAATCTCCAAAAAGGTGGGAAAATCCTCGGAGGTTTTGTGTGGAAAAAATCCTGTGGATGTTTTGTGTGGATTTGTTTTTTTTTTTTTTTATGCGCTATATATATAAATTTTCATTCATTCATTCTTTCATTCATTCAGACATTTTAACCTTCGCCGTACGCAGGAGGTAAAAATTAACCCATAAATTCATTTGAAAATTCGTATCTCAATAAACATTTGAATTACAAAACAGAAATTTCATGACTTTGTCAACTACATTTCACCCCTTGTGTTTGCTGAAGATTTTGTACGTTTGTGAAATACAAACATTTTAAATAATAAAAACCATACATCTTTCACGCGGTACACGTCCTGGGTGAAAATTCGCCCATGTTTTCAAAGAAGAACCCTGCAGGGTGTACCTAGTGGGTGAATTTCCACCAATACCAGTGGTGGCTAAACTTGAGAACTGACGTGTTGGGATGGTCAGCGCAGATGGCAGCCAGGCTGTAAACAATGGCGAGAAACCGGACCCGCTACTACCGCTGAACTTTGTCCAGAACCTCGGGCAGCCAGCGACTCTTCTTGACGGTTGATAACCCACAGGCACACCTACACATTGTACACACTCCCTGCCCCCCGCCCCCATCTCTCTTTTACTATGTGGATCATCCACGATGATTTGCGCACAATGCGACACTAAACACCTTTACAAAGTATCATTGGCATGAGCTGCCAGAAATATCATCTTTGTCGCGACAAAACATGTCCTTTGTCGCAACAAAAGTATGCTTGTCGCGACAAAATCATGTTTGTCACGACAAATATTTGTCGTGACAAGCACGTGTTTGTCGCGACAAAAATGATATTTGCATAATTTTGTCGCGACAAACACGTGTTTATCGCGACAAAATTATGTTTGTCGTTACAAATATTTGTCGTGACAAATTTTTTGTCGCGGCAAGCATACGTTTGTCGCGACAAAAGATGTGTTTTGCGTGTTTGTCGCGAAAATATTTTTGTCACGACACAAATTATATTTGTGGCAGCCAAAAATGGGAGTCAAAACAGTTATACATCAATCCTTTATCTTGACAACACACATGCTCAGTGCACACACTCGGAGTGGGGGGTGGGGAGGGGTTGACAAAAGACAGAAAGAAACCTGTGAGAAAAGTGTTAAAAAGCAACAACAAAAACACAAACGGATCTGGCACACTGTACTAGCACGTACACAACACAGATATTTATAAACAAAGAACAGTTTCCCGACATTACATAGTACTGTGCAAACCCAGTAATCAACTTGATTTCGAAAAAAGTTAAAGCTTTTTCTTTTCTTTTCACTTTGTTGTTAAAAACCTGATCAGTTTATCAGAACCTCCGCTAGACTCTCGGTACGCAGTACCGGCAATAAAAAATCAATTAAAAAAAATCCGGTACCAACCCTCAGTCGGCCGGTAGTCAACATTACCTAAGTATAATGTTTCCGCGAATTTTATCCCATTTGTGTTCCGAGTAACGACGTGCACATTCCTCAGTGCTGATGCCGGCAAAACAATCGATCGTGTAGTGACGACTCACCTTTTACAAACTGTACTCAAATTCACTTTTGTTGCCAATTTTGGCTTCATTTGCTAGATATGAACCTGTATGATTGGTTTTAATAATATTTGTGATCCAAAATGGCATTTAAAATGTCTCCAGGAATTTCAAGTTTCACTACCTCCTTGGATATTACCCGCTTCTTCCTCTAATTTTTGTTTTGTTCCCCACTCCAGTTCCCCACTCTGGCACAAGACTGTCTGCTAAACGAAGGTCACACAGAGACGCCAGACTTTCCAGTGTTAGCGTCGTCTTCATGTCTGTGCCTCAAAAAACTCTGTCATCCAAGCATTGTTGTACTCCTTTTTTCTTCTGTCGCTTAACAGTTAGTGGTTGTGATGGTTTTCTCAGCTGTTTCAGTGGTGTCTTCGTTTGAAGCGGACGAGGATACAGACGATTTGGTCAGCATGGGCGAGAAACACACACACACACACACACACACACACACACACACACACACACACACACACACACACACACACACACAAGACTGTATGCTATTGACGCAGTTAGATACAGGACAAAAACGGAGCACAGCTGCTTGATCCAAACAGAAATGAAACAGTCTGGTCTACAGAACCAACACACACACACACACACACACACACACACACACACACACACACACACACACACACACACACACACACACACGACTGTATGCTTCGCTGCGCCATATTGACGCAGTTGGATACAGGACGAAAGAGGAGCCATGCTGCTTTATCCAACCAGAAATGAAACAATTTGGTCTATAAAAACAACAAACCAGTTGGGGGGTAAGATTCAGCCCAAAGAACGCGCTGTCTGAGGTATTGCAGCACCTGTGCAATAAACTGGATGAAAGAGGAAACCAACCAATTCATGGGTAAATTTTCGCCCACGACGTACGCCGAAGTAGTCTGTTAAGTGAAACTCATGGGTGCATTTGCACCCACAACGTACGCCGTGAAAGTCTTACTATGATAAAGTGATGGGTGAATTTTCACCCACAAAGTACACCATGCAAGTGCTATTATGTTAAAGTCATGGGTGAATTTTCACCCACTGCGTACATGGTGTAAGTGATCTTCTTATAAAGTGCGGGTGAATTTTCACCCACAACGTACTGGAAGGAAGTTTTATAGCGACGTACGGCGAAGGTTAAACGCCACTTTGGGTCACTGATATCGCCAGAATCATGCTGGTTTGAAGTCCTGAGAATGAAACCAAACTTTTCAACAAAATGAGAGTTAATTAATAAAAGCTACTGGCATCCTTCACTTAATGAGATCTCTTTGTCATTTGACCAAGCTTCCAAGCATCTACCTGCACACTTCCGCGGTGCTGATGTCGGCAAGACAAACGACTCACGTTTTAGTACTTACTGTGATCTCTCTTTTCTGTGCATTTTCTGTTTTTCTTCGACCTTCCGCAACACCCTATGGGGATCCTTCAATCTAGCTGAAATGTCAATTTCAAAAACGCAAAATATAAAATTAAACCCGTTGCTAAATCTGTATTAAAAACAACAACAAAACACCTGTGTTAGATTTGAGTCTGGAGATATTTGTTATCCAAAACGGCGTTTCAAATACTTCAGGAAATTCCGACCTCCTCCTTGGAGGCTAATTACCTGGAGGGTTTGCATTTCCAAGTTTTTATTTTTAAATCTAAAGACAGCTAATTCTTATCATACCCTACTTTAAATGCTCACTGGATTAGTAATGTCATTACGACAAACAGCGAGGAGTAGTAAGCGCTGGAAACCAGTGAACGAGATGTGTGCTTGTGACTGACGACACGTCGAAGCGACGGAATGCTTTAGCGCCGGGTGCCCAAAATGGCTGAAAGGCAAAGTTTACATCCTCATCAACACAATAGTTGTAGAAAATAACAATGTTCGGTTAATTTTTTACTCACCTTTTTACTGGGATAGCGCAGACTCTCGAAGATATTGATTTTTACGGAATGATAACAACGCTCGGGCGTGCGCCAGATGTGAGCAGAACTAGATGCTCCGTTTTTTTAGTTGCACAGGAGGGCTTTAAGCCCGTTCTTAACTGGGCGAATGTTTGTTCGCCCGAACATACTTCGGACGCTTCGGCGAACTATGATTCGTTTCTTAATTGAACATTTACTTCGCCGAATATGGTTCGGACAGTCCAAACTTTACTTCATTCTCAACTGGCTTGTAATGAGATGCAAGCTTCGGCCCGAACTTGCGGCAGACGCGCAGCAGACAGCATGATCGAAAATGTAGGCTAAAGTCAAGTCAAGTCAAGTCAATATACTTTAATCATCCCTCACAGGGTAATTCAACTAACCACTATCTCATTCTGGGTCTCCGAGACAAGGCTGCGCCATCCACAAGTCAACGAATAAACAAATTCCCTCCGAAGCGAGTGAAAAATCTAGCGACACCGTCATCCATTTTTAGTTTATTTTTTTCTCCATTCACAGGAGAGCTCTGCTCTCAGCCAATCAGAGGCAATGATCGTCGATTAGGGCGAATGTTCCCAGAACATGTTAAGCGTAGGTTTTTGGACCCCGAATATAGCTTCGACGAATACTTCCAACTAGGTTCGCGAAGAAAAGTTGGCCCAATTAAGAACCAACTAGCTTCGCCGAATACTTCCAACTAGGTTCGCGAAGAAACATTCGCCCAATTAAGAACGGGCTTTAGGGAGTGTCTGCTTATTAATTTTGGCCACACCCACATGGCATAGTAAAGGTGCACATCTGTGTAGGTACACAGGAGTTACAAGAAAGGTACCGTTTAAGTTCCACCCCAAAGATAAGAAAAAGGTGTCCGATGGGTACGGAAAAATTGTCGTGTCCAAAGGGGAAACAAAAACCGAGGAAACAGAGGAATAAAATTTGAGAAGACAGAGCAGTTACTCCCCTTCGGAAAATTGAATCTGACTGAGTGTGACTTGATCTTTTCCACTCATGCTTCGGAACGGACTTCAGACAACTGTGTTTTAGGGGTTGAAATAAAAAAAAAATCACTGGCTGCTTGGCCTACTTACAGCAGTAAATAGCATGCACGCCTCTTCTGCTCAGGTTTTCCTGAGTCTGTCTGTTGTATTTCCTGTGTGGGCCTATCGCGTAAAAATTCATCATTGGCCATTTTTGCATGAGGCTGCCCATCTGGCAAGGTAATCAAACAATCCTCTCTCTACCGAATGCACAAAACATGTTATACCATTCATTTTGTTGAATGTCCTCAGGTGCTAAAAAGCATATTTGGGACAATACAATTTATCAATGTACAGTTGCACAGATATACCGGGTGACCCTCGAGTGTTCAGCTACGGAAAGCTGCGACAACATTGGACTTTTTTCTCTCTCCCAGCGGCTCGTGCATTTGCCTGACAGGCGGTACATCAGAGACTGCTGTCCTTATTGGAATCCACTTGTTACCTTGATGACAAGAGGTTTTGCAGGGGTGAGGGCCTGCCGCTTTGATAACTGACCCCTATCCACCTAATCCCGTTTTGCGTAGCCTTTACTCTAGCCGCCAGGGCTGTCTCCCGTCTCTTCTCTTGCGAAGCGGTGGGACTTTGCTGAGCTTGAATGCTCAGAAGCAATACAGCATACTGAAATGAGAGATATAAAATGAGAATGTTTTGTTAACAACCTTCAGTCCCTAATAAGCCTTGCGGTTTCTGTGGACGCTAAGCACGATTTTTACTTTAACACCCCTTCCCCGTCCCTAATAAGCCTTGTGGTTTCTGTGGACGTTAAGCACCATGTTTACTTGTAACACCTCTTCAAAGCTCAGGAGTTGTGTGAAAGTCGAGGTGACCGTGCTGGGCTCCCCGACCCTATTAAGCCCTGTGGTTTATGTGGCTGTAAAGCAATATTGAACTGAACTGTTAACATTCAAATAAACAGTGTAGGTTATAAATGCAAGATGAAAGGGAAAAGGATGAAGTTATCAGTCAATAAAATGTTGCCTTGTGACAGTTAATGGAAGATGGCTTACACCGCTGTTAATGCAGAATCATTCTGGTGGTGACTGTGTTGCGTTAGTATAGTTTCCCTTCCCCCCACCTCTTTGTGTTCGGTTCTCTCCAGTACCTCACCACCACCACCACCAACAACAACAACAACAACAAGATTTGGGTAGGAAGGAGGGAGGGAGGCTGCCAAGAAAGAGACGCAATGTGAAGAATTAAGTGATCAGATGCAAAATGGCATGTGCAACCATACAAAATATGGGCATTTATGATCTGTGTGAGAAAGATGTTAACAATTGTCGTCCACATTCTTTGAAGCCAGAGGAGGGTCTTTTAATGATAGATAAGGATTTTCTTTCTTTGTTTGCCTGTATTCATCTTAGACCAAAGTGGACAAAATCATAAAGACAATGAAAATGCTGGATCGCTGTACATGAAGCAGTTCACGTCTTAGAGCGGCTATGCCTATTGTTCATATTACTTTTCGCCGTTTACATCACATTTCACTGATCAAGCTACATTTTGCTGATCACAGCATGTGCCGTTACTGCTTTTTACTGTTTTATATTACATGTTTATGTTCATTGTTACTGTTTACGATTCTGCGCGTTCATGACATGTTACAATATTATAAAACTGATTTCCATCTTAGACATCATTGCCCACAATTTTCACTTTTATGTCGCTTTTTGCAGTCCATGATGGAAAATTGAAATAAGTCAACGAAACAAATTGCCCTGATATAACCGTCATGGCTGACTGGGCGTCAATAGCCAATTACGCCAATCCTCTTTTCACAATCTACCATACTTTACAGTTGGCGAAACACAAAGGTATGTATAGGGGAAAAAAGAAGTTTACCGATTACCTCAGTCACGCCTGGCCAATGTGTGCGACGTCACCGCAATGCGAGAACACTTTCGGTGTGCCTCTCATACACCACCGAGCCGAACTGGCGCAAGAAATGTTAAAGATGGGCCTTTTTACGGTGTTTTGTCACCCCGTGTCATATCTCGAAGTTCTGCCTGCATGTTTTGTCACACCGGCATGTTTTGTCGCCGCGTGATAAAACGTACCGAAAAATTCATTCGGTGCACGGTTTGTCACTCTTTTCCAGCAACATTGTAATACATCTTTCCTCTTCCCTCGATGTGTGTATAGGTGTGCGTGAATGCGCTCGCGTGCTGTGCTGCATTGTGTTTTATTATCCCCGCTTCGGGTAATGATTAAAATGAATTTATTCTGTATTTTGGGTAGACTACAAGGCCAAATGCGTCAGCTGTGTCAAATAATTTTAAGCCTGGGATTGATCACAATGTTGCTTTGCCCACTGTCACTACTAACACCACTGTCAGTGCTGTCGCTACTGTCACCACTGTCATTGTCACTACTGTCAGACATTCTGTCGTCTGTACTTTCTGCCTCCACTACTGTCAGACATTCTGTCGTCTGTACTTTCTGCCTCCCTAATTAAGTTTTCCAGTCCTCTTCCAGTATAACGTGGCATTATCTGAACAGCTAATCCAACTTTTACAGTATAACGTGACATGATCTGAACAGCTAATCCAACTTTTACAGCACAACGTGACATGATCTGAACAGCTAATCCAACTTTTACAGTATAACGTGACATGATCTGAACAGCTAATCCAAATTTTACAGTATAATGTGACATGATCTGTACAGCTAATCCAACTTTTACAGTATAACGTGACATGATCTGAACAGCTAATCCAACTTTTACAAGTATTTTACGAATTTTATATATAATAATGCAAATAATAATAATTTATATATAATGATACTAATTATGTACATTTATCATGCGCTCATCAACGCCCTGAGCGCTCACATGATACATATTAACCTAAATATGATATTCTGTACACACGTAGAGCACAGTCCCACCGAAACAACCCACACAAAGCACCATACGGAAAGACCCCCCCCCCCCCACACACACACACACACACACACACACAAACCAAAATGAATTCAAATGTATATGACACTGATCTGTATTATACATCATACATGCGCGCACACACATGCATACATGCACACATGCATGCGCATGCACACACACACACACACACACACACACACACACACACACACACACACACACACACACACACAATGACTAGCAGAAACTGGTTGCTCATATTCGTTGGGACAAAAAGAGGAAGGTTTTCAGTTTGGTTTTAAAAGATGACATGGTTGAGCAGCGGCTAAGGTCTAGTGGAAGTGAATTCCAAATGTGGGGACCAAAGCAAGAGAAGGTGCGAAAGCCAGGAGTCTTGTGTTTGTATGGTTGCATTTTCAGTATGTGGGTATGTATATATAATTTTTATATGTATTACCCACATGCAGAAAATCCAACAATATAAACACAAAACTCATGACTTTCGCACCTTCTCTTGTTTGGACCAATCTCTCTCTCTCTCTCTCTCTCTCTCTCTCTCTCTCTCTCTCTCTCTCTCTCTCTCTCTCTCTCTCTCTCTATATATATATATATATATGTGTGTGTGTGTGTGTGTGTGTGTGTGTGTGTGTGTGTGTGTGTGTGTGTGTGTGTGTGTGTGTGTGTGTGTGTGTGTGTGTAACCGAGTGTATTGTGTGTGTTTCGGGCCATAACCTTTTAACCTTTCTTTCCTGTCTTTTATCCTTTTTTGATTGGCTAGGTGTTTTATGGCCCGAGTTATCTAAAGTGTTAAAACGTGTGCGCTGGGCCAGCGCGTCCATAGTTCAGGAGCTGTGTGAGAGTCGAGGTGGACGTCCTGGGCTGTCCGTCCTAACGAGCCTTCTGGTTTCCGTGGACGTAAGGATTTATTGAACCGTTCTTCGGCATTGGTCACAACTTGTCCTTAATATGTCAACTGACATCTGAGGACATTAAGCGGCAGTACGTCAGCGCCACCAGCGCAGATAGTTCAGGAGCAATGTGAGAGTCGAGGTGGACGGCCTGGGCTGTCCGTCCTAACGAGCCTTCTGGTTTCCGTGGACGTAAAGATTTATTGCACCGTGCTTCGGCATTGGTCACAACTTGTCCCTAATATGTCAACTGACATCTGAGGACATTAAGCGGCAGTACTTCACCTCCTCTTTCCCCTAGTGTCCCTGCAGTAGCAGGTCGAGAGTTAGTAATAGTTCGAGCTGCTGCCTATGCATCTGATTCAGGGAACAGCCTGTAAGCAGTTATTTTTCTATGGTTTGTGGTTCTGTTGTGTCTCATTGATGTAAATGATGTATGTTTATAATGTTACCATGTTCACAACGCGCCTTGATTTTGGTTCATGAACACGTGGGTAATTTCGGCATTATTGCTTCGGCCTGGTTGCAGCCGCCATGGCGTCAGTGTATTGTTTGTGTGTTCACATTTTAAGCTTTTATGCCACAGGATGACCATTGCTTCCAACATGTATGCAATATGATATGTAGCTATTACGTTAAGCTGCCATTGTTGGATGTTCAGTCTGAGTGATGCTTTGCCGATGCGAAGTTATCCCTCTTAAAGTATGGGTCCTTTGTCAGTGTGGCCGTGCAGATCTCTGCGCGGCACAACTTATTAGTTTCCTACCGATCTCTTTTTCTACATGATATCGGTGGTATATCATGGCTAACACTGAAGATGTTGACTTCATAGTTGTCGAATGTCCATTTTACTCGAATATTTCATTTTACTAGTTGAATATGGTCAAGTGCATAGGGGAGATTGTATGAACGGTGAGACATGTTATTTCTGTTTGATTTGGCTTTTGTATGGCCAAGTCTTGGGCGCGCAGACTTTCACTCTGCTTAGCTTGTAAACCCTTTCCGGGTCTTTGTGCGTGTACCCGAACGCGTCAGTGAACGCATACCCGAACGCGGTGATGCGCGTCAGTAGTGGCAGTTACGTCTTTGTTTTTGTTCACTAACCGAGCAGACAGATCAGCAGCTTAGATTCTTGATACGCTACCCGCGTCAGTAAGACCATTGACGTTGTTCACAAGATATGCTCTGCTAGTCAGTAACAGTGATGATGATGAATTGATGCTTAATGTCCTCAGATGTCATGAGACATATTAGGGACAAGTTGTGACCAATGCCGAAGCACGGTGCAATAAATCTTTACGTCCACGGAAACCAGAAGGCTCGTTAGGACGGACAGCCCAGGACGTCCACCTCGACTCTCACACAGCTCCTGAACTATGAGTAACAGTGCTTACTTACTTACTTCTTTATTCTTAATGTCCTCGGATGTCAGATGACATATTAGGGACAAGATATACGATGCTCTTAATCATCTAAACTTAATATAATCCGGTTGGCTGTAGAACGAATTACTATTACATAAAATTTCTTACTTTGAGTCTAGAAGGTATTTACTCGGGTCTAGCAGTACTTTCGGGGATGAGGTTAAAAACATATTTTACATATTTACATTATTTACAAGTCTGCTCGCTTTACGAACAGGTTAAAAATGTATATATTTACAGTTTGATCGGTTAAAACAAGGTCTGAAATAGAAACATGCAAACTGCAGACCTGGAGCCTGCAGTCCTGTCATACATTCATGGATACATAATTCATTGAAAAGGTTAAGTCATTGTTAAGTTAGTGTTAAAAGCCCCAACTCCGAGCCGGTAACGGTCGGGAGTGGGGTGGGGAGGGGTTTGTTGACGGGCGATCCGAGCGCCCCCTTCACGTCCGGGAAAGGCCCGTACGGTTGGGGGGGGGGGGGGGGGGGAGGGGGAGGGGGCGTGGTTCAGCGCTGACACACTTGGGTAGAGACAGGTTAAAAACATAGTATGATTGTGCATTGTGTAGGTGGAGGCTCCCTCCCTCCCCGGGAGTCAACCCGGGTATTTGAGGGAGCCAGGGACGTCCTAGGGCGTCCCGCACATTCACAGGTAGGCTGCCACCGGGCAGCTGTAGACGAGTTTGGCTGTGGCACGAAGCAGGCTCCAGCTCTGCCGGTGCCGCAGCGCCAGGCTTCGGACGCACAGTGGGAGTCCCAGACTGGTTAAACTACTGGTGACTGGCGCGAAGTGAGCCGAGCTCTCTCTGCAGTTAAATAAGACATGGTGGAAGGATATCACTCCTCCGCATACGCAAGACTTAGGCACAAACATGGTCCGCCAGCAGTCCATGCGTAGCCGGTACATGATTGGGGCGAGGTATGTGGGTACTCCGGGGAAGAAGACTCCGTCTCTGCTAGGAGGGGAGGGATCGAGCCACTCTTTGGCCGTGGCTTGGGCTCGAAAGTCTTCTTCCCGTTTCCTCCACACCCGTCGGGACAGTTTCGAGTAGATGTCGGCTAATCCGAGTTTCAGTTGTAGGGTTTGGGATTCCAGTCGCCTGGCTCCCCTCTTGGCTGCCCTGTCCGCCATCTCGTTGCCCGAGAGGCAGACATGTGCTGGCACCCACTGGAAACGGACCTCCGTTCCGCGGGTGATCAGTTTGTGCACTACCGTCCCGATTTCCAGCACGAGATCCTCTCGAGCGCTGGTGGAATCGGAACGGATGGAGGAGAGCGCAGACCTGGAATCACTACAGATTACTATTGCACATGGTGGTGTACGTACTTCACAGATGTGCTGGAGCGCCATCAGAATGGCTGTCAGCTCAGCAGTGAAGATTGATACAGGTGGTAAGGAGGAGGACTTCCTTAGGCTGTGGAACTCAGGAATGGCGAAGGCGGCTCCAGCGGAGCCGTCCTCGAGCACTGAGCCGTCTGTAAAAATTTGAAGAAATTGTGAATAGTTATTTTCAAGTAATTCGTTAGTTATGCAGGCTTGGAGAGAGGGGCTCTGGTCCCTCGTCAGTCCCGCCACCTCCACCTCCACCTCCGCCCTTTCCATCAGCCAGGGGGGGTAGGGATGAAGGGGTCTATCTGCCGCCGAGGCACCGTCCAATCCCGCTCCTTCCACCAAGTCGGCGACCAGGTCGCAGATGGAGGAGCAGTAGGAGACACGGGTGGGGCCTCGGAAGGACCCACTCACCTCTTCGACAGTGGAGTTATCTACGGTTTGGCTGCGGAACACGTACTTAGCAGTCATGAGTTGGATCTGGTCTCTTAGTGGTAGCAGCCCGGCATCCCGGTACACCAGGCTGTGGGGCGCGGACAGCGGTAGCCCGAGGGCCAGTCGCAGAGCCCGGACCTCGATAGCGGTCAGACGCTTCAAGCCTGTCTCGGTGATGCTGGGCATGGCCTCCAGGCCGTAGACCAGTCGTGAGCGTACCAAGCTCCTCACCAGCGACACAAGCACCTTAGGTGGGTTCGCCCAGGGCTGTGTGCTGAGCACCTTGATTACATTCAAGGCGCGGGAGGCGTTGCGGGCGTTGTGATCCACGTGGCGGTTGGTACGCCCCATACGTTGAAAGACGACCCCTAAGTACTTGACTTGGTCTGTCGGAAAAACATGTTCATTGTTCACCTTTATCGATACCTCTCGGATGCGTCGTGAGCAGATATGGAAGGGCAGGAAGACTGTTTTCTGGGTGGATAGGGTAAAAC
Organism: Alviniconcha strummeri; assembly: GCA_963584105.1. NCBI lineage: Eukaryota > Metazoa > Mollusca > Gastropoda > Provannidae > Alviniconcha > Alviniconcha strummeri. The sequence continues at coordinate 9,989,333 of OY757556.1, forward strand.
CGTTCACTTGCATGAACCGGATCACCCCGTCCACAGCTTCCTGAAAGGTTTTCATGCTGATTGCCATGTTCCTGTTATTCTCTTTGTGGGGTCTTCTGACATGGGTGTCCAGCCATATGGCCAGGTCGTCGGCGTACATGGTTAGCACTACCTTCCCCTGCACACAGCTTTCCACATCATGGACCATGATATTAAACAGTAGTGGTGCGATGACAGATCCCTGCGGCACTCCCATATCTATCTGCTTAGCAGCGGACATGGCCCCCTTCCATCTGACCTGCAACGAACGACCCGTTAAAAACGTTTTAATATACTTAAAGATCTTGCCTGAGAGGCCTATCTTCTGAAGCTTCTGTAACAGTCGTGCGTGCCAGACCTGGTCGTAGGCGCCGGAGATGTCAAAGAAGCACGACAAGAGAACCTTTCTCTTCCCCATCGCTCTCCCGACGTGCTCCCCCAACTTCACCAGGTGGTCGGTGACACCCCGCCCCCGTCGGAAGCCGGCCTGGCACGCAGGAAACACTTTCTTGGTTTCACAGAAGTACTCCAGTCGGCGCTTGATCACCCTCTCGTACACTTTCCCCAAGTGCGACGTGAGGGAGATGGGCCGGTAGCTGGCGATCTCCTTCCTTGCTTTCCCTATCTTATGGATGGGTACCACGACGGCGTGTTTCCACTGAGCAGGAATCGTACCCCCGTCCCAGCACCTCTGGAAGAAGCCGAGTAGAGTCTTAAGAAAAGACTCAGGCACCTCCCTCAGCATCTGGTACGAGACGATGTCCAGCCCAGTGGACACTTTCACTTTCTTGATCGAGGCTAGCGCCCGTTTCAGCTCAGTGCAGGTCAAAGGGGAGTTGACCGGTAAGCTGTCGTCCGCCGCCGGATCGGAGTAGACTGCCTCCCTTTCGCGTCGAAACTGACGCCTGTCGGCGGGGAGGTTTTCAGAGTTGCTGGCCTCGGCGAAGGCATCCGCGAAGGCGTCCGCCTTGGCCTGGTCAGTGGTGTAGACCTGATTGTCCTTGTGCAGGTCAATGTTGGGGGCAACGTACTGCTGTTTCATCTTTTTGATTTTCTTCCAAACAGAGCCAAGGTCTGTTTTACCGGCTGAGACAGAGTCCGAAAAAGCTAACCAGTAGTCTCTCTTGGCCTGGGCTGTAACCTTATTACAATTCCTGTTGGCTAGTTTCATTTCTGCGTGTGTTTCAGCCGTTTGGTTTCTACAGTAGATTTTGTACAGCTTTCGTTTGGTTCGGACGGCCTCTTCGCAGTCTTCGTTCCACCAGGGGTTGCTTCCCGGTCGTGCCGTGCCACCGCTGGTGGTGGGTATGGCAACCCTGGCCGCTTCCAGAAGCGAAGAGACTATCCGGCTGTTAACGTTCTCCAGGTCCGGCTGGTCAACGTCTATGTCGACGGATCTCAGTTCGGCCCGGAACAGGTCCCAGTCAGCCGATTCGTACCTGAACCTGGTTACTGGCGCGGAACTCCCTATGTCAGCCGCATGGGTCATGCTGATGGTGATGGGAAGGTGATCGGAGGAGAGGGTATCCACCCCAACCTCCCACCCCACTCCACCAGCCAGGTCCGCTGAAGCGAAGGTTAAGTCAATAGCCGACGGCCTCTGATCCGAGCGATCCGGAATGCGAGTCGAGGATCCGTCGTTAAGGATAACGAAACAACTGTCGTTGATCTGTGAAGTTAGGTCCGGAGAGGAACTCTCCCAGCCCCGCTCCCAGCATCTGTCACGTACATTAAAATCACCCGTCACCACACAACCGCTTTTCCCGCCCAGTCCCGATAGCCACTCAAAGCTAGTGCAGGGGGTCGGGGTGTAGCAGTTGACTATGGTGACATCGGGGTTTCCTTTAACTCGCACTCGTACCGCACAGGTAGAGCCGTTGGCAGGGCCCGCCGTGTCCGCTACAATGGAAAAATTCATGTGTAATCTAACGTAGATACAGACCATCACCCTTCCGTCCGGAGACGTCGGTCCACACACCGGCGGGTGATAGTATCCCTCCAGGTGGGGCAGCTTCTGAGGCTGGCAGTTCAGGGACTGTAGACTAAGAAGATCAAAGTTATTTGTGGAAATGTATTGGACGATATAATCCAGCGTAGTTGTAATGGAACGGCAGTTCCATTGTACCACTCTTAATCCCTTATACTTGACGGATTAGACAGAGGGCTAAGTCACAACTTACGTTAGGTGAAAGTCGGTCCGCTAACAGATAACGGGAGACAACTTATCACCGGCCGGGGCCTCTAGCACCCCCGCCAACACCAACATCAGGTCGAGAGGGCGGGACATGGAGGGTGTCTGCCGCTTCTGGCCAGTGATCTTGTTGAAAACTGCCGTCAGGATGCTCAGCAAAGGTGCACAGTCTCCTGATTGTCTGGTCTCCAGTAGACACAGCATGAGCTTCCAGAGGAAACCGTCCAGGGATAGGGTCTCATCTAGCTTCTCGTGTAAGTCTACCTTAGACTTGGTGTATAGCTGATCCAATTCAGTTCCCAGGTCAATCTTCTGCGGACTGTTGCTGAGTTCTTCCATCAGCCTCCTGTTCTTTTGCTGCTCTAGGAGCAGCTGGTATTGCAGGGCGGTTTTTTCCATCACCGCCCTCCTTCCCTTCTTCCTTCGGGTTCTACGGGTAGAACTTTTCGGTTGTTGCTTGCTGGGGGCCTCGGCTTCAGTGCCAGGGGTCGCACCACGACTCTTGGTAGAGGTAGGAGGGGCGGCAGAGACGGTTGGTTCCTCTGCTAGTGGACTCACGGGCCCATCTTCCCAGACACTGGAGACGTCCGAGATGCGGGACAGCAGTTCTGTCACCGCCCTGGAGGTCATGCCCTTGGTCGTCGCGCGGGCGGCACCAGGTCTGGACTCGGAACCACCCATCGCGCCACCCTTCATACCTGTTGTAGAGCGTTGGCCGACAGACTGCTGCTGCTGACCCTTCCTTGCCGGCGCTCGGGTGGCGAAGCCGGGCCCACCACCACCAGCACCACCTCCCGCTCGGGCGGTCCGCCCCGCCGCTACGCCAGCGTAGGTTCGCGGGGGACCAGCACCAACGGTGAGGGGCACGGTGGTTTCGACCCTGTCACGGGACCAGCAGTCGTCCACCGGCTTGGCGGCCGGCTGATCCGACTCCTGGACCCAAGGCTTCAGCTCTTCTCGGGCGCGTTGCATGGCGACGGTGTAGGGGAGGTATGTCCTACTTCGTAGGGTGTTGGCTCGCTGCCGGATCAACATCTCCGGGCAGCCTTTGTAGGCCGCCGAGTGGCGACCGTTGCAGTTTACGCAGGACATGGTCGCTGCGTCACATTTATCGTGGGTGTGTGAATTTTCCCCACATTTGGAGCAGCGGCCCTGTCTCGCACGGCACTGTTGTTTTGTGTGACCAAGTGACTGGCACTTGGTACAACGGCGTACCGGTGCGGCGTAGGCCTGCACGTTGTACGGCGTCGACCCGAGCCAGACTTCGGTGGGAAGCTCCGTGGCCTCCAGTGAGATGCGAACCGCCAGGGACGGCTCATTATGCTTGTTATTTAGGCGTGTCACTGCAGCGACTCGGTGACCTCCCGCCTCGAGGTCCTGTCGGACGAGTTGGAGCTCGTTCCCTCCCTTGGGGATGGGACCGACCACCCCGTCCACAACGGGTCGCGGCACGCGCGCTCCGATGGGGACCCCGCCAGGCAAGGTCTCCAGACGGGCCAGCTTACTTTGCTGGGCCTCACTGCTACATCCGATCAGCCACTTTCCCGAAGGAAGGGGCCTCACGGACCTATGGCTCCCACGGCGTTGGCGAGGAGCTGGCTGCGGTGCCACGGTCCGAGCTTGCCGAACAGTGCGGCACCCCCGCCGAGGTCGTGCAACACCACGGGGTGTTCTACAAACGTTGGCGTCTGGGTTCCTTGCTGGAAGAGGCGCCTACGAGAGGCCCCCTCAGCTGTGAACCTCTGGTTCGCTGCCGGTTTGCTGGGTTGGTTGGAAGGTGGAGCCTTGTGACTCTTTTTTCCCACCTTGGGGGGGGGGACACTTGCGCTGGGCGCAGTTTTGGGCGGACGGTCGTTTTTGGGACGGTTGTCCGGTTTCTTCGGGCCGTTGACCAGGGGGAGCAAGCTCGACCCCTCGTCGCACACCGCTTGGAGGCTCGGTGACGCGGTCACCACCGAGATCAGGGACTCTCCGTCGGATTCGACAGGGCTGGAGGATGGTTCCTCAGACATGCCCCCCTCTCCAACTTTGGTCATTTTCAGGGGAGTCTGTGACGTTGGCGTCACATCTCTCTCGTTGCTGCTGTCGCTAGACAGTCTTCGTTTAGGCCTGCGCGGCCGACGTCGCCGACGGTTCTCAGACCCCTACGACTCTGGGGAACTTCCTCGGGAGGACGGGGTGGGGGTGAGGGGACCAGACCTCGGTGGAACACCATTTCCAGCTGGTCCTTCCTCAATCCTCACTGGCATCGCCTCTCCCACGGGACCACAGTCGTCAGAATCTTTCCGAGAAGCGTCGGGCCTAGGGCCCTTGCTTCCTTCCATCGCGTCGTTCCACACACACACACACAGCAGACGTCGCACAGACTTGTAGAAATTTCACACTAGGGCTATTCGCACTACCACCACCTCACTCTACACCAGCACGCACCATGCACTGATGGGCGAGGGGGGAACGGGAGATCGAAAAGTGAATATGGAAGCTACACCACAACAAAATACACTCTCTACACCACAACACAGCACAAAGAACAAAGCAAGCCCACTAGCTGGAGTTACGGCCAATCAGGTCGTGAGACACGAACACCGACTTGCCTCACAGGACCAGCTATTGGATAACGCTGCTGAGCTCACTCCACACGGCGGTTAAGCCGGCGTGACGAGCGCGCCAAATCACCGAACGACTCTCGAGCTTGAAGGCGAGGGGACCGTCGATGAACACTGACGCGCACCACAGCGGAAAGGCACACTCAACACACGATATCACTGGGTCTCCAACCACACACGGCAGTTATACTCACAGCCACAAATACTCAACACACGATATCACTGGGTCTCCAGCCACACACAGCAGTTATATTCACAGCCACGAACACTCAACACACGATATCACTGGGTCTCGTTCGTTCGTTCGTTCGTTCGTTCTGTTTTTGCTTAATGTCCTCAGATGCCAAAAGCATATTAGGGACAATCTATAAAGTAAGCTTGTTTTGGATATATCATAGTTAAAACCATGGGGGGAGATGGGGGGGATGGGGAGCGAAGTAAGCTTGGTCCACTTGCGGATCAATATTTGGATCGGGACATGAGGTCGCTGGAACAAAGGGGGAATGAGGGGTGAGGGGAGGGATGAGATGGGTCCACCTGCGGATCAATACTAGGGTCAGGGTGCTGGGTCGTCTTGGCTGTACTGGGGCGTTCACTCGTAGAACTGAGCAGCACGCTATGGGTCCGGTTAAAAAATCGTCCTCCACTATTTACAGTTAAAAACTGGGCTGCAGATAAAAAACTTGCAAGGTTATGTCGGCGGGCTGCACAACATGTAATATATACAATCGGCATACACAGTATTTACAGTTAAAAACGTCGAAGACGCACATGGTAGTTCACATACACTTGTAGTAAAATCGAGGCCTGTAGTCAGGCGGCTAAAAATACTTGGGTATGCAAGCATACACTTGTGGTGGTCGCTGTAATCAGGTCCAGCAGATTACAACTGGGTGCGGGAAACACGGGGACGTTCACCCCTTCCTCCACCGCCGGGATTAACCCGAGCTGCGGGAAAGAGTTGAACGTAGCCGGTGGTCCCGCCTACTACAGGTAGGCTGCCAGTGGACAGGTGTAGACCAGTCTGGCTGCAGCCCGCAAGAGGCTCCATCCTTCACGCTGGTCGCACACTGCCAGGCTTTTTGTACACAGGGGCAGTCCCACGCTGCTTAGTTTCCCAGTCAACGGTTGGAAGTGGTCTGAACATGAGGTGCAGGAGAACATCACGTGATGAAACGAGACGCTCATCCCACACTCACACTTCGTCGGTACGCACATGCATCTCCAGACGCCCACGTGTAGACGATGCATGATGCGAGCTAGGTAGGTCGGAATTCCAGGGAAGAAGACTCCTGCCCTGCAGGGGGGAGAGGTGTCGTCCCACTCCTTGGCCGTGGCCATTGGGTGGAACTCCTTCTCCCACTGCTTCCACGCCTGCTTGGTTAGTTCCGCATATACGTCGGCCAGGCCGATTTTCATCGTCACAGTCGAGGAGTCAACTCCCTTGGCTCCTCTTTTTGCTGCTCTATCCGCCTTCTCGTTTCCAGAGAGGCAGACGTGCGCTGGTACCCACTGAAAGCGAACTTCCGTACAACGGGTGATCAGCTGATGGGTAGTTGTCGCGATCTCACGCACGAGATCCTCCCGTGCGTTTTGAGAGTCGGACTTGATGGCTGCCAGCGCCGCCTTGGAGTCGCTGCAGATAACAATGGCGAAGGGAGTGACTGGTATCGCGCTGATGTGTTGCAGGGCCATCGAGATAGCCAGCAGCTCAGCGGTGAAGACCGACACTGCAGGCAGTGAATAGGAGTGTGTGAGGTTGTTGAACTCTGGGATCACAAAGGCAGCTCCAGCTGCACCATCCTCCATCACAGAACCATCAGTGAAGATCTTCAGGTGGTGTTGGTACTTTTCTTCCAGGCATAGCCTAGCTGTCACTGCTAAAACTAGTGGATTCTGGTCCTTCATTAGCCCTTCCATGTCCACCTCAACGTGCGCTCGTTCCATGAGCCAAGGTGGATAGGGATGCATCGGCCTCGTCGCCACTTCAACACCATCCAGTCCCGCGCTCCGGACCAGGTCGCAGACCAGGTCACAGATGGAGGAGTAGGACTGGAGTCGGGAGGGCTTACGGAAGGTAGCAGTTATCTTGTCGACGGTGGAGTTGTCGATAGTCTGGCATCTAAAAACATACTTGCTACAGACGAGCTGGATGTGGCGGCGGAACGGGAGCAGCCCGGCCTCTCTGTACACCAGGCACTGCGGCACGGACTGCGGCAGCCCGAGGGCCAGTCGCAGACCGCGCACCTCTATGGCGGTGAGACGGGCTAGACCCGTTTTCGAGAGGTGGGGCATGGCTTCCAGTCCGTACGACAGGCGTGAGCGCACCAGGGCCCGCACCACGTTCACTAGGATCTTGGGGGTGTTCGCCCAGGGCTGAGCAGATAGCACCTTGATCACGTTGAGGGCTCGGGAGGCGTTCCGCGCGTTGTGCACGACCTGCTGGTTCGTACGCCCCCAGCGAGTGAAGTGTACACCCAGGTACTTGACTTCTTTCGATGCAAAGATGCTCTGCCCGTTCACCCGCTGGGTCTCCACGAACACGGCCACAGATACTACAACACGGGTATGCAACAAATTACAGTCACAAAAATACAACACGATACTAGGTCGCAAGACAAAGGGAAACACCACATACACAGATACAGGCGGGTAAACCTCCTGAAAATTTAGAATATGATCTCAAAAATTGCAAAATTGATTAATGCAAGATGCTCTCCGGGTAACGAGAGTCACCCGAGAACACAATACAAAAATCGTTCGTAAAGAAAAATAGGTAAGTAACAGTGTGGTGATGTGGGGCTTCATGTCCTCGGATGTCGGGTTGACATATTAGGGACAAACTGTAAGTAAGTAACAGTGACATGCCGTAGCCCTTTTGTACACGCGTCGAGTAACGAGGCAGTGGCCGGTCAGTTTATGACTGACTTCCTCCCGCTCACGGCATGATCCCAAGTGCCACCCGTTTCATTGTCCGTCTCGTTGAGTGCTTAAGTGGAACTCACTCTTCTTGTTTAGTTAAGAATGATCTTGGTAATCAGTAGTTTTCACTGTTACTTCATTGTATACTATTATATACTGGGAGTTCATCAATTAATTGACTGGCCTTCCCTTGTATACTCATCGCGACACTGTTAGATACCGGTTTTCAGAGCAAGTCATGCACACAATTTCTGTGCTTGATTATTAATCATTTTGTCACAGTTACCATCACGTATATAGTAACCTACAGGTAAACTACATGGTTACTCTATTTATTAGATAATTGCTGTTGTTTAGACTTTACATTTGCTTTCATGTTCTAAATTTTTTTTAAATGTTTTTGTCTTTTCCAACACAGACACTTTTTCCTGGTTGGTGCAAATAAAAGTTATGTTCTAGCAACCTCTGACTACTGACTTCATCCATTCTTCCAACCTGCTTCCCTCACTCCCCACCCCGCTCCCCTCCGTATATATATATATATGTGTGTGTGTGTGTGTGTGTGTGTGTGTGTGTGTGTGTGTGTGTGTGTGTGTGTGTGTGTGTGTGTGTGTGTGTGTGTGTGTGTAGGGGAGTGGGGTGGGGAGTTGAGGGGAAGCAGGTTGGAAGCATGGATGAAGAGCCACAAGTGAGAGGTTGCTATAACATTTTATTTGTACACCAACCAACCACGAAACAGTGTCTGTATTGGAAAAGACATAAGCAAACAAAACATTTAGAACATGAAAGCAAATGTAAAGTCTAAACAACAGCAATTAGTAATCTAATAAATACAGTAACCATGTAGTTTAAAAGTGGGTTACTATAATACATGACAAAATGATTAATAATCAAGCACATAAATCGTGTGCTTGACTTACACTTAAAACCTGTATCTCACAGAGCCACGGTGAGTATACCAGAGACGGCCAGTCAATTAATTGATGAACTCCCAGTATAATAGTATACAATAAAGTAACAGTGAAGAATGCGGATTACCAAGCTCATTCTTAACTAAACACGAAGAGTGGGATAATCGTTACAGCAGTTCCACTTAAGCACACAACGAGATGGATAGTGACACGGGTGGCATTTGCGACCATGCTGTAAGCGGGAGGAAGTCTTTAGCCTACATTTTCGATCATGCTGTCTGCTGCGCGTCTGCCGGCTAGTTCGGGTACACGCGCAAAAACCCGGAAAGGGTTTACAAGCTAAGCAGAGTTAATTTATTCACACACCGTCCTCATTAGGTGGGGGAATTTGCTCAGACTACGTCGTGGATGAAATTACACACACACACACACACACACACACACACACACACACACACACACACACACACACACACATTTCCACCGTCACGATGCGCTCGATTCGCTGGTCGCCTCGCCCCACTGCTTCTGTCACACCACCTCTTTCCCCCCGGTCTCAGACAAAATAGTTCACCTACCCTCGGGCTCACTGCAATGTTGTGTTGCTCCTCTCTCTCTCTCTCTCTCTCTCTCTCTCTCTCTCTCTCTCTCTCTCTCTCTCTCTCTCTCTCTCTCTCTCTCTCTCTCTCTCACACACACACACACACACACACACACACACACACACACTTACACACTTGCTACCCCCCTCTCCCTGGCTTACCTTCGGGCTCACTGCAATGCAGTGTTGCTCCCCACCCTCTCTCTCTCTCTCTGTGTTCAGTAGTTTAGCAAGGACTAGTTGTTAGACAATCCTTAAAAAATAAAGTTTTCGAGTTCTCGCTCTCTCTCTCTCTCTCTCTCTCTCTCTCTCTCTCTCTCTCTCTCTCTCTCTCTCTCTCTCTCTCAGCTAAAAGAGTGCACTTATTTGCAGTTATATATACGATGGTTAGTACATGAACACCTAGTGCACTGATTTATGGAGAAACGGGGAGATACCCTCTCTATATAATAACTTAAGTAAAATGCAATAGCTATTGGTTAAACCTTGTGAGAATGCCAGAGAATGATCTTCCTTTAAAGGCATATATATAATATTTCACTGTGAATGCCTTAGCTATTAGTAGAACTGTAGCAACGGCATATATGTGAGTCAGTCTTTACGCTAACGTCTTCATCGTTGAGAAATAAATTTTAATCAATCAATCAATCAAATGTCTCTCTCTCTTTGACGCACGCACGCACCCGCGTAAGTACACACACACACACACACACACACACACACACACACACACACACACACACACACAAGTGGCAAACACAATGTCACATGTACTGATATACAAGTGACAGAGAGAGAAAAAAACGTGCAATGCCTGCACGATTTGTCACTACCTCGTTAGAGACAAAACGTGTAGGCATCTCTACACGTTTTGTCACCGTAGTGACAAAAACGTGCTGTAGTGACAAAACGTGCCGCAACAGACCATCCTCTGGCTTCAAAGAATGTGGACAACACTTTTTAACATCTTTCTCACACCGATCATAAATGCCCATATTTTGTATGGATGACACATATGCCATTTTGCATCTGATCACTTAATTCTTCACATCGCATCTCTTTCTTGGTGATCGTGTTCCACCGCATAACCCGCCCCTGCTACTGTTAAATCTGGTTTGTTTTATTTGGAAGGTCTGCACACGTGTTTACAAGATACCAACGGGAAGTTGTTTTTCCATCTGTCTCAGTCTGAAAGCTCATATTTCAGTATCCGTTCCGCCCGCGTTACCTTCGTGCTGCTTGCCTACTGAAATGGATCGGCTCACTTGCCTCGAACTTACTCTCTTCTTTCTAAGTAAACATGGTGCTTAACGTCCACAGAAACCATCAGGCTTATTAGGGACGGGGAGAAGGGGGGGGGGGAGGGGGTATGGACGGGGGGAAGAAGATTATATACCGCTTGCTACACTGTCACCATGACTCGCGCCTTCAGATGGGCAGCGATGAGAGCCATTTTAATATAGCCTAAAATCGTGCAGGCAGAAGATATTTATAGCCCAGACCACATCCCCTCCCCCCCCCCCCCTCCATAAATGAATAAATAAATCTGAAACAGAATGACTGTTAGCGTTCTAAAACAAGATCCAAACACAAAAAGGTTCAAACGAACGTCATGCCAACAATCTGCCAAGCACTGAACAAGCGACAACTCAACCAAACCAAGATACGTTTTTCTCTCTCATTTTTAACCATTCATCTGTAGTTTAAGTGTCGTTTTGCGGCTTGAGAAAGGAGATTTCCTTGAAAAGTTGCATACCGTGTGTCATTGTCAAATTAAATGTGCCTTCGTTTGAACCTTTTTGTGTTTGGATCCCATTGTCCCTAATAATTATGCCAGCCCGACATGTGAGTACATGTGAGTACATTAAGCCCCACATCGATCAGACCCAGGTGTACTCCCCTCCCACCATGATGAACCGTAAGAGGTTTCTGCGTAAAGTGGGCACTGTCATCAGGTGTACAGTTTCACTTAGAATCATTTTCCACCAACATGTTGACTCACACAGGTAAAAAATTGGCAGTTGTGTCAGATAACATTTTATGTTAATAATATATCAATATAGTGAGCCGGTTTGGCCTAGCGGTAAGGCGTTAGGTTGGGTAAGCGGAAGGACCTCGGTTCGATACCGCTTCGGCTCTCTTTCTCTTCAAAAAGGTTGTGGTTTGTACTGTCCTGTGACCTTGTCCATCTCTTCCTACTGAAACATAAAAATGGCTCTCATCTCTGCCCATCTTAATGCAGGAATCATTCTGGTGGTGACAGTGTAGCGATAGGTATATAATCTCCCTCTCCCCCCACCTCCATACCCCTTTCTCCCTGTCCCTGATAAGCCTTATGGTTTCCGTGGACGTTAAGCACCATGTTTACTTACTATATCAATATTAGTGCTACTGGTTGTTAGCTTTTAAAGCAAAATTTATTTAACGAAACAATAAAAACAACTGTGTATAAAAATATCTTCATTCTTTTTGCCATTTTAACTTGCAAATTATCTCACACAATACGCTACATTTTGCTAATAATACTTACGGATATAACGTCTCTAGTATGTTCTATGCTTTAAGCCCTAGGAATGAAACCTTTTGGTAAATAGTGCAGACCAACAAATATATTTTTACTCATGGGACGTGGGTTTTGGTGTCACCGCAACGTCTGCTTATATGAAGAAAGCTGCTAGCTTGTAGAATACAATAGGGCCACTGATGTTATCTACTTGTGTTCAAACTTTAAGGTAAGTTGCTTGAAAAACAAAACTTTTGTGCTGCCCATTACCGAAATAATTCTCCAAAATGTCTATCCTGGTAGCCATTTAGTCATAATTTGACGAATTTAGATATATCCTTGACCTCGCATTTCTCAATAATTACTAGTCTGAGGATATCGATTTACCTGGGCCTCATAGAGGAACGTCTGCTTTATCTAAAAAGGCCAATCACTACAAATAACTCCCCAAAACGGTTTTTTGTTTGTTTGTTTGTTTGTTTTTAAGTTCCGGATTTACTGAGCGCCGTCGTCACCTAAACGCAGTGAATAAAAACAAAACAAAAACACACACACGTGTTTTTGTTTTTTTCAGTTTCTGGGTTATAGTGCCCCTTAAGCATAGTTGATTCAATGTATTTAGGTGACGACGGGGCGCAGTAGACCTGCTGAGAGTGATAGCTAGGTCGTATATTTCATAAGAGAGTGCAGGCCTTTCGTGCACATGTTTCAATGAGATGAAAGAGTAATGGGTAGCCGGGCAAAAAGGCCGCGAGAACCATATGCTATACACACCTCTCAAAAAGTTGAACACACACACACACACTCTCTCTCTCTCTTATATACACACACACACACACTCACACACACACACACACACACACACACACACACACACACACACACACACACACACACTGACACACAAACTTAACTTCTGAAACCGTCGTGGTGAGACATTCCCACCGTACCTCTCTAACGATCCTCGCCGTTATGCTCTCCATTTACTATGTGGACGTCGCCGACACTGGCGTACTGTCGCATTTAGCTACATAAGTCTTCCTACTTAGACAAGCGGTGTAAACAACACAACTCAACCTTCCAACAACAACAACAACAATTCTTCCGGCAAGTACTGAACAAAACAACAACAAAGATATAAGTTACTTCACCTCTCATATCATTTTTCATTGTTTTTAACCGTTTCACTGTTGTTTAAATGTCGTTTTGTGGCCTGAAGAAGGGGATTTCCCTGAAAATGTGTATCGTGTTGTCTATGTCATAATAAATAAGCGGCCTTTGGAATCTTTTCATGCGTTTGGATCTGATTTTATAACGCTAGCAGTCATTCTTGTTTCAGACTCTTTTGTTTTTTATGTAGGGAGTAGGGTGGGGAGGGGAGTAAGGGAAGCAGGTTGGAAGCATGAAGCGTCACATGTCAGAGGTTGCTATAACATAACTTTTATTTGTACACCAATCATCCAGGAAGCACTGTCTGTTGGAAAAGACACAAGCAAACAAAACATTTAGAACATGAAAGCAAACGTAAAGACTAAACAATAGCAATTATCTAATACATACAATATCACGTAGTTTACTATAATACATGACAAAATGATTAATAATCAAGCACATAAATTATGTGCATGACTTGCACTTAAAACCAGTATCTCACAGTGTCGCGGTGAGTATACAAGAGACGGCCAGTCAATTAACTGATGAACTCCCAATATATAATAGTATACAATAAAGTAACAGTGAAAAATACGGATTACCAAGCTCATTCATAACTAAACAGGAAGAGTGAGCTAATTGTTACAGCAGTTACACTTAAGCACACAACGAGATGGATAGTCACACGGATGGCATTTGGGACCATGCTGTAATCGTGAGGAAGTCGGTCATAAACTGACCGGCTCCAGCCTCGTTACTCAAAGCGTTACAGCATGTCACTGTTACTGACTAGCCTAGCATATCTGTGAACAACGTCAAGCGTCTTACTGACGCGGGTAGCGCATCAAGAATCTAAGCTGTTGGTCTGGCTGCTGAGAGCCCGTTTGGCCTAGCGGTAAGGCGGTAGGCTGGTAAGCGGAAGGCCCTCGGTTCGATACCGCTTCGGCTCTCCTTTCTCTTCAAAAGTTGTGGTTTGTGGACACGGTCTTGTGACTTTGTCCCTCACAATTAATGAAACATTAAAACGGCTCTCATCGCTGCCCACCTTAATGCAGGAATCATTCTGGTGGTGACAGTGTAGCGATAGGTGTATAATCTCCCTCTTCCCCCCACCTCCATACCCCCTTCCCCCCGTCCCTAATAGGCCTTGTGGTTTCTGTGGACGTTAAGCACTGTGTTCACTTTATCTGGCTGCGCTTGTCTGCTCGGTTAGTGAACAGAGACAAAGACCTAATTGCCACCACTTACGTGCATCACCGACCAGTTCGGGTACACGCACAAAGACCCGGAAAGGGTTTACAAGCTAAGCAAAGTGAAAGTCTGCGCGCCCAAAACTCGGCCATACAAAAGCCGGATCAAAACAGAAATAACAATGTCTCATAGTATATAATCAGCCCTCGGCACTAAACCATATTCAACTAGTAAACTGAACATTCCACAACTATGAAGTCAGCATCTTCAAAGTGTTAGCTATAATATACAACCGATTTTATGTAGAAAAATAGATCGGTAGGAAACTAAACATATGATTTATGCCGCCCGGCCACATTTAAAAAGTACCCATACTTTAGAGGAATAACCTTGCATCGGCAAAGCATCACTCAGACTGAACATCCAACAATGGCAACATATAACATACTAGCTACATATCAGCTAACCAGGGTTAGCTGCATACATGTTGGAAGCACTGGTCATCTTGTGGCATAAAAGTTTAACATATGAACGCATAAACAATGTACACTGACGCCATGGCGGCGGCAACCAGGCGACAATCTGATGCCGAAATTACCCGTGTTCAAGAACCAAAATCAAGGCACGTTGTGAACATGGTAACATTACAAACATACATTATTTACATCAATAAGAAACAATAGAATAACAAGCCATAGAAAAATAACTACTTACAAGCTCTCCCCTGAGATGAACACATGAACATCGGCCACAACAGCAAACAAACAACCTGCCTCTGCAGGGACACTGGGGGGAAAGGGACGCTGCCGGCCCAGCACACAGGATTTAACACCTTAGATAATTGGGGCCTTAAAACTCCCACCCAATCAAAAAGGATAAAGGACAGGGGGGAAAAAAAAGATTAAAGGGTCATGGCCCGGAACATGTATACAATACACTCGGTTACATTTGATACAACACAAGAAGGGAACTTCCCAGAAAATTTGCATCGTGTTGTCTGTCATAATAAATAAGCGTTCTTTTGAATCTTTTCATGTGTTTGGATCTGATTTTATAACGCTAGCAGTCATTCTTGTTTCAGACTTTTTGTTTTTTAATACAACACAACGTCTGTTAGAACTGAACCGAACCAAGGCGTTTGCTCCTGGCTTTTTGTAAAACATCCCAGGCACGTGCTTTGTTGACATTACAGCGGTATTTGAACTAAACCACCAGGGGGCCGGTCTAAGGAGGAATGTTTCTACCAAAGCGTTGACTTCCTAATGCTCACATGCCATTCTCTGAGTTCAGGAGCTGTGTGAAAAGCGAAGTGGCAGTCCTGGGCTTTCCGTCGTAATGAGCCTTACGGTTTCTGTGGACGTAAGGGAACATTGAACCATGCTTAGGCATTGGTCACAGTTTGTTCCTAATATGTCAACCGACATCCGAGGACATGAAGCTCTACGTCACCACCATCACCAGTGATACAGTCCAGAGTTCAGGAGCTGTGTGAAAGTCGAGGTGGCACATCCGAGGACATGAAGCTCTACATCACTACCATCTGTGGGTGACGAGACAGAGGATGACGAGAGGTCAACTGTATTCATATTTCTCTTTTGCACAAAACTCGTATTTTTCTGAGTTGCAAAACGAAAGAGACGTTCATCCTTCAAGGACAGGGTGGTTTTCCTCTATAATCTCGGCCCTACTACCTGCTATGAACTCCACATTCAGTGCGCCGTGCTGTAAAGCTGAATGAAGTGTTGTAGTGTGTTTAGGGTTTCATTCTTCTCTTTCTTCTGTATGTCGATAGTCCATTAAAATGCCAGTCTGCTTATTCATTTTTAACGGATTACTGCAAAATAAAATATTGCTGCTACTTTGACAATGTTCAATACAGGACCCAGAGTACATAAAAACAACAATCCAAAAACAACAACAACAACAACAACAAAACACACCAAAAAAAACCAACCCCAGCACATTAAATATTTTTGGGATTAAACTCCAGAATACCTTTATTCAGTGTTATTTAACTGTGTGCGAGGTGTGTATATTGGCTTGTGCCAAGACTTGGATCCACTGACGCGTAAGCTGTTCCCGAGCTTTCTAAGCGTAGTCTGTGTTGCACCGTGAAAGGTTTAGCCTACGCCTTCAACCCGTCCCTTCCTTTTTCAAGCACAGCTTTTTGCTTAATCATGGAGGGTCCATATTCAGAGGTAGCCAAAGACCGAGAAGAAGGAAATGTCGCTGACCACAACACAGAAGCTGCTGACCACAGATCAAAAGCTGCTGACAACAAGACGAATGCTGCTGACAACAGATCGGAAGTTGCTGACCACGAGACGATCGCTGCTGACCACAAGACGCCAGAACACAATGACCGTCTTCCTTCCGAAGGATGTTTGACAGCTTCCACGTTTCCTGAGTCTGTCTGTGAATTTCGCAGAAGAAGAGAGAAAACAAGGCAAGCATGTTGACCCCGTAGACCTGTCGTTAACCTGTAGTGGCTGCCATTTTCACGGCTTTTTCTCTGCAGGTGTTCCTCGTACAGAGCATTGATCCTTCTACGTAACTTGCAAATTCATAAGCACGGGAGTTAATTAGTGCCCGAGAGACACAGGAATGGCAGGAATGGGTCGTGCTGTTCCTGCGGGTGCTCCAGCTTTGCCCAGACAAAGGGACCTGAAATGTAAGCACGAAAAAGAAAAAAGAAAAAAGACAGAAAAAAGAAAAGAAAAAAAAGAAGACTTGATAGATGCTTGTTTTGGCAATGGCAACAAACAGACAAACTCAACAACAAGGACCTGAGTTGCCTACGGTAACTCTCACCTGGCACAAGGTACATGAACTCCATCATCATCATAATTATGTGCCCTGTACTCACTCGAATGCCAGGTAAGAGTTACCGTAAGAAACTCAGGTGTTATTCGTTTGTTTCGAACGCTTGTTAACTCCCTTGTTTACTGATTCTACACAGGCGCTCTGGGCCTGGGATGCAGATCGAGAAATTAGAATGGATCAAACTGCTTCACTAGTTTCTGGTTATGTTTACAGCCGATTTGTCCACGAAAACGTAACCTACATTAGCAAAGACTTAAAACTCAGGAAATAAACGCGCGCGCGTGCGCGCGCGTGTATATGTGTGTGTGTGTATATGTGTGTGTGAGAGAGAGAGAGAGAGAGAGAGAGAGAGAGAGAGAGAGAGAGAGAGAGAGAGAGAGAGAGATAGAGAGAGAGAGAGAGAGAGAGAGAGAGAGAACGTGTGTGTGTGTTTCTGTGTGTGAGTGAGTGAGTGTGTGAGTGAGTGAATGTGTGTGTGTGTGTGTGTGTGTGTGTGTGTGTGTGTGTGTGTGTGTTTGTGAAAGAGAAAGAGAGAGAGAGCGTGTGTGTGTGTGTGTGTGTGTGTGTGTGTGTGTGTGTTTGTGTGTGTGTATGTGTGTGTTTGTGTGTGCGTGTGTGCGTGCGTGCGTGCGTGCGTGTGTGAGTGCGTGCGTGAGAGAGAGAGAGAGAGAGAGAGAGAGAGAGAGAGAGAGAGAGAGAGAGAGAGAGAGAGAGAGACTGATAGGGATACGGATGATTTATTCATTTAGGCCATTGCCCCTCATGAAGGGGTGCAGGTGGATGACCTACCACTATACACACTATAATACGTACTATAATTATACCTGTCAGCAAGAAAACCAACAAATTAACGACGATGTACTTGACTAGGTACTAACAATGACAGTGTACTTGTATTATGGCATTGAAATGCTACGCAACTTAACGGCTTTGTACAAATACACTGACAGATTTCTCACAATATTTTTTAATTTGGTGGATGCCAGCAGCAGGTTTCATCGAAAAAGACTTTTAACGGGGTAAATTGCGCTCTTAAGGTACAGGGCAACTTAGAACAAAATGTAATTCAGTTCCTTGTACTTTCTCTACATAACGGACAAATCAGGTCTTTATCAGTATGTCTTTTGTATCAATAATAATGTACAGCAATGTCTGAAATACTGAGTCGAAACCTTGTCATTTTGAATTTCAAATGCTTATCAATATTCATCTTCAAATACGTTTTCGTATCATGAATGGTGCAAAATGTCGTATAAACATTAAATCTATCGCTATAGTCTCAATATGGGAATGCCATTCTTGCCATCGACAGTCTTCACGAAAAACATGTATAAACTGGTTCATTTCTTCCACACCTTGATTCAGTCATACAAAACCAAATCCACAATGATACAACTTACAACGAACATTTGAGGCCCAATTTCTTTTACCTCGGTCATCTGATACATATAGCATCCATTCTCGTTAATTTTAACCAGTAACGTATGCATCTTACTGCAGAGTTCACAAATAATGGATACCTGTTTGTTTCACCATAGACAAGGTCATTTGGCGTTGGCATCTCAACTCCTAAAAACTTTTTCAGTGCAAATAAATGTACTTTTTTGCAATGAACAGCTGTTCATCTCAAGACCCCATAGCTCCGCCCCATACAGAGCGATAGGTTGCACCTGAGAATCAAATAATTTCAAAAATAATTCAGAACTCTTATTATTCAACATTCGCAACTTCTGCATAATACATAATACCGCCTTCTTAGCTTGTAAGATCATAACATGATGCAGTAAAACTCAATTTCGTGGAGAAGACAACACACTCTCCTCTGCTCTCACACACCATGGAATGGCATACGAGGTTGTTCCGTTTAGATCGGCCTTCAAGGTCATCAACTTTCCTGACCATCTCCGTTATCGTCTTCTCTAGTCTCTCGTCTTTTGCCTTCAAGTCCTTGTTCTCCTGTTGTGTGAATGCGCAGTCTTCCCTCAGTTTTCACCTCAACCTGTAATCTGGCTAAACCGTCACTGAGAAGTTTCACATCGCTTTTCAAACTTTAAGTTCACTGAAGAAAGCATAGCCATGACCTCAGCCTGAGTCGGTTAATCTTTGCCTTCAATCTGAGGGTTGTCAGTGCTGCGTGCTGGGGTGGTCCCGCTTCCCAGCCTTGTCTATCTCATTGTGTCTGCTTTTGGAAGTCCCGGGTTGGGTTCAACATCCCCACACTGTAGCAGCAATTAAGTTACTGCCCCAGAACAATATGGACAGGAGCAAACCACAGGTAGCACCGTGTAGCATGGACTTGAGTTTCAAAACATTGTACCGGTTACGCTTTGCCGCCATGGCCCGCTTTGGCATAAAACAACAACAACATGAATATTGAGACAAAACAACCACAAACCGTACGAAAGTCAAGATCAAAGATTTCCTGAAGGCATGGTACATCAGCCGACACCTTGACAATTCCTGAACCATATAAACTCCTATGGCACTGGTATTTGGTAAACAAATTGCAGAGCTCGCTAATCATGCAGCGCACTGTTCTCGTCGTTTCTCGCGCCCTCCGAGAGAGAGAAAGAGAGAGAGAGAGAGAGAGAGAGAGAGAGAGAGAGAGAGAGAGAGAGAGAGAGAGAGAGAGAGATGAGAGAGAGAGAGAGAGAGAGAGAGGGTGGGGGTGGGGGGTGGGGGAATTTAACGAAAATATCACGAGAGAATTAATTCATTGATAGATTATGTTTATACAGCTTATTTTCTGCTTCCGAGCACTCACTGATCTACAGTCGAATGTAACATTGTTCGAATCACTGTCGCATTACACTGTGCCTTTTTCTGAATTTTGAGGTCTCCACGACGATTTCCTGAGAAGGGGTAGGGTGGTGGGGGGTCGGGGGTGGTGGTGGTGGGGGGGGGGGGGAGGATCCAAAGTTTCTCCCATAGTCATCCACCACCAGAAGATGCCATGGTTTGCTTCGTCACGAAAGAAATCGACTCTGTTCCACCGTGTCTATGTTCCACCATATCTACTATCCAAAGTGTCTATGTTCCACCGTGTATAGTCTATGTTCCACCGTGTCATTGTTCCATCATGTCTCTGTTCCACCGTGTCTATGTTCCACCGTTTTGTGTTTCCACCACATTTATCTTCCACCGTGTCTATGTTCCACCGTATCAAAGCTGTACCAGATCTATTTTCCACACTTTCAATTAGTTGTCAACAGACAGGTGTAACGGACAGGTGCTAGCCGACAGTTGTTGGCAGACATGTGTTAGCCGACAGTTGTTAACGGACAGGTGGTAGACGACAGTTGTTAAAAGACAGAGGGTAGCCGACAGGTGTTAACGGACAGGTAGTATCCGACAGATATTAACAGACAGTGGTAGTCCACAGTTGTTAACTGACAGGCGGTAGCCGACAGTTGTTAACAGAGAGGTGGTAGCCGATAGTTGCTAGCGGACAGGTGTAAGTCGACAGCCGTGAGTTCTTAACGGACAGGTGTTAGCCGAGAGTTTTTAACAGACAGGTGTTAGGCGAGAGTTGTTAACAGACAGATGTTAGCAGAGAGTTTTTAACAGACAGGTGTTAGCCGAGAGTTGTTAACAGACAGGTGTTAGCCTACAGTTGTTCAGATTCAGATTCAGATTCTTTATTCACCAAGTTTTACAACAAGGACAGTGTCTGTCTCGAAAGCAGTAAGCACACAAACATAAGCAAACAACAACACTGACATACATCAACGAAAATAGTTAAAGGTATACACCTATTTGCACCAACAAAACAACAACCAAACGCACATAAACACACCT
>OY757556.1:10012748-10038685 GCA_963584105.1 Alviniconcha strummeri
ACACCCTGTCCTTGAAGGATAAACGTTTCTTTCGTTTTGCAACTCACAAAAATACGAGTTTTATGCAAAAGAGAAATATGAATGCAGTTGACCTCTCGCGTCATCCTCTGTCTCGTCACCCACAGATGGTGGTGATGTAGAGCTTCATGTCCTCGGATGTCGGCTGAAATATTAGGGACAAATTGTGACCAGTGCCTAAGCATGGTTCAATGTTGCTTTACGTCCACAGAAACCGTAAGGCTCATTATGACGGAAAGCCCAGGACAGCCATCTCAACTTTCACACAGCTCCTGATCTCAGAGAACGGCAGATGAGCTTTAGGTAGTCAACACTTTGGTAGAAACACTCCTCCTTAGACCGGCCCCCTGGCGGTTTAGTTCAAATACCGCTGCAGTGTCAACAAAGCACGTGCCTGGGATGTTTTACAAAAAGCCTGGAGCAAACGCCTTGGTTCGGTTCAGTTCCGACAGACGTTGTGTTGTATTAAAAAACAAAAAAAAAGTCTGAAACAAGAATGACTGCTAGCGTTATAAAATCAGACCCAAACACATGAAAAGATTCAAAAGAACGCTTATTTGTTATGACATAGACAACATGATGCACATTTTCAGGGAAATCCCCTTCTTCAGGCCGCAAAACGACACTTAAACAACAGTGAAACGGTTAAAAACAATGAAACAATGATATGAGAGGTAAAGTAACTTATCATTTGTTGTTGTGTTCAGTACTTGCCGGAAGAATTGTTGTTGTTGTTGTTGGAAGGTTGTGTTGTGTTGTTTATACCGCTTGTCTAAGTAGGAGGAGTTATGTAACTAAATGCGACAGTACGCCAGTCAGTGTCGGCGACGTCCACACAGTTAATGGAGCGCATAACGGCGAAGAAGGTCAGAGAGGTACGGCGGGAATGTATCACCACGACGGTTTCAGAAGCTAAGATTATGTGTGTGTGTGTGTGTGTGTGTGTGTGTGTGTGTGTGTGTGTGTGTTTTGTTCAACTTTTTGAGAGGGGTGTATAGAATATAGCTCTCACGGCCTCTTTACCCGGCTACCCTACTCTCATGGAAACGTGCACAAAAGGCCTGCACCCGCTTATGACCTATCACTCCCAGCGGCTTCAATGAGCGCCGTCGTCACCTAAATCCCTAAAGGGCCCAGAAATGTAGTTTTGGGGTGGAGAGGAATGTTGAAAATCGACCCAATTATGAAAGTCTCGTGCATAACTAAACTCCGAGCACTGGTTTACGACATCCTCCCTTCAACCACTGCCGTATTTAGTCACGCCATAGGGTCCAGAAAACTGTCAGCTAACGAGCAGTTTTTTGTTGGTGCTCAAACAGTAGTACATTTGTTACAAACAACTCAGATTATATCAGACGTTTGTTTTATAACTGACCGTGTTGCTTACGCCAGTTCAAATAAAACCACAATCGTTTGAATCGAGACGGTTAGGGGGGCGGGATAGCTCAGTGGTTAGAGCGCCGGACTCGTGATCGAAAGGTCGCGGGTTCGAATCCCTGCTGGAACGGCGGGAGAATTTTCTTCTCCAGGGTCGACTTTCTGTGCTGACTCTTATTTCGGTATCCGTTCCACCCCCGTGTTACCACAGCAGCACGTAAAACATCCCGGTAAAAAAAAAAAAAAAAAAACGGTAAAAAATCCCAGGACGACGGGTTAAAAGGGTTTTAATGTTTCTCCTTTACTAACATTAAAACCCTTTTAACCCGAGCCGTGTGGAAACTGTGCGGGGAGGAGTTGGCCGCCAAGGCCAGGGACAGCGGTTACACCAACGATCTGTCCCCTCCTACCAGGCACGGCGTGCGTTTCCCCCCGCTGTCAGTGCACCTCTCTACAACTATGTACCGTCTGCGCTGTGACGTGTGGCGAACCATCTTTGTCCCCAAACTGTGTTTGTGCGGGTAGATGGTCTCGCCCTATCACGCTATTTTTAAGTGTCCCGCATTGGTGGGTCACTTTAAACCTATTGTTGATGATGATGATGAGTTGATGCTTAATGTCCTCAGATGTCATTTGACATATTAGGGACAAGTTGTGACCAATGCCGAAGCACGGTTCAATAAAATCCACATACGTAAGGTGTATGCGTGTTTAGCTGTAACCTGCCACCTGCACTTTTGGCAGAATGACCGGGATTTTTTACGTGCTACTGTGGTAACACGGGGGTGGAACGGATACCGAAATAAGAGTCAGCACAGAAAGTCGACCCTGGAGAAGAAAATTCTCCCGCCGTTCCAGCAGGGATTCGAACCCGCGACCTTTCAATCACGAGTCCGGTGCTCTAACCACTGAGCTATCCCCGCCCCCCAACCTATTGTTGATAAGCTTCGATTGCTTTATCTGCCGCCGGACCTCTCCAGTCTGTGTCGTTTCCGTGACGACGCGGCGGGGTGGGGTCTGGCGGTGGATGCAGCTAAGTTGATATTTACCTCTGGTGTGGCTGCTCACATCTAGAGTCTGTTTACTTCCGCGTTCCATCGTGCCAGTGTCGGTGTCAGCGCACGTGCCCGGCGTGCAGTTGCTAGGCCCGGCCGTCCCCTTGAGCAAAACCTATAGTCTGTTTTTGTTTTCTTTTCTGCCAGTTACTGTGCGACTATAGTCGCTGCGGTGGCGTGTGTTATAGTCTGGTTTCTCTTTGTATTTTTAGTCGCTGTGCGAGTTGTATACCCGCGTGGCGAGTGTTGTAGTTTGTTTTTGTTTTTTGTCTTTTTTCCTAGTCGCTGTGCGAGGCCGTTTTCTCAGTCGCACGGCGAGCGCTATAGTCTTTTTTCTTGTCTTTTTTTCCCCCCGCCCGCGTGACAAATTTTTCGTGAGCCCGCTGGCCTCGCTGTGATATTGAATGGGTTTACCACCCCTGGTATAAAATTTTCCTAACAGACATGTTGTATTAAAAAAAAAATGAAAGAGTGTGGTATGAGTGATTAGACTATGATATATTTACTAGTGTACATATTATGTCTATCCGTCTTTGTGTTGCATGTACGTCTTACGTGTTTCTTTTTTTAGTAGATGTGATTATATATATATATATTTTTTTTAAGTGGTCCTAAGAAGTTTTATCAATTTTAAAGAGAATATTTTTGATTAAAGATTAAAACATTTTTATTGGCTCTTACCCCAGTGTAGTGCAGAAGCCGAATAATGTAAACATTTATGTAATCGCTCTCCCGCTTTAGCTGCTAGTCCTAGACTGTGATAGTATATGTGTGCAATCGATATATAATTAATGATTGAATTTTTAAACAATTGTAAGTGCTAGTCCTGTATACGCCACGGTGTCAGAGGACTTAAAACACAAACAGTCAGTCAGTCTGGGCGTAAAACCCCAACTTACTTACTTAGCCGAGCCAGTTTTGGCTTGGGACAGAATTACATGAGGGTCTGAGCTTGTTGTTGGTGTAGCCTCAATATAAAACAAACAAAGATGTCACCACCGTGTCCACACTATAACTTTATCGCTCTGTTTTGATTTTCATAAAATATGCGCACACATAAAAGAGAGACTAATTGATTAAAAATGTACAAACCTTTGTCAACCACTCGCATTTTTCAAAACGTATTGAATTAGAGACTATTTCAAAATGGCGTCTACCATTGAAATCGTCGACTTAGTTCAAGACGAAAGAGGTGAAAAACGACGCAGAAAGGCAGTGATCGAAGAAATATAGTTGGCATAAACTAAGGTAAGTGCTCACGCCTAGTTACTATTGGTTTTCTTTCTTCCGTTTTATTTTTTATTTTTTTATGAATCAATGATCGTTGAAATAAATGGTGGAACTGCCAGTACTCGACTAAGCAGCCTAGCAGTAGCAGACGAGTCTTCTTGCTGGGTTTTCCTCTTCTCCTTCTTTATATTGTGGGAATCCCAGTAGTTTGGGCAACATTCCACAACTGGTGGTACGCGTAGAAGAAAAGAAAATTGAGTAAGACGAAGGGTTGGTACAAAAAAGCAGGCTAATAACAGGCGATGGGGCTTACACTGTTAGTGTTAGTGTTACAGTTAAACGTACTACTACTGTACTAGTACTACTACTGTACTAGTTAATCGTTTCACAGCCAGCAAGACTGAGCAGTACAAGAACCCATTCTTCGTAAGAACTGTGGCAGACTGGAACAGGCTGGAAGACACTGTTGTCACAGAAGATTCTGTCACTGCATTCTCATCAGCAGTGCCAGTGGGCAGAGCACTACAACTACAAGGGGCTGCCTCCCACACATAGGCAGTCAGAACAAAAATGTGGTTTAGCCAGTTTTTAAATAGAGTAAAATGACAAACTGTACAGACCATTCCTTTTAAATACAAGTTTTATTTGCATTGTGCTCTCCCAGCTCCATTGCAAAAATGGCCCCTGCAATGTAATTATATAAATATAAATCCAGATCCAGCCGATCCAGCCACAAGGGTGTTGCTGAGGGGGAGAAACTATTCTTGGAGCTTGACCATGGATAAGTCAGCTTCTTCCTTCATGCTAAGGAAATCCCAATATGGGCAAACATCCTAAACTGATGACTATCTTCATTAGGTTGGACTCTCCAGTCTTGGTCACTTTGTAGGGGAGCACCAGGACGATTGTCAGTGCAGGATTACCAATAGACTGTAGACTTGATAAATTTTGTTCTGCTTGGCACAAGATCATTTTTATTTTCCCAGAACTGTACAAAATATTGTTGTTAAGTTGTAGTTGTTGATTGCTTTTACAGTTTTAATGTTTTACATAGCAGATTAGCACTATTCTCCACTCAAGCAGACTCACTACTTTTAATGTTTTATATAGCACTTAGCAGATTAGCATTATTCTCCACTCTCAAGCAGACTCACTACTTTTGTTTTAGTGTTTTACTTTTATATTATAGCACTTAGTACTAGTAGATCAGCACTATTCTCCACTCTTTTAAAAAGCAGACTCACTGCATTGTTGTCACATGTGAGTTGTGATTCTAAATGAATCGCTGTACTGTTTTATATAACACATTTTGAATATCCACCAAAGCGGTGTACTCACACTTACAGTTACACCCTACAGCCCTGTTTGGTTGTTACATGTTTGGTACCCCATGAAACTGCTGCTGTCATGGTGCGTTCTGTGTACACCATACAGCCATGCACCATGTCGCATCACTTCATCGTAATGTAAAGCCACATACTAGAGTGCATGCATGTTTAGCTGTAACCTGCCGCCTGCACTTTTTGCAGTATGACCAGGATCTTTTAATAGTTTTATGTGCTATTGCTATAACACAGTGACCGGAACATGATGGAACACACACAGAAATAAGAGTCAGCACAGAAAGTTGACCCTGGAGAGGAAAATTTGCCTGCTACTTCTTCTGGGACTCAAACCCACCTTTTGATCATTGAGTTTGGCACTCTAGCCACTGAGCTACCCCCACTCCCCATTTATGTTGTTGCTGTTGTTGTTTTGTTCTTGATTAAAACTGCAAAAGGAATCAGTAGACTTAGTGACTACTTCCAACAGCATGGGGGGGGGGGGGGGGGGGAGCCATACAAATTTTAGTGTTGTGACCCCCAGTTTATTCAGTCTGACCTCATATTTTCTGACCCTCACTTAAAATTTCTAATGCAGTGGAGGGATCACTGTGGACCTAAATGTGTCAGTGACAACACAGTTTTTGTTGCAAATCAAATATGTAACATAGATTTCCAGCAGGGAAAAAAAAAAAAGGGTAATTAAAACAAAATTAACATTTGCTTTTTCAGCTGTACCCATGTGATGGCAGAACTGGGCCTTGACAGCATGCTCAGCATCAGTAGTCATGGCAACATCGGAAGTGACATCATTCATAGAGGGATCCAGATGAGGAATAGATCGTCTGTTTGCTTTCCTTTCAGTGTTTCTCACCTAGATGTGGTTCTGAAGCCACACAATGCTGACGAATCACACAGTCATGGTTGCAGTTTGCATCAAGCATGCCAGCTATAGCCTGCTGGTTTGAGGATTGGATCCATCTTCCTGTCCTGTAGCCAGGTGCTTGCGATGGCACCACCTCGATCGCGCTGGTGTTGGTGCCAGCGCCACTCGCCAATCAAATTGATTCTTGTCCTGCTGACCACCTTCATCATCCTCCCCCTCATTACGCACTACTATCTGTCCAACATCGGCAACGACTGCAGTACTGACACCCAATCGCATATCTCCCGCAACAAGCTGGACTATGATGGGGACGAGGAGAAGAAGATCGCAGACTACAAAAACCACATTGAGGAGCTACGTACAATCAAAGCCTCTGTGAACAATGAGTTGAGGGAGCTGGAGAACAAACGGCAGAGCCTGCAGACAGAGATAGGTGGGTACACGACTCACATCGAGGCCCTGAAGAACCAGTACAATGCTCTGAAGAAGGAGCTCTCACAGGTAAAGTTGACGCTAGACCAGCTGAAGTTTGAGAAAGAGGAGACAAAAGCGTTTGTGCCCAGCATCAAAGCCCCACAGAGGATCATTTTTGATGCGTCAGTCTCAGAGAACATCGCTCCGCCTGCATCCCCACGTCACTGCCTCATGGAAAACTGCTTTGATTTTTCCCGCTGCTCTCTCGTTTCTGGCTTCCCAGTTTTCTTTTATGATCCTGAAGATTATGAATCTGTGGACTCACTCCCCATTGAAGATTTTGTGTTAACATCTGTGGTGAGCTCTTTGAGTCAGAACATGTACTTGACAGATGACCCAGCCAGTGCATGTATTTTTGTCGTGTTGCTGGGAGAAGCTAAAATGGGCTCGATATCCAAAGAAAAACTGCAGAACATTCTCCATGCCTTGCCACATTGGAATGGGGATGGGAGGAACCATGTATTGCTAAACCTAGCACGCAGCAGCAAAAACACAGACTACTTTGTGAATGTGCACACTGGCAGAGCCCTCGTTGCTCAGTCTGCATTTTTGAACTCACCATTCCGGAACAATTTTGATGTGATCATCCCACCAAGTAGAGGGCATGCCAGTGGAGATGTTTGGTCAGAGTTACCTCCCCTTTCTCCGATACGGAGGAAATATCTTGTATCTTTCTGGGGTGAGTACATCCCATCTTCCCAGAGCGCAAGGCAGTCTAGTTTTCTGCAGTATGGAGATGGCTTTGATTACAGAGACCAGCATGGAAGAAACTTAAAGCAAGCTTCTGAATCTCAGTTGGTGTTCAATTCTCGTAAATTATTTATGACTTTAGGCAGCCAGGGGTACCACAATGTGGAGAGCACTATTGTCACATGGTTAAAAGATCTTCAGTCAAGACTCGCAGACATTGCATTGATGGATTTATCCTGCGGCACATCAAAGCCAGATGGGTTGGAAACGGA
This sequence comes from Alviniconcha strummeri, assembly GCA_963584105.1. Lineage (NCBI taxonomy): Eukaryota > Metazoa > Mollusca > Gastropoda > Provannidae > Alviniconcha > Alviniconcha strummeri. Next base: position 10,020,073 of record OY757556.1, read on the forward strand.
GTGGGGGTTGTGTGGGGAGCCAGAGCAGAGGCGGGAAATTCTGACCCAGTCAACATTCACTTTACTCCTCTTTCCCCTGAACGATTCATTGACTTCCACAAACATCTTTCAGATAAGACTCTATGAAGCACTGAAGTACGGAGCGGTGCCAGTGATTTTAGGTTTTCACAGGCGCCTGCCATTTGACGAAATCCTTGATTGGGATAAAGCGGTGCTGACTCTTCCCCTGCCTAGAGTGACGGAGATTCCGTTTTTTCTTCGAACATTTGGTGACAGTGACATTGCTCAGCTGCGAACCCATGGCAGGTTTGTCTGGGAGACCTACTTTGGATCTACGCAACGAATCCTGGACACAACCTTGGCACTTTTGCGGACACGCCTGCAGATTCCAGCCCTTCCGACCAAAGATGAGCCGGCTGTTAGTGTGTTCAATGCCACTTTTGTTCCTCTGAAGATCGAGGGGCCAGGACCGGAGCCGGAGAGTGATGAAGTTTTGGGACCAATCGAGCCTAGATTTCCATCAGAGAAGTTCCGAAGAAACTACACACACAGCTGGGTGCTCCAGTCTTTCAACATGCCTGGTGATCCCTTTTCTCTCTACCCTTTCACACCATTTGAACCAGTTCTGCCTTCTGAAGCCAAGTTTTTGGGTAAGTTTCACAAATCACTTAATAAGTTCATGAAAATAAAACTGAAAAGTTCTCATTGTTAATGGCCCAGAGATGATATTAGATAAATTATATTATTGTCAGATTGATTATGCATTATTATAACTACTTTGATAGCAGACATAGCAACAGGAGTGGAAGATTTTTACTGCCGAGAACAAATACAAATTGTTATAAAGCCTTGTTTTTACCCTCGGCTCTGTCAGTTTTTAATCAAAATTATACCAGTCATTAACTGAGTGTGCGCATGTGTCATGACATCTGTTTCTACATGACGCATGCACACACACGGTTAATGACTGGTATAATTTTGATTAAAAACTGACAGGGTTGGGGATGTTTCAACCTAATGATTTTTATTTAATTTGAGGGTTTTTAGTATATTTTACATTTTAGTTTGACACAGAGAAAGCATTATTCCAGGTAATTTTGGGTTTGCTATAACTAAGTATTAGTGTATGCAGATTGAGAGAAAGGGGGCATATGTCTAAGACTAGTAAGAGTGTGTATACATGTGCATGTGGTTCATGATTTAGAATTATTGAGATATATGTTCTTTGTTGTGCAATCGAACAACAGCTTTAATTTCCTACTGGGATTAATAAAGTATATATTGTTATTGTTATTATTATTATTTATCATAAGAGTGGTGATAGGTGTGAAGCTGGAAGTAATTAGTTAAAAAAATATATAAAAAAAGAGGAGGATAGTCATTCGGAATCACATGCAACATGAGCTCAGTGAATCTGCTTATGAGCTGAGAATAGCACTGTATAAAAGCAATCAGTGATAATAATAATAATAAGTGCAGTGTGTGATAGCCAGGAGAAGGGGGTGGGAGGGCCGTAGAGGGAGGGCCAAGAGCTGGTATGCCAGAAAGTATCCGCAATGATTTGCAAACCATCTGTTGGGTGGTTCAGTGAACCTGGTTTGCATGAGTGAATGCCCTTTGTAATCTTTCACGCAAGAAGTTGCAAGAGCTCACAGCATCACTTTCCGGCCGATTTCTGAGTAGGCATTGCCTCACTCTGTGTATAACAATGGAAGTTGAACCTAGAATTGTGAAGCAGTACGAATGACACCACTGTTGCAGATGCAAAAATTACTGGGGAAAGGGGATGGAGGGTGGAAAAAAAAGAAATGTCTTCGCATCATTTTTTTGGCTGACCAGAAGATCGTGAGTTAGTGGGAAAAAATGTGTTTTGTGTCCCCAAACACTTTTTTTTTCAACAGACTCGCGCTCTTCTTTCCCAAAACACATTTTTTCCACTAACTCGCGATCTTCTTGTCAGCCAAAAAATTATGCAAAGACACTATCCTATAGCACCAGCAACAAGTCATTGCTTGTTGCCAGACACATTCTGACTACAGGCCTCCAAAAATGTCTAGTTGGCAGTGTAAAATTTGCAAATTCACTGTCACCACCTTCCATTATGAAGAAAGTATGCACTGGAAGTAAAAGCAGCCAAGGGACCTAAGCGATGCCAGGCAAAAGTCAAGAGAGTTAACAACCCCACCTGAACTGCCCAATAGTGACAAATCATTTGCATACAGTCAAAAATGTTCACTTCAGTCAAAAATGGTTCATCAAACTTCACTTAGTCAAACCCTTTTTATTTCCTGACCAAAGCTGCTCTTTGCATGATTAATTTTAAAATTGAGGAGTTGAATTTCAATTAAGTCGAACATGTTCTCCCCTTTTCCCACTCGGCTAAGTTGAAGTGAACCATTTTGAAATCTGTTTTATTGTTGAATGCTCCGAGATTCCTAAATTAGCTGCTGACCACCTACAACGAGTACAAGCTTTGCAACATCAGCCATCTAGGCAGGTGGCTGGTGTATGTTATTGTTTTGGCCAGTATGTTCTGCAGGCAGCTTGGGTTTTGTTTATAAATCATATTCATAATCATAATATTAATAATATATTTATAAATGAATTCTGAGCTCTGTACAAGCTTACCTTGCAGAAGTTGCACATGATACCAAGCATTGCACTATTAACTGCAAGCTTGGCTATACAGCCTATAGTGGCAGCACTGTACATCATGTATATTTTATACAGTATGGATACTGAGCACTGTACATCACTATATCAGTACATGAGTTAAACAATGTCAGTGATCATGCTAGACAATTTTCAAACTGATAAGATGATAACTAAGGTGACAAAAGTGATTCACAGAAACCGGTCAGGCTGACACACTGCTCCCTTCCCTGCCCAGAATACAAACACATGTATACATGTATATATATATATATACATGTACATGTACAGACACGCACACACATGCATGCGCAGACTCTCTCTCTCTCTCTCTCTTCTCTCTCTCTCTCTCTCTCTCTCTCTCTCTCTCTCTCTCTCTCTCTCTCTCTCTCTCTCTCTCTCTCTCTCTCTCTACTGTGCTCTTTTTTTCTTTTTTTCTTCTTTTGTTAAGAACCAGTCAAACAAACTAACAGCCGATACATCTGGCCAGTTGCTGATTTCTTTTCCGGTATTATACTTTATAGATATGCTGATATTAAGTGGTAAAATACTGGAAATAACCAGTTAACATGAACCTTGCTTAGTTAAACTTGAAGCACTAAGTAAGTTACTAAGTACTATACAGTTTGCTTTTAGTGCATGGCTTTCACGTGGCAGATCTTGAGCACTGGATGAGTTGAGTTTAATTATCATCATGATCATGGCTGTGTACTACTTGTGCAGGTTCAGCCTATGGGTTCCGGCCAGTCGGGCAGGGCACTGGCGGAGCAGGCAAGGAGTTCAGTGAAGCCTTAGGTGGCAACATTCCACGTGAACAGTTCACAAGTAAGTCAGAATGTGCACATCAGAGTCCTGGAGTGTGTCTGAAATGGAGGATAACATTAATATATAGCCTGCCCTAGCCCTAGGCCACCAAGGTCTGGTTACTGTAACTTAGTGTAAGTCCTCTCTCAAGGTCATGCCAGTTAACATTCTTCCACACACAGGACACAAAAGCAACATAGTTCTTGAGACCAAAAGCAGATAAGCGTCCTTCCTAGTTCTAGACTTCTACATCATCTCATTTTTCACCGTTTAACATTTTAAGTTTTAACTGTTGTTTAGGTGTCATTTTGTAAATGATTACTCCAAAAATGTGCATGCTGTGTCCTGATTAGTAGTGTTCTTTTGAACCTTTTTCATGTGTTTGGATCTTGTTTTAATAGAACACAAGCAGTCATAATTTTTTTGGTTTCACTATATAAAAAATAAAATAAAATAAATTAATTAAAAGAAAAAAGATCTCTCTAGATGAGCTTGTTCTGAACTAGTGATGTGTTCTATTTTCAACAGTTGTTCCTTGAGTTTTAAAATAAGCTACATGTGTTATTGTCTACTGTGATGTGGTGTTATTGTCTACTGTGATGTGGCATAGAATGTATATAATAATAATAATAATAATAAATTTTATTTATAATGCACCTGTCCCAGTTCTGCAAAAATGAGCTCCAAGCACAGTACAGCTTCACATATCAGGCTCAATACATAGCCAAGAAATACATGCAATAAAAAAAAACCCCCAAAAAACAGTATCTAGTTGCATCTGACATGACAAAGATTATGACCAACTGATTTTAAAATTTTGTTTCCAATAAAAATCGTATTACTGTAATAATTTAAAGCATACACGGACTAACTTAATTAATTCTGATTTGTGATTAAATTAAAATACACAAGCAGTTCAACAGTAAGACAAAAAATTAAAACAAACAAACAAAAACAATATTTTTTAGAAAATCAAGTTTCTTAAATTTATATTTCACTTAAATGACATGGTAATAAACTGGCTAAATTATTAAGATCATCAACTAAAACAGTAAAAAGAAAAAGCAACCCAAGTATATGGGTTATATGCCAAAAGATGTGCATGAAATGAAAACAAAAACAAAGGGGGTAGAAAATAAAGTTGATGATACATTGAAACTAGTTGTGTTTTTAGAATGTGCACAATGCTAGGAAAGACTTCTTCAAAGCAAAAGATAAAAACTCGAGCACTTTCGGAGATATTTGATGACAACGGTCATAAAAGGCCGCATGTTGTACATCAGATATTACAACATGCATAGTTCATTGTGTCTTCAGTTTTGCACAAGTATGCACAAAATCAAGTCACACTATTAGTGCACATCTCCCCTACTATGTTTGTGCCAAATTTTGTACACTCATATAATTTAACACATGATTGTGACATGTTGATTGTTGTACTTGTAATATCTGATGGGCGACATAAACCCATAACTCAATATTTTTTATATAAAAAGTAACACACCCTTTCATGCAATATACTATAATCAGCCATACAAGTGCATGCAAAAACACAGTGAGAAGATTTTTTTCTCAGTTTGCATTTAATCGCAAGTCATGAAAATTAAATAAAACAAAATTCTGTATTACATCAGTATTACAACAAAATAACATTTCCCCAAATTTTAGCATAGAAAACATTGTGTTTGCTTAGATCAGTCTAACCAAAACAAATCAAAATGACCTGATTTTATCAATGTAGTTTACATTAACAATTAAGTCTAGACCCCCCCCCCCCCCCTCCCCCCCAGCTCTTCAAGATGTGGATTCTCTGCGGCCAGCCTCTAACTATACTGTCTGCAACTGTGTTTGATGTTTTCCTCCTTGCTGTACCACTTGGCTCATGAGTCCGCTCAGTTCTGCATACCCTGGTCATGCCAATGATTTTGAAGTGTTATGGATCTGAAATTATTAAACCAATAACCAGCAACTGTCCCAATACTTATATGCTCAGTACAAACATGTCAGACCTACATACCATGACCTCTACACAAATCAGTACTCAGTTCTCAGAATCGCTATTAGTATTACTAACATCTGCTGGGTTTAATTAAACTTAAAAAGTTTAATGTTTTACGTCACGTTACAACAACAGATGTATGGCAAACATGATGTCTAACATAACTTTCAGGACGAAAATTACTTCAAGAAAAAACCCTGTAACTTCGTCACTCTCGCTCAGTTAACAAAATATTCTCGCAACACCACTAAACAGTCTACAAAAAGCATGCACTTATAACTCAAGTTTTTGATGAAATTGAGTACACATCCTGAATCAACAGTTGCACGTAAGATTTACAAGATGTTGACTTGTCGTAATAAAATTCTTCACGCTGTGTGCGGCTAAGTATAAAAAAACTGGTTTCAAATTTTCGGCGCAGGAAGATGCCACTTTTCACAGTACTTTCATTTCGCACACAAAAATTGGCAGAAAACTTGAAAATAATCACAATGAACTCGTGAAAAACGCACAGTGCATGTTCTACATCAGATTCATGTATGTACACCAAACCACTGAAGGAGACTACAACACACCTTTCGCTGTTTCCAAACAAAGACATGCCATGCAGCCGGGAGAATGAAGGCATTGAGGAAAGGTCACGTGCCGTGCCGGATGTTGTCGATAAAACAGAGACTGCTTTCTCGTTTGTTTTGTACAAAATATTAGATTTCTTGTAGGGACATCAGATGTTACAACAATATCAAATGAGCGGGGAAATATTCTTCAGATTTCTTGCAAAACTTTGCTGGAAAAAAAAAGAGTATTGCTGTGTAGTGCAAATGCATGGATCGGAACACACGCAACATTTCCAGTGATTCTGAAGCGATGCTGTCATTTTTCAGTTGTTCAAAGTTTTTGGTTTGAGTTTGCAACACATCTGACGTACTACAGGGTAAACATTTGCAATCAATTGATCAAAAATACAACTATCATGAGTGTTGATGTTATATTATCTGTATAAAACGATGTTTTCCGCGTACAAATCAGTGATTGTTTCTCCATATGCTTGCGATTTGTTTGTAAGCAAAGTGACAAAAATCACTCAGTACATGGATGTCCATTTTTGACAGTCATTTTTTGGCACTTTTTCAGTGTGTGATGACTGTATCTTGAAATCAACCACAGCCTGGTTGCTGAAATTATCTGTACTATATATTCATTCATTCATGCAAGTACACAACACAACATTTCAATTCAAAACAGTTTTCAACAATGTTTTATTTTCAACTGAAGTGCATAACCCCCTGCATGCGCACCTTTTGGCACTAAGTCATATCAATATAAATATAGATAGCTCAGTGGTTACATCATCAGACTCATGATTGGAAGGTCCTGCATTTGAGTCCCTGCAGAGGCAGTGAGAGAATTTTCTTCTCCAGGATCAACTTTCTGTGCTTTTCAGTCTTATATCAGTATCCATTCCATCCATGTTACTGCAGTAGCATGTAAAAGATCCTGGTCATTCTGCTAAAAGTGCAGGTGGCAGGTTACAGCTGAACACACACACACACTATGTGGCTTTGAGTTTGAGTGAAGTGATACCATAAACTGGTGCATTGTGCCAAGATGGCAGCAATTTTATGTGGCACCAGCTATGCAGCAACCAAAGAGCACTGTTGGTACACCACTTGCAGATATTAAACATTCCCACTATAAAAAGATACAGTCACACATTCAGAATCACATGTGACGTAAGTGCAGAGAGTCTGCTCGAGAGCAGAGAACAGTGCTCTCTCTCCTCTCTCTCACAGTCAAGCGCGCGCATGCATGTGATTTTGTGTGCGGGTGTTTTTGCCATGTTTTGTATGAAGATGTTTTTTAATTTTCATATGTTTTGTACGCTTGTAATTGTATACTATTGATTTGTATAATTATGGGTATTTGTGCACTGTATGTTTCTCTTTAAGTTGTAAAGTGCCTTGAGATTCCAAAAGCACTCTATAAGTTCCCTATTATTTATTATTATTATATAAAAGCGATGAATAATAATAATCTTGAGACCACTGTTGCTGCGATCTGTTCCAGTCGTGATGCTGACCTACGAGAGAGAAACGGTGCTGATCCAGGCGCTGCAGAGGTTGAAGGGCATCCCCTTCCTGAACAAGGTCCTGGTCATCTGGAACAACCCCGTGCCCCCATCCACAGACCTGCGCTGGCCTGACATCGGTGTGCCTCTGGAGGTAGGCACTCACCCAGCGTTTGGGTTATGACGCTTTTGGTGACCAGCTCTCGAGGAGTTTACCATTACCAGTTGTCGTGTTTTAGTGCATGTTGGGTTGTTGTACTGTAGTGCTTCCACGTGCGCCAAACTCTGACGTGGACTACAGAGTCCTTGATAACTACAGAGCTTTTTGCATGATCTAGTGTACACACATTGGACTGCGGTTTATGGTCTCATGTGAAGGACTTTGTAGTGTCTGTGCAAAAGTTGGTCTCTGGAGAAATCCTTTTGCATGTGCATACACATGTGGAACCTCTGTTTGTAATCTCAACATTAGTGTGGATGTGTTGTGACACAGCCCAAGCCTTGGTGTCAGGGTATTGTGACACAGCCCAAGCCTTGGTGTCAGGGTATTGTGACACAGCCCAAGCCTTGGTGTCAGGGTATTGTGACACAACCCAGGCTTTGGTGTTCTTGCCGGTGTCAGTGTGTTGTGACACAGCCCAAGCCTTGGTGTCAGGGTATTGTGACACAGCCCAAGCCTTGGTGTCAGGGTATTGTGACACAACCCAGGCTTTGGTGTTCTTGCCGGTGTCAGTGTGTTGTGACACAGCCCAAGCCTTGGTGTCAGGGTATTGTGACACAGCCCAAGCTTAGGTGTTCTTGCTGGTGTCAGTGTGTTGTGACAGCCCAAGCTTAGGTGTTCTTGCCGGTGTCAGTGTGTTGTGACACAGCCCAAGCCCTGGTGTCAGGGTATTGTGACACAGCCCAAGCCTTGGTGTTCTTGCTGGTGTCAGTGAGTTGTGACACAGCCCAAGCCTTGGTGTTCTTACTGGTGTCAGTGTGTTGTGACACAGCCCAAGCCTTGGTGTTCTTGCTGGTGTCAGTGTGTTGTGACACAGCCCAAGCCTTGGTGTTCTTACTGGTGTCAGTGTGTTATGACACAGACCAAGCCTTGGTGTTTTTGCTGGTGTCAGTGAGTTGTGACACAGCCCAAGCCTTGGTGTTCTTGCTGGTGTCAGTGTGTTATGACACAGACCAACCCATGGTGTTCTTGCTGGTATCAGTGTGTTGTGACACAGCCCAAGCCTTGGTGTTCTTGCTGGTGTCAATGTGTTGTGACACAGACCAAGCCTTGGTGTTCTTGCTGGTGTCAGTGTGTTGTGACACAGCCCAAACCTAGACGGAGCAGGAGCAAATAAAATTGCAGCAGCATACCCAACCCAAGCTTACAAGGCATAGGGCCATTGCAGGTTGTCAGTATTGTAAGTGGCGTCTTTCTTACAAACTCCTCCACTGCCACTAGCTGTTTTCTGAAGAAAGCCTTCTTTGATTTCAGGTGCTGCGTACAAAGCTCAACAGTCTGAACAACCGCTTCCTGCCCTACGAGTCCATAGAGACCGAGGCCATTTTGAGCATTGACGATGATGCTCACCTGCGTCATGACGAAATCGTCTTTGGATTCAGGTAAAACATTTTGTTTATGTTGATGGTGTTGCTGATGCTGGGTTTGTGTTGTTGCTGACACAGCTGCTAAGCTGTTTGTTTGCTTGTTTGTTGCTGTAAATGAAGCCAGAATCTCCCATGAAATGCCTTGCATGGAAAACTGCAGGCTGTATGTGCCAGCCAGCCAGGCTCAGCCCAGATGGGACTGCCCCCAGTCATCTGCCCCCTGTAACACTACCACCAACACACCAGACATACAAAACAAATACAGTCACTCAAATAAAAGCGAGTCCAAAACGATAGTCTAGTTTTTCCAGTAGTCTAGTTTTTCCAGGTCTTCTATTCCGTTTCTTCTTACATAAAATCAGTAGTCAACAGTTCCAACGTTTTGAGTCAAAGAAAAATCAAATATAAGAAACAGTTCCCCATCAGTTCCTGGCACGTCCCTAAAGTCTATCCCAAGGGTGTGCTGCTGCTTTCTCTACCGCTGCTAATACATAGCTTCTGTAGAATGCCGAGCCTGAGCTCCCTGTGCATAGCTTCTATCGAATGCCGAGCCTGAGCTCCCTGTGCATAGCTTCTGTAGAATGCCGAGCCTGAGCTCCCTGTGCATAGCTTCTATAGAATGCTGAGCTTGTATTGTGTTACAGAGTTTGGTGGATGGGACTGGTCCAGTCTTCTGCCCCTACATTGTTGTGTTACGGCGTTTGGCGGATGGGATCTTTGTTGGCTGTTGTTACAGAGTTTGGCGGATGGAATCTTTGTTGTTACAGAGTTTGGCGGATGGAATCTTTGTTGTTACAGAGTTTGGTGGATGGGATCTTTGTTGTTACAAAGTTTGGCGGATGGGATCATTGTTGTGTTACAGAGTTTGGCGGATGGGATCATTGTTGTTACAGAGTTTGGTGGATGGGATCATTGTTGTGTTACAGAGTTGGGTGGATGGGATCATTGTTGTGTTACAGAGTTTGGTGGATGGGATCATTGTTGTGTTACAGAGTTTGGCAGATGGGATCATTGTTGTTACAGAGTTTGGTGGATGGGATCATTGTTGTGTTACAGAGTTCGGTGGATGGGATCATTGTTGTGTTACAGAGTTTGGTGGATGGGATCATTGTTGTGTTACAGAGTTTGCCAGAAGGGATTTGTCCAGGCATCTGCACCCCCTCCCCTTCCTCCTCACCCCCCCCCCCCCACCCCATTCTCTCCCCACTGTTGTGTTGCAGAGTTTGGCAGATGGGATTGGTCCAATCATGTGCCCCCACATTGTTGTGTTACAGAGTCTGGCGGGAGGAGAGGGACAGGGTGGTGGGGTTTCCTGGTCGCTTCCACGCCTGGGATGCCAAGCACCACACCTGGCACTACAACTCCAACTACTCCTGTGAACTCTCCATGGTTCTCACCGGGGCTGCCTTCTTTCATAAGGTCATTGACAGCTTTGACTGTTTCTGTAAATTCTTCACAATTCTCATCGGAGCTGCCTTTTTTTCTCTCTTTCTCTCCGTTAGGTTAGTGATGACTGGATTTCTGTAAATTCTTCATGATTCTCATCAGACCAGCCTTTTTTCTTTCTTTTCTTTTTCATAAGGTCGATGATGACATGGACCGTTTTTGTAAATTCATCTTGATTTTTATCAGAGCTGCCCTTTTTCATAAAGTCATGATTCAGCATCTGAGATGCCTTATTCCCTGAAAGGTCAATGACAACCTGAACCGTTGCTGTAAATTCTAAACGATTCTGACCAGAGCTGCCTCATATGGTCAGTGAACCATTTCTGTAAATTCTTCATGATTATTATCAGAGCTGCCTTCTTTCATAAGGTCAGTGAACCATTTCTGTAAATTTGTACGTGTTCAGTCTCCATATGAGACAAGATGGAATGCGTATATGGGCTTTTCCAAGCATGTAGATGCTATCTTGAACTGAGCTGAACTGAACTATGGATCAAGTGCGAAGCATACCCGTTGTTAGAGCTGAACGCACCAGTGATTTTTGTGAAGGTGACCTGGCTTCATTCTCTCTTTCAGTACTATGCCTACCTGTACAGCTACGTGATGCCACAAGCCATACGCGACAAGGTGGACCAGTACACCAACTGTGAGGACATCGCCATGAACTTTCTTGTCTCCCACATCACCAGGAAGCCTCCCATCAAGGTCAGTCAGGCAGCCAGGGAGGCAGGTGGAGTTGTTTAGTTCTTGGACTTTAACCCCTTTACTGCCATGGTGTCATTTGAAAATGACCCAAAAGTGCAAAATTTGAAACCCTTAATCCTTCTTTTTTTTCTTTTTCTTCTTTTTTCAGAGGTATGTGAAAGGTTCTCCATCAAAAAGCATAGAACTGAGAAGAGATGTTATAGGACTGGAAAATATACTGTTTGCTGGCGCATCCGTGCATCTTTCAGCCTGGAAATTTTACAGGCTGGGGCAGTGAAAGGGCTAATGTCCCGTAACCAGATTTTAATATCAGTGAGGGTTTAATGTCCCATCAGCTGGATTTTCAATGCCCCATCTAACAGACCTATTGTGAGTGTCAGTTCGATACTCACCTGGGTTTCTTTTGATTTTACAGGTGCCATTGCTCTGGACCTATTATGGGTGCCAGTTTCACAATATTCACCTGTGCTTGTTTTGATTATAGTATACAGATGACATCATGCAGGACCTAAAGTGTTTGATAGTGAGCTGTGTTTGTTTTGATTTTACAGGTGACATCACGCTGGATCTAAGGTGTTTGATAGTGAGCTGTGCTTGTTTTGATGTTACAGGTGACATCACGCAGGACCTAAAGTGTTTGATAGTGAGCTGTGCTTGTTTTGATGTTGCAGGTGACATCACGCAGGACCTAAAGTGTTTGATAGTGAGCTGTGCTTGTTTTGATTTTACAGGTAACATCACGCTGGACCTTCCGCTGCCCCGGCTGCCCCAACACACTGTCCAGCAATGACACTCATTTTGAGGAGCGCCACCAGTGCATGAACTTCTTCGTCCAGGTCTATGGCTACATGCCGTTGTTGTTCACACAGTACCGGGTCGACTCGGTCTTGTTCAAAACTCGACTGCCTCATGACAAACAGAAATGCTTCAAGTATATTTAAGATGATGCCTCTGCATCTCTACTTGTGCAATATTGGGTCAACTTTGTCTTGTTGAAAATTAAGCTTCCACATGACAAACAAAGTGTTTTGGGTTTGTGCGAGATGTGGCTGTGTGTCTTTGTTCATGCAACTGTGAATGAGCTTTGTCTTGTTCAAAATGTGACTGTTGTCCCATGACAAACAGAAGTGTGCTTGAAGCCTATCCAGGGTTGGCTGTGCATCTTCTTCTCAATGACCTGTTTGTGGCCACCTTACAGATGAGGTGTGATGTACTGCATTGTTTCTCAGTGATCTCTTTGTGGCCACCTAACAGATGCAGAGATGTGATGTACTGCATTGTTTCTCAGTGATCTCTTTGTGGCCACCTAACAGATGCAGAGATGTGATGTACTGCATTGTTTCTCAACAACCTGTTTGTGGCCACCTGATAGATGAAGAGATGTGATGTACTGCATTATTTCTCAATGACCTGCTTGTGGCCACCTAATGGAAGAGATGTGATGTACTGCATCATTTCTCAGTGACCTGCTTGTAGCCACCTAATAGATGAAGATCAGATGTGATGTACTGCATTATTTATCAGTGACCTGGTTGTGGCCACCTAATAGATGAAGAGATGTGATGCACTGCATTATTTCTCAATGACCTGCTTGTGGCCACTGAGTAGATGAGATGTGATGTACTGCATTATTTCTCAATGACCTGCTTGTGGCCGCCTAATAGATGAGATGTGATGTACTGCATTATTTCTCAATGACCTGTTTGTGGCCACCTAATAGATGAAGATGAGATGTGATGTACTGGAGAATTTGGAGATGAGCCCTGACATTTATCTGCATGAATCAATACAAATGTGTGAAAGTTAAGCACTTAGCAGATCATTTACTAACCAAGTTTGGTGGACTGCTGATTTTTTCAGGGTTACCCCAGCCCTTCCCCCCACCCCTAACCCCACCCCTTTTTCGTTTAAACTTGACTGTGTTAAAAACAACAACTGCATGTTTACTTGTAACAAGTAATTGAAAATCTGAAGAAAAAAAGAAAAGAAAAAGAAGAAACAAACATTTCAGATTAAAAAGTTTGTTGTTGTTGTAATAACAGCTTGAAGAACGAAACGAAGGCATAGGCCAGAGTCCAAAGAAACAGCATACATTGTTTGACGGCAGTATTATTTTACATGTGTTATTGTCATCGTCATCATCATGACAGCAGCAGCAGTAGCAGCATCCTTTGATTGAGGTTTGCCGTAGGTACATATAGCATGCTTGAGATGCTTGACTTGCTTGGTGAAAATGTTGATTGCTTGAGTGATAGTGACTGTTTGGGTTGGTTGTCAGCAGCTGTAAGTTTGTTTAGAAATGTGCCGAACTGCACTGTATGTGTTTAGAAATGTGTTGAACTGCACTGTATGTGTTTAGAAATGTGTTGAACTGCACTGTATGTGTTTAGAAATGTGCTGAACTGCACTGTATGTGTTTAGAAATGTGCTGAACTGCACTGTATGTGTTTAGAAATGTGCTGAACTGCACTGTATGTGTTTAGAAATGTGCTGAACTGCACTGTATATAGATGTAGATTTGTTTGAAAACCAAGGTGCTATGCTCTTTACACTGTCATTGTTCACAATTTTGTTTGCCAGGCGCATGAACAGTTGTGTTGCAAGCATTGCAATTGTAAATAGGTTCTGCTGTTAACGGCCACAAAGCCTGAGATGGCTGTCGGATACTGATAACCTTAGTGTTGCAACATGTCCTTGCAGCCTGTCTTGGTGTTGCAGCGTATCTTTGCAACATGTCTTGGTGTTGCAACATGTCCTTGCAGCCTGTCTTGGTGTTGCAGCGTATCTTTGCAACATGTCTTGGTGTTGCAACATGTCCTTGCAGCCTGTCTTGGTGTTGCAGCATATCTTTGCAACATGTCTTGGTGTTGCAACATGTCCTTGCAGCCCATCTTGGTGTTTAAATGTGTCCTTGCAGCCTGTCTGGGTGTTGCAATGTGTCCTTGCTACATGTCTTGGTGTTGCAACATGTCCTTGCAGCCTGTCTTGGTGTTGCAACTTGTCCTTGCAGCCTGTCTTAGTGTTGCAACGTGTCCTTGCATGTAACAAGGTCAGAGTTAGTGCCACTGCCCTTCATTGTGCCGAATTGTTTCTGTAATTGTTTTAAAAGGAGGGGTGTGCCTTTATTCTTCATCTTTGTTGATCATCACAGTTACAGGGAAATTCCAGGGCCCGTGTGCATGAAGAGCAAGTAAAGATAAAGGTGGATAGCCTCTAATGCTGATTAGCTAAGGAGTCTGTAAGTCCAAGTAGAGAAATGAGGTTATAACTTTAAACATGTTTAGGCCTGCTGGATATATAGCCCTCACATTTGCACTTCAAACATACAGTTTTTTTCTAAATATCATCACTGTTTATTTTTATTAATGTGACAATATCCCCAAAGCTACTACTACAACTAAGTTGCTGTTTAGAAGGTAAAAAAAGTGATTAAATAAGTAAGTAAACAATGTGCTTAACATCCACAAAAACCATAAGGCTTATTAGGGACGGGGAGAAGTGGGGGTATGGAGGTGGGAGGGAGAGGGAAATTATATACCTATCACTACGCTGTCACCACCAGAATGACTTCTGCATTCAGGTGGGCAGCAATGAAAGCCATTTAAATGTTTCATAATTGTGGGGGACGCAGCCACTACACTGTCCACAGGCCACAACTTTTGAAGAGAAAGGAAAGCCGAAGCAGATTTGAACCGAGGTCCCTCTGCTTACCAGCCTAACACCTTACCGCTAGGCCAAACCGGCTCACGGGTGATTAAGGGGCTATTTATTTGCTCCTTGTAATCATGTGGGCCCTGAGCTCCTCTCACAGACGCTGCCAGGTCCAGGCCACTGTACAGCTTCTCTATCAGAGGCCCATCCTGGGGCCTTTCGATCTCAGTGTTGCTTTACGTCCACAGGGACCGTACAGACTGTTAAGGACAGGGAGCCCACGACGGCCACCTCGACTTTCACACAGCTCCTGAGCTCTTTCGGCTTCCTGGAGTTCGAGTTCAGTGTTGGTTTACGTCCACAGAGATGGTACAGAGTATTACTGTGTTAGGGATGAGCAGGCCAGAGTGGGGGTGGGGGGTGGGGGGGGGGCGGGCAGGACTGCCATCTATACTTTCACACAGGTCCTGAATTGTGGGCCAGGCCGTCTTTCACAGAGTGTCCTTGAGTGCAGAGTGCTGTTGAGTGGGTGTGTCATTCAGGTACGACTTTCTGCCCTGTCACTGGCAGTGCAGAGTGCTGTTGAGTGGGTGTGTCATTCAGGTACGACTTTCTGCCCTGTCACTGGCAGTGCAGAGTGTTGTTGAGTGGGTGTGTCATTCAGGTATGACTTTCTGCCCTGTCACTGGCAGTGCAGAGTGTTGTTGAGTGGGTGTGTCATTCAGGTATGACTTTCTGCCCTGTCACTGGCAGTGTAGTCACTGGCACAGTTCAAGAGCCGCAGCTGCTAAAGCTGCACAGTGCACGTGGGCGGCCACAAGTGCAGATTTGCTGCTGTGAATAGGCACTTTTGCTGCAACACCGCTTTGGCAGAAAAGTACAGATTGCTGTCTCTGTTGGGATTGTTCAAGGGAGACAAGTTGCGTTTTGTCCCCTATAAATTGTGAGTTGTCAGAGTAGTTTGCCTTGTTCTCTCTCTCTCTCTCTCTCTCTCTCTCTCTCTCTCTCTCTCTCTCTCTCTCTCTCTCTCTCTCTCCCTCCCTCCCTCTCTTTGTCTCTCTGTTGTTGTTTCCAGTCTTTTTTTTTTGTGTGTGTGTGTGTATCTCTGTGTTTTCTCTGTGTGTTTGTGTGTGTATGTGTGTGTGTGTGTGTGTGTGTTTGAGTGTGTGGGGAAGGGGGGATAAATGTGTGTGGAGTGGTTGGAGGGAGTGTGAATGTTTGAGTGAGTGAGTGTGTGGTGAGGCTGTCACACCTGTCACACTTGATCACGTTGGTGCTGTTCTGCGACTTAGAAGCACAAAGCGGCACACTTCACTTGGCAACCTTCTGGATGCTGCATTTCCTTCACTCCTGCTCCTTTTCATTCTTTGGGTGAAGCAGCAGGTTTCATCACCTCAAAGATCCCACTGCCACACTTGTTTCACTTGATGTTCTCTCCACAGAGGATCAACCCAGGTGGATGTTAGCGTTGCTGTGGAGCTTATAATTATCATGTGGGTCTGAATCTGGGTCTCTGCTTCAGAGTTTGATATTAAGGTTCATGTTAAGGTGAAATGCAGGGTTTGCTTTGAGCCTGTGTCTGATTGCAACTGTGATACATTCATTTTAAGGTCAGTTTAATGCAGGATTTGCTTTCCTTCCATTTGCAACTTTCCTGTAGCATTAATCATGTTTAAAATGGTGGGGTGGGGGGTGGGTGGGGGGGGGTAGTTTGTGGAACTGGTGAGGGCTCAGGTGTTATTATGAACTAACAAGGAATGTACCGCTGGTGGAGTTTATGTACCTTGTATTTACCCGCATGCCAGGTGAGAGTTACCGTAGGTGACTCGGGTCTTTGTTGTTGTACTTGTGTTACGTATTTCGAGCGCTAATTAACTTCCTTGTTTGTTGGTGCTGCACAAGCGCTCTGAGCTTCATTCTGTTTGAGATCAGGTGTTGTTAATTAGTTCATAGTGTGTATGTACTCATGTAACAAATGCACTGTATGTGCCATGGATATATCTGTATGCAAAATATGCAGTGTAGCTTCAGTGATAATTATACTTTTCAGTTACGTTATACCTATAGCTGTTGATTTGAAAGAAAATTTGAGACTGCAAGATAGATCTGGTAGTTTAAAGTGCACTTCTGTTCCCATAGATATTGTCAGCTTTTGGAAGTTTGTTCCAGAGTGTTTGGAGCTATTTAAAGGGAAGGGCATTTGGCACAGGATATGACACCAACAGATGTAATCCACATTATATGGTCTGTAGAAGAACAGAGATACCCAGAGGGTGTGGGAATCTGATGTTAAATAAGTAACCTTTTTTCTTCTTTTTCTTTTGATGAGAAAGTGAGTGAGAGAGAGAGAGAGAGCAATTCATACTAGGTTAATGAAGAGTGTGTTGCTGGCCTTCAAAATGAAGTTGTAATTATATTGGAAAGAAAACTGAAGCACATAAAGCTGATGAATGCTGTGTTATATACGCAATTTTTACGATATTAGTCAAATTAATACATGTACTTAATATATTGTTTTGGCTTTAACATAAATTGTGTTAAATATTTCTGAGTCCTAACTCTTTTGACTGACTTGGAAAGAATTTACGATTCCTGTATAACTTAGGACTTGCTTTGTAGCTGTGACGAGTATTACCATTATTCTTTTATGTGTGCTAGTGTACCATTGTATGGTGTCATGGGTGCAAAATAGAAATGTTTTTTTACAAACTTGAAACTGTGGCTGTGTGTATATTGCTTGCCTGCTTTATCCAACTAGTGGCTGTATTGTTCAGTTTCATTCAATTGGTGCACATAGATATGCATGCACATGTGCACACACACACACACGCATGCACACACACACACACACACACACACACACACACACACACACACACATGTGCTCACACACACACACACACACACACACACACACACACACACACACACACGCATGCCACACGTGCACACGCATACACACACACACACACACACGAACGTGTCACACAGACACACTCACACACACACACACACACACACACACACACACACACACACACACACACGCACGCACGCACGCACGCACGCACGCACGCACGCACTGGTGCACACACGCACACGCACGCACGCACGCAGGCACGCACGCACGCACGCACGCACACACACACACACACACACACACACACACACGCACGCACTCACGCACGCACTGGCACACACACACGTCACACACACACATGCGCGCGCGCGCATGCACACACGCACGCACACACACGCGCATACACACACACACACACACACACACACACACACACACACACACACACACACACACACACACACACACACGAGTAGGTTACACTGACTGTACAAAACCTAGTTTACACACAACTTAAACAGACAACAGAGACTTGAGGCGGAGGAAGACAGCAGCGGGGAATGAAAAACAAAGTCGGTTGTTATGGGAAAAAGAAATGTCTTGAGATTTGATCTGAAGGGGTCCAGGGAAGGTTTGTAATATATAATTTATGGCTTAATTTTCAGTTGTCATGCTAGTGGGTACGTGTAAATGATTTCTACCTCCACCGCCACTCATCCACCTGGCTAACTCACAAAGACAGAAACATTCTGTAGGCCTACATACCAGTAGTTGGTTCTTTGTTCCGGTGATCCGAAAGAGAAATTAAACGCGTGATATGATATGATAAAGAGGATGAACA
>OY757556.1:10038885-10061385 GCA_963584105.1 Alviniconcha strummeri
CACGAAGGGTCTGGTGCCTTGATAGGTTTCTGTGGAGATCCTTTCGCGTAGCTCTACCCCCCCCCCCTCTTTGAAAGCTCCTCCACCCCCACTCCCACCCCCCCACTTCTCCTCCTACATCCCCCCACCCCCAACCCTTCCTTACTTTCCCTTGCCCCCCCCCCCCCCCCCCCACCCCCGAATTTGAATAGGATACAGAATGGAGGAAAGGGCTCCACAGGAAGAAGCTGAAGGGACCTGGTGCCTTGATAGGATTTGTAGAGATCCTTGCGTCCAGTTCTTCCCCTTCTGTCCCTCCTCCACCCCCCCCCCCCCACCCGCTCCTAGGGGCGATCCCCCCCATCCCGACCTCCCCCCCACCCCCCCCCCCCCCCCCCCCGTTTGTTTTTAAAATCTTTTGTTTGGCGTGTATTTGGATTTTGCATGCTCCTCTCTTTCTCAAGCGTTGCGAGCCCGTTCTGTGAATGCGCAAATTCTTTTGCGCGATCTATAAATCTACATTACATTACCTTCTAAAGTAAGAACATGAGATATCACTGACATTAAGACCTTTATCCGTGATGGATTAAAAGTCAGCGTCGCCAACATTTGACTGACAGTCAGCGTTTAGCCAATCAGCACACGCCATCATACTTCGGCCCACGCAGAGACTGGGCGTCGTTTTTCCCCCGACACATCAGGACTTAGCACCACAAATGCGAAAAGGTCACTCATATAGTAGTTACGGATTGCACCAAAACCTAAAGTTAGACCTCATTAGGACAGGAAACAAGTATGGTTGTGAACAATGCACCTCGGTCAGAACTGGTTATAATTTTAATAAGTATCTTGTACTGTCCCCAGTATCAGTACTCACACGCGCACACACATACACAGATACCGACAAACACACACACACACACACACACACACACACACACACACACACACACACACACACACATTCTCACTCACCTCAAGCGCGTGCGCGCGCGCGCACACACACACACACACACACACACACACACACACACACAAACACACACATACACACATGGGCATGCAAACGCGCGCGCGCGCGCACACACACACACACACACACACACACACACACACACAGTACGCGTCCGGTCTTGGACAGTTTCGCGCTGAACTGGGACGTTCTGATTGGCTAAAACGCTCAGATGATTGGCAGCGAAGAACTCACCGCTGTTATGAGTCTGCAGTCATTCTTTTGGTGTGTGCACGACTTTGACGCGTTAGTTTGTGCGCTTTCTCGTTTTTGCTGTCCTTAGACTAGCAACTGCATTGTGCCATGTCATGCATCATGTGCGTTTGAGGAGCGAGGATAACTCAGTGGTTAGAGCCTGGACCTATATATATAGGTCTGTGGTTAGAGCGCCAGCTTCGGGATCGAAAGGTCGCGGGTTCAAGTCTCTGCAGGAGCGGCGGGAGGATTTTCTTGTCCAGGGTCAACTTTCTGTGCTGACCCTTATCTCGGTATCCGTTCCACCCCCGTGTTACTGTAGTAGCACGTTAAAGATCCCGATCGTTATACCAAAAGTGAGATGGCAGGTTACAGCTAAACACGTATGTACGCTACGTATGTAGCCTTGGACGAAGTGGCGTGGCATGGTGCATAGTGTTGTATGGTGTACACAGAACATACACTGAGATGGCAGCAGTTTCACGTGGCGCCAGCCATGTAGCAAGCAAACAGCGCAGTAACTACACCACTTTCGCTTCTTTTTTTCTTCTTTCTTTTTGTTATTAAAAGAAGAAAAAGAAAGGAAAAGGGAAAAGGTGATAGTCACTCAGTGAGAATCACACGCGAGCATCGCTTTCCGGCACCTTCCTCCAAACTCTGCCAGATTTAGTTACGCCACTGAAGGGGCACTCTTTATCTCCGCGCAGGTGTCCAGCGACGCGGTCAGCGCCCTCCGAAAGGTTCGGGTACTAATATGACTGTAGAAGCAACCTAGCGCCTAACCTAAGCACGCACATAAACATGAGACGCATCCACCCCGGGTAAGAAAAAGAGTGCCGTCTCGATTCAAACGATTGTGGTTTTATTTGCGCTGGTCTAAACTTTGTTGGCGGCTATAAATGACACGCCTTGTTTTATCTGAGTTGTTTGTAACAAACTTACTACTGTTTGAGCACCAACAAAAAACTGCTCGTTAGCTGACAGTTTTCTAGACCCTATGGCGTAACTAAATACGGCAGTGGTTGAAGGAAGGATGTCGTAAACCGGTGCTTGGAGTTTGATTCACTCATTGAGAATCACATGCGAGAAGAGCGCAGTGTGACTGCTCGAGAACAGAATATCGAGCTTTATAAAAGCGATCATCAGTCATGGCACTTGTAACCCTTTCAATAAAGTTCTTACTTTCCAATCGTTTTCGATGTGAAAAAGATTGACTCTGTGTGTATGGGGGCGTGTGTGCGTGCGTAGGTGTTTGCATGCACGAGTGTATGTTCGTGTGTGTTTGTATGTGTGTGTGTGTGTGTGTGTGTGTGTGTGTGTGTGTGTGTGTGTGTGTGTGTGTGTGTGTGTGAGTGTGTGTGTGTGTGAGAGAGAGAGAGAGAGTGTGTGTGCGTGTGAGAGAGAGAGAGTGTGGTGTGTGCGTGCGTGCGCGCGCGCGCGCGCGCGTATGTGTGTGTGTGTGTGTGTGTGTGTGTGATTATGTGTGTGTATGTGTGTGTGTGTGAGTGCGCGTGTATATTTCTGTGCAATAATATCAATGTGAATTATCCTTCAATCCTATTACACTGATTTCTCCCCCAGGCTATAAAATACACTCTAGTTACCCTATATGTATAACTCTCATCTTTGGTTTTGTGCGGGACGTTTATACAAAGGCTGTGACAATATTGCTGCAGATGGGAACACAATGGAAACAATAGGACAAAAAGACCGTTTATTTCGACCTTACAAATTAGGTTTTCAGTCAACAAAGATACAAGAATACACATAAGATGAAAAAGGACACATTAAAAAATATATATAAAGGATAATATAACACAATGCACGTTTTCAGAATGTTTTTCCTGCAACTGGCAACATGCAAACAAACAGTTCAGGCACAAACACAACGGATGCCTAACACGATAACATTAACTTTATTTGGGAGGATCGTGATCGGGTGCTAACTAGTAACACATACCTGGGAGTCAAGCCAATCACTGCCCTCTTCTTTCTGTCTCTGTCTCTCTGTCCCTGTGTCTCTGTCTCTTTGTCTATGTCAGTCAGTCTGTCTGTTTTTGTCTGTCTGTCTGTCTGTCTCTGTCGCTGTCTGTCTGTCTGTCTGTCTGTCTGTCCCCCTCTCTCTCTCTCTCTCTCTCTCTCTCCTCTCTCTCTCTCTCTCTCTCTCTCTCTCTCTCTCTCTCACGTACACACACACACACACACACACACACACACACACACACACACACATACGCATACACACACACACACACACACACACACACACACACACACACACACACACACACACACACACACACCTGTACCGAAGTAGTCAAATTGACGCACATTTTTGTTTTCGTTATCTCACTAAGGAACGTTTTTACTGTCATGGCTAGCTGCCTCTTCTAATTTTCCCTTCTTGTCTCAGTCTCTCCGGTGTGCACTAGCCTACATTTCTTGATCGCACTCCCGTGACCCCCCAACCCTCCTCCCCGCCCCCTCCCCCCCCCACACCCTCCCGCCACCCCTATCCCCCCTTTCCCCCCCCCTATAATTGGCCTGTCCCCTGTCACGGACATGACACGCAGTTTTGCTTCAGGGGAAGAGATCTTTACAATTTAACATTAAAAGACCTGAGCTTTTGTCTTCGCTCTCTCTATCCTCTTTCTGTCTCTTTCATCCCGTACGCTGCATCGAAGCTGAACCCGAAAAGGACCCAAAGGGAGTAAAAGAGAGGAGGAGAGAGGAACCGACAAGTGAATATATAGAAGTAGCGAGAGAGACAAAGTGTGAAAATACTGGTGGTCGGCGTTGATATAAAGTGAATATACTTTAATTATCCGTCACGGGACAATTCAACTAATTACTAAAGGCTCATTAATTTAAAAACAACAAGGAGGACACCGGAGCAACTTCAGAAGCATTTAAATTAATAGTTATAATAAACAGATTCATTGGAATTAAAATAGTCCCTAATACAAAATTACCATAGCAGAAATCATCACTTCCCCGGACACTTACACACATACACTCCCCCCCCTCCCCCCCCCCCTCTCGTGACGTTGGTAAATATATTTCTATGATGGATGACAACAAATCCATGGGATATGATAATATTAATCCATTTCTCTTGAAACTAGCTCTCCCATATATAGTTGAGCCTCTCACCTCTATTCTTAACAACGTCTTCCCAACTGCCCTAAAAAGAAGAAGCAAAATTGATTCCTCTGCCCAAAACCAGTGACTTAAGCGAACCAAACAACTTTCCATATCCATATTTCCCTTGCTTTTCAAACCGATAAAAAAAACATATATACATAAACACTTACTGAATTTCCTTAATGAACACAATCTCTTATGCCAGTCACAATCAGGTTGTCGTTCTCAACACTCATGCCACACAGCATTAGCAAAACGCTTCTATGGCTTTCTGCCATCAACAACTTCTTGACCTAAAAAAAGCTTTTGATATTGTTAATCATAATATTCTACTTAAGAAATTATCCTTATATACAGCCAACTCCCCATTTGTCACGTTATTTAAATCTTATCTGCAGCTAAGATCACAAAGTGTTTATGTTAACGGTGAATACTCTAATGAAAGCATTATTCGTTGTGGAATTCCTCAAGGATCTATTCTAGGACCACTTCTGTTTATTTATTTTTATCAATGATCTTCCCCTACATATTACTAGCAACAAAGTTAAAAGTGACATGTCTGCGGATGATACTTCACTAAATACAGCTGATAAAAATACAGACACTGTTCGAAAGGAACTACAGAGAAACATAAATGAAGCATTTGACTGGTGCGACAATAATGCCATGATTTTACATCCTAAAAAAAAAAAAATGAAAAAAAAAAAAGTACGCTATTTGCTACTAGGCAAAAGCATCAGCTTCGCCCGCTTCACCTTACTCTTAGTCTTAAAGACAGTCATATTAATCAAGTGCATGAGCACCGGCACCTTCGCGTTATTATTGATGATGAATTTAGCTGGCAACCACACATTACCGGTACATGTAAAACGCTTCAAAATATTTGTATCTGTTGTCACAGCTCAGACACTTTGTGGACACTCCGAATCGCAAGCTGTTTTAGCATGCTCATATTTCCCCCTCACCTAACCTATGCATCAGCTGTCTGGGACGGCTGTAGTGTTATCTTATTTAACAAACTTAATTCTCTTCACAGAAGAGCTGCAAAATTGATGAGATCCGATTCGTCTTTAACAACTGACACAAAGCCACGGTACTTAGGGACTACTTGCACTAAAAGAAAAGTTTATGTTCAATAAGGCACTGTTCTAAGCAAAGAAAGGTCTTGTGCCTCCGTATCTTAAACAGCTTTTTACCTGCTCCAACACTCGCGCCACATCTCGACTCATAACTCTGCCAAAACCTAGAACAGACCTTTCTAAAATTAGCTTCTCATTTTCAGGCGCATCCATGTGGAATACCATCTCAACTCAAATCAAGTCATGCAATTCACCTACCAGCTTTAAAACACAGCTCCACAAATGCTTTAGAAGCAGTTTGTTGTAAATAACCACAAAACAATACCACAACAAAAAAGGGTTTGTAATGTGTGTATATTACATGCATGTATAGTCTCCAGTGTTATTATGAATTGACTTATTACTCTTTTGTATTATTCATAATTGTCGATTCACATTGATTCCCCCCTCCTCCATGATATGTATATGTTTAAATGTTTAAATGTTTGTAGCTGTTTCAAGGACAGGTTGCCCGACAGGTATTCGTGCCCAAACCTTTATCCTTGCGTAATTCACTCTCTCTCTCTCTCTCTCTCTCTCTCTCTCTCTCTCTCTCTCTCTCTCTCTCTCTCTCTCTCTCTCTCACACACACACACACACACACACACACACACACACACACACACACACACACACACACACACACACACACACACACGTGCACACATCACAAAATAAGCAAACTCATCAAACAATCAAAGGCAAGAAGAAGTTGCAGCCCGGTGGTTCTGTGTGATGACATCAAATAAAAAAGTCTTTGATGACACAATGAAACTCAGTTCCCCCCTTCCCCCCACACCCCCAAAAAAAAAAAAAAAAAAAAAAATGCAGCATACATAAAAAGCAATAATATCAAGGTGGGCATCAAAATGGTACTGAACAAACGAATTCAGTCTTTTTGTAAGCCCGCAATTTCCCCCACTTCATCTTTCTCCATCTTCACCTCCTGACCTACTTTCTTGTCAAACCTATTATGTGCTTGGATCTACTCTTTTGTCTCTGTCGTGCATCACGCCAGGGGTGATACTGCAGTGCATAAAAAGGGCTTCACTCGTGATTGCGCAGACGGAGGAGTCAACAGCGTTGGTCTGCATCATATTCTGTTTTTCTTCCCCAACCTGAGCGAGGTGCCACAGCGTTCGCAATGTCTCGTCTGATCCGAGTGACTCTCCTGCTGGGTTTGGTCCTGTTGGGTCTCCACGCTGCTCACGGCCAGCGTCGACGTCACCTCAGGAGATTTTTGTATGCTCTCTGGGGCTCTTTTTTCGGGGAGCGGGATAGCTCAGTGGTTAGAGCGCCAGGCTCGTGATTGAAAGGTTGCGCGTCCGAATCCCTGCAGGATCGGCGGGAGAATTTTCTTCTCCAGGGTCAACTTTCTGTGCTGACTTATTTCGGTATCCGTTCCACCCCCGTGTTACCGCAGCAGCACGTAAAAGATCCCGGTCATTCTGCCAGAGGTGCAGGTGGCAGGTTACAGCTTAACACGCATACACCTTACTATATGGCTTTGCATGAAGTGGTATGGTGCATGGTTGTATGGTGTACACAGAACTTGCGCCGAGACGGCAGCAGTTTCATGCGGCACTAGCCATGCCAGCGCTGTAGGTATACCACTTCGGTGGATATTCAAAACCGCGCTATAAAAAGCTATTCACTCATGTAGAATCACATGCGAGCGCAGTGCCATGCCCGGACATTTCGAGCGGAGAATAGCGCTTATATAAAAGCAATCATCATAATTGTTACTCTCAGGAGGAATGTTTCTTCAGTTTTTGCTAAATATGTTTTGGTGTTTGTTGGTTGATTATTAAATTAGTTGCTGTTATTGGTTGGCTGTTTAGTTCTTCGGTTTTTGCTTATTTGTTTCTGGTGTTTGTTTGTTGTTTGGTTATTTAGTTGCTGTTTTTTTTGTTGTTGTAGTTATTATTATTTGATTTTGTTTGTTGATTGGTTTTTCTTCTCTCTCTCTCTCTCTCTCTCTCTCTCTCTCTCTCTCTCTCTCTCTCTCTCTCTCTCTCTCTCTCTCTCTCTCTCTCTCTCTCTGCGTGTGCGCGCGCACGTGTGTGTGTTTTTAGTTTTGTTTGTTTTTTGTTTGTTTGTTGTTGGTGGTGGTTTTTGTTTTGCTTTTTGTTGATTGCTGTTTTTGTTCTTGTTGCCGCTTATTTTTATCGTTGATTTTTGTTTTGTTTACTGTTTTGTCTATTTGCCTGTTTACTTTTGTTTCCAACAATGGTCTGTGTTTAATGTTCAACAAAAAATGATTTTGTTGTTGTTGTTTTTTGTTATTTCCAGCAATGCTTTCTTCTCAAACTTTGCGGCCCCTGAAAGGGAACGACCTTTGGGCCTGGTGGACAAACTCTATTCCAGACTGGACAGTAAGCCCTTTTCTCCTCATCGCATGAGTAATAGTAGCCAGTGGTAGTAACAGCAGTAGTAGCAGTAGGAGGAATTCATTCACTCATTCTCTCACGCCTCGGCAGCTGCAGTTCAGCTCCTTTTTGATCGGTCTCCTGTGTCCATAGCCTTCGTTGTATACAGAACTGTGCTGCTCGCCTCATGCTAACAGTTAAAACGTAAAAGTAGCCACATTGCTCCTCTGTTTCAATCTCTCTGCTGTGTCACAATCCAGCAAAGTATTCCGTGAAAAATATTAACTCTTTGCTGTAAATGTAACACGAGCACTGCTCCGTCTTATCTCTGTAACTGTTTTCAACTTTACCCACCGTTCCGTACTTTCCGCTCTGATTCTCATTCTCTCAGCCTCCATATCATCGCACCAGACTCTCCGCTGTTGGTTCCCGCACCTTTTCTGCATTCTGTCCACCTACATGGAATCTTTCCCCTATTTTATGTGATATGCACAGCTTGATGCCAGTGGGATTTTCTCATGTTTTAATCTATGAATGACTTTTTACCAGGATGTTTATTTGCTGTTGTTGTAATTAAATGTTTTATGATTGGGGCGAATGTGTGATGAGTGTACTTGGCACCACAAAACATTCCTCGTGCAATCAGTGTATTGAGACTTGGCAATAAAGTTATATTGTATTCCTCTCCGAAAGAAATCCTCTCTGGACTCATTCAAGTGTGACCTCCACAAAAAGAAGAACTAATCCCCAAACTATAGACCAGCCATGTTTTCCGTTTCGTTCTGCTGTCTTCATCCGTCTCAGTCAAGTCTCTGTTTGCTGCCCGTTTTAAGTTACATGAAAATTAAGCTTTGTATAGTAATTTATGCCCTTGTATACGGGTGCCTGTGTGTGGGGGTGTGGCAGTAATCGCTTAAAATAGTCTTTACGGGCAAGATTCTGCGCTTTCTAATTATGATTAGTAGTAGGAGGAGGAATAGTAGTAGTAGCAGCAATAGTAGCAGTGGAAGTGGTAGCAACAACAGTAGTAATGGTAGGAGTAGTATCATCAGTAGTAGAAGCAACAGCAGTAGTCGCAGTGGCAGTAGTAGCAGTAACAGTAGTAGTAGCAGCAGTAGCAGCAACAGTAATAGTAGTAACAGCAGCAGTAGTAACAGCAACAGTAGTAGTCGTCGCAGTGGCAGTAGTAGCAATAACAGTAGTAGTAGCAGCAGCAGTAGTAGCAGTAACAGTAGTAGTAGCAGCAGCAATAGTAATAGCAACAGTAGTAGACGCAGTGGCAGTAGTAGCGGTAACAGTAGTAGTAGTAGCACCAGTAGTAACAGCAACAGTAGTAGTCGCAGTAGCAGTAGTAGCAATAACAGTAGTAGTAGCAGTAGTGCCAGCAACAGTAGTATTAGCGGCATCAGTAGTGCCAGCAACAGTGATAGCAGCAGTAGCAGTAGTGCCAGCAACAGTAGTATTAGCGGCATCAGTAGTGCCAGCAACAGTGATAGCAGCAGTAGCAGTAGTGCCAGCAACAGTAGTATTAGCGGCATCAGTAGTGCCAGCAACAGTGATAGCAGCAGTAGCAGTAGTAGCATCAATAGCAGTAGTGGTAGCAACAGTACAAGTAGGGCTATTAGTAACTGGAGCAGTAACAGCTGCAGCAAAAGCAGTGGCAGCAACAGAAGCAGCAACAGTAACAGAAACAGCAGTAGCAGCAACAGTAGTAGTAGGAGGAGTAAGAGCAGTAGCAACGACTGTAGTGGTAGGAGTAGTAGCATCAGCAGTAGTAGTAGGAGTAGTAGCACCAGGAGTAGCAGCAACACCAGTAGAAGAGGAGGAGGGGGAGGAGTAGTAGTGGTAGCAGCAACTTTAGTAGTAGGAGTAGTAGAAGGAGATTCAGATTCACTGCAAATTGGGTAGTGGTCCCGCAACATTTGTAGCAGGAGTAGCAGCAACAGCTGTGGAGATTAGGAGTAGTAGCAGCAACATTAGTAGGAACAGTAGGAGGAGATTCAGATTTACAGGAGATTGGGTAGTGGCAGCAGCAACGGAGTAGCAGGAGGAGTAGCAGCAACAGCTGTAGTAGGAAAAGTAGTAGCAACAACAACTGTAGTAGGAGAGGTAGCAGCAGCAACAGCAGGAGGAGGAGTAGCCGCAGCAACAGCAGCAGTAGAAGCTGCAACAGCAGCAGAAGAAGCTGCAACAGCAGTAGTAGGAGTAACTAGCGTGACTGCGTCCCTTGGCCAGTGTTTAGCATGAAGACATGACTGCCTCCCTTGGCCATTGGCCATTGTTCAACATGAAGACATGACTGCCTCCCTTGGCCATTGGCCATTGTTTAACATGAAGACATGACTGTCTCCCTTGGCCATTGGCCGTTGTTTAACATGAAGACATGACTGCCTCCCTTGGCCATTGGCCGTTGTTTAACATGAAGACATGACTGCCTCCCTTGGCCATGCAGACATCAAGTGGGAACTAAAGTCAGCCGACGAGCAGCTCACCTCGCTGGAAGCCCAGCTGTCCTTCCTGAACAAACTCGTCATTGAGATCGAGACCATCACCTTGGAGGGTCTGATGGACGTGACCACATCTCAGAACGCACTGCTGGACGATCTGGATGGACATGTGAGTTGTGTGTGTGTGTGTGTGTGTGTGTGTGTGTGTGTGTGTGTGTGTGTGTGTGTGTGTGTGTGTGTGTGTGTGCGTGCGTGTGTTGTTTTGTGTGTGCGTGGGTGGTGTATTGTTGTTGTTGATTTTGTTAGCTGTTGTTGTTTTCTTGGTTTTCGTTTTTGTTTTTGTTTTTTGGTTTGTTTTCATTGTTGCTATTTATTAGGACGAAATACAACATGCAAATTTTCGGGATAATCCCCTTTATCACTTTACAGAACGACTTTAAGTATCGTTTTGTAGCTTGATAAAGGGGATTACCCCCCCCCCCCAAAAAAAAATTTTTTTAAAAAAATAAAAAAATCGCATGTTTTGATTTGTCCTAATAAATAGCGTTCGTTTGAATCTTGTATGTGTTTGAATCTTGTTTTGCAACTCTGGCAGTCATTCTTGTTTCAGACCTTTTTTACTTCTCTCTCTCTCTCTCTCTCTCTCTCTCTCTCTCTCTCTCTCTCTCTCTCTCTCTCTCTCTCTCTCTCTCTCTCTCTCTCTCTCTCTCTCTCTCCATTGTTGTTGTTGATGATGGTGGTAGTATTGTTGCTGTTGCTGTTGTTCCTGTCGTCTCTTTTTACACGTTGGTAGGAAAGTGAGGTCGCCTCTAACCAGTAAAAATACATTTTAATAATAATGATGATTATTTATGTTATTATTATTTTCTTCTTTCATATTCTACCATTTCTACTATGCTCTCTTTTTATTCTCTCACGTTTTACTTCTGCTTTGTTTTCCTCCTCTTCTCTAGCATTTCACAACCTTCTACTTTGTTCCCTTTGTCTTCTCTCACATTTTACAACCTTCTGCTTTGTTCCTTTGTCTTCTCTTACATTTTACAACCTTCTACTTTGTTCCTTTGTCTTCTCTCATATTTTACAACCTTCTACTTTGTTCCTTTGTCTTCTCTCACATTTTACAACCTTCTACTTTGTTCCTTTGTCTTCTCTTACATTTTACAACCTTCTGCTTTGTTCTCTTTGTCTTCTCTAGCCTTTCACAACCTTCTATTTTGTTCTCTTTGTCTTCTCTAGCGTTTCACAACCCTCTACTTTGTTCTCTTTGTCTTCTCTCACATTTTACAACCTTCTACTTTGTTCCCTTTGTATTCTGTCACATTTTACAACCTTCTGCTTTGTTCTCTTCATCTTCTCGAATATTTTACAACCTTCTGTTTTGTTATCTTTCTCTTCTCTCATATTTCCGATCCTTCTGTTTTGTTCTCTTTCTCTTCTCTCATATTTCCGATCCTTCTGTTTTGTTCTCTTTCTCTTCTATTTCCGATCCTTCTATTTTGTTCTCTTTCTCTTCTCTCATATTTCCGATCCTTCTATTTTGTTCTCTTTCTCTTCTATTTCCGATTCTTCTATTTTGTTCTCTTTCTCTTCTCTCATATTTCCGATCCTTTTATTTTGTTCTCTTTCTCTTCTATTTCCGATCCTTCTATTTTGTTCTCTTTCTCTTCTATTTCCGATCCTTCTATTTTGTTCTCTTTCTCTTCTATCTTCGATCCTTCTATTTTGTTCTCTTTCTCTTCTGTTTCCGATCCTTCTATTTTGTTCTCTTTCTCTTCTGTTTCCGATCCTTCTATTTTGTACTTTTTCTCTTCCATTTCCGATCCTTCTATTTTGTTATCTTTCTCTTCTCTCATATTTTCGATCCTTCTATTTTGTTCTCTTGCTCTTCTATTTTCGATCCTTTTATTTTGTTCTCTTTCTCTTCTCTCATATTTATGTTCTTTCTATTTTGTTCTCTTTCTCTTCTTTCATATTTTCGATCATTCTATTTTGTTCTCTTTCTCTTGTATTTTCGATCCTTCTATTTTGTTCTCTTTCTCTTCTATTTTCGATCCTTCTATTTTGTTATCTTTCTCTTCTATTTCCGATCTTTCTATTTTGTTCTCCTTCTCTTCTATTTCCGATCCTTCTATTTTGTTCTCCTACTCTTCTGTTTCCGATCCTTCTATTTTTTTCTCCTTCTCTTCTGTTTCCGATCCTTCTATTTTTTGCTCCTTCTCTTCTCTCATATTTGACGTCCATCTGCTTTGTTCTTTGTCTCTTCTCTCATATTTTACAACCTTCTGCTTTGTGCTCTTTCTCTTCTCACATAGTTTACAACCTGTTGCTTTGTTCTACTTCTCTAACATTTTACAACCTTCTGGTTTGCTCTCTTTCTCTTCTCTCACATTTTTACAACCGTCTGTTTTGATCTTCTCTTTTCTAACATTTTACAACCGTCTGTTTTGATCTCCTCTTCTCTAACAATTTACAGCCTTCCACTTTGTTCTCCTTCTCTTCTTCCACATCTTACAGTTTTCTACTTTGTTCTCCTTTCCTCTCATATTTTACGGTCTTTAACGTTGTTCTGTTTCTCTTTTTTCATATTTGACAGACCTTGTTGTTGTTGTTGTTGTTGTTTTCTCTCACGTTCCGTAATGGCTGACTGGGCGTAAAACACCAAGTTACTTACTTCTCTAACGTTTTAAACCCTTTTGCAGTGCACGTAACAAGTCGCGTTTAAGTGTGCATGTTTTCAGGTACTGTCGAAATTTAACTGACATGAGAGAATGATTCTTACAAACAAATTCTTTGAATATGTTGCCCAGGGCCACTTCCCTTCTCCTTTCTGACGGAAATTCATGTTTTAAAGTATTGATTTAGGTTAATTTGTTTACTTCACACTGTTGGATTGCCGGTTAGACTTCTATTCTCCGTATAAATTGCGAAT
Source organism: Alviniconcha strummeri (assembly GCA_963584105.1). Lineage (NCBI taxonomy): Eukaryota > Metazoa > Mollusca > Gastropoda > Provannidae > Alviniconcha > Alviniconcha strummeri. Next base: position 10,052,079 of record OY757556.1, read on the forward strand.
TAATGCCTGATGTATATCTAATTAAAAACTAAATCGCCCTAATATGTCTTACCGTTTTGACTGAGTATTAAAACTTATTTACTTACTTGATTACCTACCTACCTACCTACCTACCTACCTACCTACCTACCTACCTACCTACCTACCTACCTACCTACCTACCTACCTACCTACCTACCTACATACATACATACCTGCTTCAATGCCTGCCAACATACATACCTACCTACTTACTTTCATGCCTGCCTTCCTGCCTGCCTACCTGCCTACATACCTGCCTGCCTATTTACCTACCTACCAGCCTGTCTATCTACCTACATACATACATACATGCCTAACTGCCTTCCTGCCTCCCTCCCTACCTGCTTGCTTTCCTGCCTGCTTGCCTCCCTCCCTACCTCCCTCACTACCTCCCTACCTACCAACCTACCTACCTACCTGACTGCCTACCTACCTACCTTCCTGCCTACCTTCCTGTCTGCTTGCCTACCTAGTTACTTGCTTACTCGCTTGATTACTTACTCGCACGTTCTACAATCTTCTAGTATATTTGATTTGATTTCTCTTCTCTCATCATTGCTCAACACCGTTCCACAGCTGGACACTCTGGACAACACGCTGGATGAGCTGTACGACTGTGCAACAGACGTCAGCTCGACAAACAATGACAACGTGGAGTCACTGGATGATGACGTTCTGGAATGCCTCGGAGAGACTCGAGAATATGACGCGTTCGTAGAGGGACGCATTGCCGGTGCGCAGAAGGCGGCGGAGGACTTCAAAGAGAAACTTGTCCAGGTTAGTGGGTGGAGGTCCGCCTGCAGATCCGTACCACTGATCTAGAAGGACAGAGCTAGAGGCTCGCCAGTCGAGAGTGTTGATCAGAGTGAGGCAAGCAGTCCGCCATGTTGAAGAGTTCAGCTGCCCAAGAGGATAGGCCAAAGGGATTCGCCTTTCAGGAGAGGGCCGGTCTGGACCACTAATGATGTCATAAACCCGAACGTAGCTTCAGCCTCGGTTTACTCACAGTGACGTTCGTAACACATGAGACACTATTCGCTCTGTTTAAGTGCTGCTGTAACACTTGATATAATTCGCTCTGGTTAAATGCTGACGTAGCACATGATGCACAATTCGCTTTCAGTGCTGATGTATTCGCTTTCAGTGCTGATGTAACATGACACACTTCGAACTGTTTAAGTACTGATGTAATACATGACACACAGTTCGTTCTGTTTAAGCACTGACCCAACTCATTTTCACTGGTGTTCCAAAACGAGGCTGAGTCTGACAGACGAACCGCTGACGCAACACATGACGCACAGTGATGAATTCTCCCCATGTGTTCGGAAACGAGGTCGGTCTGTCTGACGGACCGCTGACGCTACACATGACGCACAGTGACTTTTTTCCCCATGTGTTCGGAAACGAGGTCGGTCTGTCTGACGGACCGCTGACGCTACATATGACGCGCAATGACGTATTTTCACAAAGGTTCAGAAACGAGGTCGCTCTTTTTTTCTTTTTTCTTTTTCTTCTTCTTCTTCTTCTTCTTCTTCTTCTTCTTCTTCTTTCTTTCTTTTTTCTGCAACACATGGCGCACAGCCTGATTTATTTCACAGGAGTTCGACAACGAGTTCAATCTGATTCATCGTGACGTGACTGCGATTGGAGGAGGCCTGTCTGCCGTTAGGAATAACGAGGCCAAACGACGATGTGAGTTAATTTCCTGGCGGTTCTGGTTTATTGTTATTGTCGTTAGTGTTGTTCTTGTTGCTGCTGATGACGATGATGTTGATAATTCTGCTGCTGCTGCTTCTGCTGCTGCATGATAGAAATCTTAAAACTTTCCACGCTGGCAAAATCGATCCCGTTGCAGCTCTTCTTCTTCTGCTCCACCTTTGATGTTGTTACTGTTCTTGTTATCTTCGTCTTTGTCTGGCTACAACCCCCCCTTCTCTCTCTCTCTCTCTCTCTCTCTCTCTCTCTCTCTCTCTCTCTCTCTCTCTCTCTCTCTCTCTCTCTCTCTCTCTCTCTCTCTCTCTCTCTCTCTCTCTTCTTCCTTATTAATTTTGTAGAGGGAGGAGGGGGACGCAAAGATCAACTCCTTCACGCAATACTAACACAGGTGGTGCTCTTCTTCTTCTTCTTCTTCTTCCTCTTCTTCTTCTTCGGCGTCGTCGTCGTTGTCGTCGTCTCTTCCTTTCTGCGTAAAACACCAAGTTACTTACTTCTTTTCTGCGTTCGAATCTTTCTATGGTCATGTTGTTTACAGCTGAACCACGACTGATTCGATGAAGACCTCCGTTTTCATTAGGGTAGCCCCAGACTCCCCCTCTGGCCTGGTTCCCCTGACCCACCCATGGACATTATCCACCCAGAATCGTTTTTCTCAATCAAAAAAGAAAGAAGTAAATGAGTCTCACCTGGCCTGCGTGTAAATACAAGTTTTATAAACTATACACATACACTGTATCCTAAAACTGTGTCGGCTCAATCTACCTGCTGTTCTGCTTCAGGTGAGACTGGAGTGGTGGTCATAGACGCTGACGATCACCGAGTGGAACACCTCTTCCAGAACTCGTTCGACTGCATTCCCCAGGTGTACTACTCCCTCTCCTGCTACGGCTACCAGCTGAATGCTCTGCCCCGTCCGCCATTCTTCAGCTGGGGCCGTCGCTGGTTTCCAGAGCCCAACGCCGTTGGCGTCTTCGTCTCGGCCCACGCCAGCCAGAACGGGGTGACGTTCGAAAAGTCCAACCTGTCGTTCGGCGACTCGGCCAACCAGAAGGTGTGCGTGTCCTTCCAGGCATGTACCATAGGCGCGGGCAAAAGGGCAAATCTACCGTAGCCAATCTCATCCGCTTGAGATTACCTTCTTCGTGCCATGCCTGGACATTTCGACGACGACCGCTTTTTGGAGTTTGACAAGTATTGCGTGTTGCAAAAGGTTCATTAACAGTAATTATAAAGAATGCATTCGCACAAACTCGTGCATAAATACTGGTGAAAACACATTGTGGCGCTCAGTCTCGCGTACAAAAAAAAGAAAAAAAAAAAAAGAAAAAAAAAAAGAAATCCCGGGTACAAGAGAAACCCGGTGACAAAAAAAAAAAAAAAAAAAAAAAAAATCCCGGGTACAAGAGAAACCCGGTGACAAATTCATTGTTCTAATCCACATAAACGATGCAGATTTAACTTTCGGTCTGCCACTATCTACGCCACGCAGTTTGATAACCAACAGCACGCTATTTGATAACCAGCAGCTACACGTCTCCAACATTCATAGGCAGACCCAAATTGCTTCATGGCCTAACAGGCGAGCGAATAAATCCTGCGCAGTCGTCTGGCCGGAAGTCACGTGATAGGTTATTGCCGGTCTTTAGTCGGCAGTGCAGTTTCATTCCCCACAATACGGAAATGAACCCCATTCTACTTTCAAAACTGAATAAATACTAAAACTCAAAGAGGAATTCGTTTGAATTTGATCAACATTACAGCATTACTATCAGCATTTCAAGACTGTTTTTCGGAGGGTTTCACAGCATGTTACAGTAACCGCTCTGTGTTTGGTTTGATAAATTGAAATTATTTTTGTCACAGACACGTTACTTCTCATTCTCCAGAAGCAAAGAATAAAGGAAGCAAACAAACTATATTATTCTCAAGAGTTTGTTTCTGTTCTGATTTGTTTTTCGTCTTCTTCTTGTTGCAGTAGCGCCTTTTCATTTTGTTACACGTTTTGTGTGACTACTGTTCAGCAGCTACTTGAATGCTGCTGCTGCTGCTACTGCTGCTGCTGCTGTGTGTGTGTGTGTGTGTGTGTGTGTGTGTGTGTGTGTGTGTGTGTGTGTGTGTGTCTGTGTGTCTGTGTGTGTACGTGTGTGTGTGTGTACGTGCGTGCGTGTGCGTATGTGTGTATGTGTGTGTGCGTGTGTGTGTGTGTGTGTGCGTGCGTGCGTGCATGCGTGTGTGTGTGCGTGCGTGCGTGCGTGCGAGCTTGCGTGCGTGCGTGCGTGCGCGCGCGTGTGCGTGTGCGTGTGTGTGTGTGTGTGTGTGTGTGTGTGTGTGTGTGTTACATCGAAAGTATTAGTTCCAGGCCAACAGCCAATGCTCAGCCTGTGGGTATCTGCTAGTCACCAAACAAACAAGAAGAAGAAGAACATAGGCAGACAAGGTTTTGCACTAGAGGTAACGTATACTTGCATTGACAAGAGTCCGATCAATTCAATGGCAGTACCAGAGGAACAGGCGAAGAAAGGCGTGTAAAACCCTCTAAGTTTCCGAAGACTCAGCTAACTAACAGTCTGCCGTAGGTGCTAAAATGGCAATAAATTTGGAATAGGCAACCCAAAATATATCAGGCGTTCTTTTTAGTTTCACACAATGTCAAGGTTGTTGGAGTGTGGCCACACTACAGAGTACGGGCTAAAGGTCAAGGTTGTTGGAGTGTGGCCACACTACAGAGTACGGGCTAAAGGTCAAGGTTGTTGGAGTGTGGCCACACTATAGAGTACCGGCTAAAGGTTAAGGTTGTTGGAGTGTGGCCACTGCTGACGACCGAGGCCCAACAAAGAAACGCTGTGGCGATCCAAACAGCCTATCCTCTCGGAGATGGACAACAGGCCGACCGTTCTTGCTTATTTCCCGCCAAATGTCGACAGAAGCTGTTCTACCCCCTCACTGGTTAATAATAATGAATACTCCCGCACAGGCCCTAACCCGCACAGGCCCTAAGCGCTTACACGTTCTTTACAAATACATATTGTCAAAATTCAATGCATACACACACGCACGCACACACACAGACTCGTACACGCACGCACGCGAGCACGCACGTACGCGCGCGCGCGCGCGCACACACACACACACACACACACACATACACACACACACACACACACACACACACACACACACACACACACACACACACACACACACACACACACACACACCAGTCGCATATCAGGGCAATCATGGCAATGAGACTGAAGAAAAGGTTTTCAAAAAGAGAAAGGTTTTCAAGGAAGATTTAAAGGAGCTGACAGAGGTACAATGGCGGACAGAAACAGGGAGTTGGTTCCAGATAACTGCAGCCTGGTAAGAAAAAGAACGATGACCATAGGACTTTGTTCGGAAGGATGGTATTCTGAACACTCGGGTGTCTATAGAAGAGCGGAGCTGCCGGGAGGGAGTGTAAAGGTTGACCTAGATCACGTGACCCATACCTGTCCGACCGGACTCAGGGACCTACCCGTGCAATCGTGAACCCACTATTCACAACTGCCATCAACAACACGAGCAGTGTAATGTGCATAGAACTCTTCATGGCATCTCCGTCTACGTTCCAAATGAACCAAAATGTGACAACACATACTGGCTAAAATGCATTGCACTGTCAAATAAGAAATGTGTGACTGTGGGAGATTTCAGTGCCCATGGAAACCTTTTGCGGGAAATGGATGCGCTTCACTGACTTGTAATCGACTTGTTGATAATATTGTGGACTCTACTAAATTTTGATAGAATAACCAAGATACCAAATGTTTCCACACATAAAGCAACTACTATAGATCATTCTCTTGTTTCACCTGATCTAGCAATGAACTGTACATGGCATACAGAAGAAGATTCTCTGGGAAGTGACCATCTACCTATTATGATAGAGTTAAGTGAGAATATAAAAAATGATGAGTCAGACAATGAGGATAAAATTCATAACTTTTCATGAAAGCATGCTGATTTGGAAGTAGTTCAGGCATTCTTTCTATCTTCTAACATCAATTCCACCGTAAATGAAGATTTAAGTATTTACTGTTGAAATTTAACCAAAATAATTTTATTAGCAGCTGAACACACCACCCCCACAATTAAAGATAAGAAAATAAGTGAACAATCTGGAAATCCACAGTGGGTTAAAGTTTGCAAACGAGCGGTATCTCTAAAAATAAGGACAAATCAAGAAATGGTTAAAGAATCAATCAAAAACTTTGCGAGTATAAAAAGTGCAAAAATACAATGTAACAGCGTGAGAGCGGAAGCAAAAAACAAAACAAAACAGGTCTTATTGGACTGAATTTTGTAAAAATGAAGTATCAGAATCAAAAGACAGGTATAAGGTATGGAAAAAGGTTAAAGAACGTATTCAAACGTATCCTACTAAATTAGACAAATTAATAATGACTTGCCAAGTGGACAAGATAGAGCAGAAGCGTTTGTTTATCTGTTTGCAGAAAATAGTTTATCATCTAATCTCAGTCCATTAATTATAAAAATTAGATATGACGAACAGAAAGAAGACTACCAGGACGCAATTACAGACCAGTGTCATCATTTGAATTCCCCATTACAGTATGATGAATGTTTAAAGCTTTTGGAGTCTTTTGCATCAAATACTACAACGGTTGGTACTGATTGTATATTTCATATCAAATGCTGTATCATTTGCCTGTTAGCTGGAAACACGCATATTTTACCAACAATGTTGTTTAAATGTTTGTTGAAACCCTTCCTAGGATCTGAAAGCAGTCAGTAAAAATCCCGATTCTAAAGTAAGGCAAACCAGGATCAGCAATTGCCAGCTACAGATCAATTCAACCCACGTCGCATGCTGGTAAGTTAATGGAAAAGATCATACTCAAATGGTTGCTACATTTCTGTGGAAAAACACACACGACATAGTCCTTGCTAATCAAGCAGGTTTTAGAAAGGAAGATGTACAACTGATCATTTAGTAAAACTCGTAAGTTTATTAAGAAACAGTTTTCCAGGAGAAAACGTATTTAGCCACTATTTTTATGTTAAAAAGGCTTATGACAGCGTGTAGCACTACATTAGTAACTGAAAAACGCAGGAATAACTGGTGAGATTTTGAAACATATTAGAAACTCCTTATCCGAAAGATGTATTTATGCTCGAGAAGGTAAGACCTAATTATTCATCTAAAAAAAAGTATTAATATGGGTATTCCTCAGGGATCAATTATTACACCTATCTTATTTACCATTCTTATACATGATCTCCCAAAAGCATTATCAAAAACAAAAACGAAAAACATGGCACAGTAAGCATATGCAATTACTATTTTAGACTTAATGAGGGCAATGTGTCCTCTAGGAAGTCTCGGCACAACTGCATTCTTTCAGTTTTTTTGGTGCACAAATTAAACCCCTGGTTTTGTACGCATCCGAAGTTTGGGGTACTTCGAGACTTTCAAATATTGAAACAGCTGATGTGCAAAAGATTATTAAGTGTAAGTGACAAGACACGAAACCACATGGTATATGGCGAAACAGGAAGTTATCCGCTGTATATCGAATTGCTATTTCTTGCATTAGCTGATGGTTTAAACTTAATAAGATGCCCATGACTAGACTCTCGAAGCAAGCTTTAATCATGCTTAAAAACAGTATGGATACTAACACTACAGTAGTAGTATACAATATTGCCTGGAATCATAATTATGAGTTTCAGTATGTTTGGACAAATGGCAGAGTTGAGAACGGAAACGTTTTTTCCCCGACAGATTTTGAACTTACTTCTCTGTCTAAGCAGTTCACCAGTTAGAAACAACATAATAATCAACATGTTTAGGGACACTCTTATTAGACTGCGGTTTGGAATAAATGAACTTGGTGTTAACAAACGCTTTCTATATGACAGCTTTGTGAAAGAAACAATTGTCCCTTCTGTCCAGACATTTTGGAAGATATTCTCATGTCCTGTTTTGCCGTCCAGCCCATGCTGATGTCCGGCGAACCTTCTCCTAACTCTGTTTTTGACAACGGCAGTCTGGAACAACTGAGAAAACTTGCGATGTTTGCTGTTTCTGCTTTCAGTTCAGTTCACTTCACTTCAGCTGAAGATGTGCGCTCGGAAATGCCCATATGTGCTCCACCTCTCTCCCCAGCGTTGCCTTTGAAAGGGTTCTAATGTTCGTCTGTTTGCCGATGGCCCTTTCTTGTCCTTTCAAGGAAGATTGTATAGCGCTTCCTCTTTCCACGTCTCTCTCCTCCAGACGATTAATGGCGTGATGTGCTTGGTTTTGTGCCCACATATAGTGTCTCAATCTTCTAAACACTTCAGATCTTCCGAGAAGCAAGCCACCTGTGAGCGTTGTATTGTCCGGATCATTTCCCTTCACTCCGGCATGTCCAGGGCAGTACACCCACGGGAGTTTTCGGAGATGGATGTCGACCGTCGACACATTCCAGTCTGGGCTTCCCATTCCACTTTTCACTTTTTGTAGCAAGCTCACTGAATCTGTGAGGATGATGGTATGTGTCATCTGACTGTCACCTCTCGAGGCAGTCCAGCGGAGGGTATGGGTGACTGCTTCCACCTCCATTGTCAAGCTGGAGGTTGAGACTGTATAGGCTGCACTGTCTTCATGGATGGTAGTCGCACCTTGCTTGACAGTAAAGTCCCACCATGACTGGTCTTTGGTGACTGAGCCATCAGTGTACACTATGAGGTCTTGAGTCCTCTGCTTGACCCATCAAAGACTTTCCCTGTCCGAGTCTGCATCCTAAATGCTTTAAACCACAGACAAGAATTATTTGCAAATGAATTCATGTTCGTGCATATGTGTGTGTGTGTGTGTGTGTGTGTGTGTGTGTGTGTGTGTGTGTGTGTGTGTGTATGTGTGTGTGTATGTGTGTGTGTATGTGTGTGTATGTGTGTGTGTGTGTGTGTGTGTGTGTGTGTGTGTGTGTGTGTGTGTGTGTGTGTGTGTGTGTGTATGAGCGCATTCTCTATTGCCCCTCACCTCCCTCTCCCCAACATTTTTTAAAATGTATATGTTTCATACCTTTAGGGTGTAATCTGTTGTGTGCACAAAATGGGACAGTAGGTAGCAAACGAGTAGAAAGTAGAAAGCAAACGGAAGAGTACATGTTATTACCAACTACACTCAAATGAGATTGCTGCGACGTTCATCCCCCTTCACCCCACTCCCCACTCCCCTTGTGTATGAGCTGGTGGCCTTCACAGTTAACATGACTCTCTCTCTCTCTCTCTCTCTCTCTCTCTCTCTCTCTCTCTCTCTCTCTCTCTCTCTCTCTCTCTCTCTCTCTCTCTCTCTCTCTCTCTCTCTCTCTCTCTCTCTCTCTCTCTCACACACACACACACACACACACACACACACACATGTGCATGCACGCACGCGAGCGCAAACACACACACATGCGCACGCAATCATGCATACACACAAACACACGCGCGCATGCACTCGCGCACACTAACACACACACACGCACACACGCACGCACGCACGCACGCACACACACACACACATTAAACCAAA
>OY757556.1:10063885-10066385 GCA_963584105.1 Alviniconcha strummeri
TGTCTTCTTGTTCTGTTAGTTAATTTGTTTCTTTGGTTTTGTTTCCAACAAAAGTGATCTGTGTTTAATCTTCAACGAAAGATGCTTTATATTGTTTTTGTTGTTTCCAAGAAAGCCCTTCTTTCCTCGGTTTGGGCCCCGCCAGGCGAAACCATCCTTTTCTCCTTGGTTTGGACGCCGTCACACGGGACCATCATTCTTTCCTTGGTTTGAGCCCCGTCAGACGGGACCATCCTTGAACTTAGTGGACAAGCTCTACTCCAGGCTGGACGGTAAGCGCTTTTTGCATTTAGACGACAAACTCTACTCCAGACTGGATGGTATGCCTTTTTCGGACTTAGAGGACAAACTCTACTCCAGACTGGACGGTATGCCTTTTTCTTGGACTTAGAGGACAAAGTACTCCAGACTGGACGGTAAGTACTTTTTGGACTTAGAGGACAAACTCTACTCCAGACTGGACGGTAAGCGCTTTTTGGACTTACAGGACAAACTCTACTCCAGACTGGACGGTAAGCGCTTTTTGGACTTACAGGACAAACTCTACTCCAGACTGGACGGTAAGCGCGTTTTGGACTTAGAGGATAAACTCCACTCCAGACTGAAGGGCAGGGATAGCTCAGTGGTTACAGCGCCGGACTCGTGATCGAAAGGTCGCGGGTTCGAATCCCTACAGTAGAGGTGGGCGAATTTTCTTCTCCGGGGTCGACTTTCTATGCTGACTCTTATTTCGGTATCCGTTCTACCCCCGTGTTACCGCAGTAGCACGTAAAAATCCCGGTCATTCTGCCAAAAGAGCGGGTGGCAGGTTACAGCTAAACACGCATACACCATACGTATGTGGCTTTGCATGAAGTGACATGGAGCATGGTAAAATGGTGTTACACAGAACTTGCGCCGAGACGGCAGCAGATTCATGTGGCACCAGCCATGCCAATGCTTAAGCACCCCACTTCGGTGGCTATTCAAAAAACGCGCTATAAAAAGCCAGTCACTCGTGGAGAACCACATGCGAGCGCAGTGAGTCTACTCAAGAGACCGGAGAAGAGCGCTATATAAGCGATCATCAATCAATTGATCAACAACAACAAAAACAAAACGTTTTGGACTTAGAGGACAAATTCTACTCCAGACTGGATGGTAAGCCTTCTCTGGACATAGAAGACAAACTCTACTCCAGACTGGACGGTTAGCCTTCTATGGACTTAGAGGACATACTCTGCTCCAGACTGGACGGTAAGCGCTTTCTGGACTTACAGTACACACTCTACTCCAGACTGGACGGTAAGCCTTTGTTGAACATGAAGACATGACTGCCTCCCTTGGCTATTGTTTAACATGAAGACATGACTGCCTCCCTTGGCTATTGGCCATTGTTGAACATGAAGACATGACTGCCTCCCTTGGCTATTGTTTAATATGAAGACATGACTGCCTCCCTTGGCTATTGGCCATTGTTTAACATGAAGACATGACTGCCTCCCTTGGCTATTGGCCATTGTTTAACATGAAGACATGACTGCATCCCTTGGCCATTGTTGTACATGAAGACATGACTGCCTCCACTGGCCATTGTTTAACATGAAGACATGACTGCCTCCCTTGGCTATTGGCCATTGTTTAACATGAAGACATGACTGCCTCCCTTGACTATTGGCCATTGTTTAACATGAAGACATGACTGCCTCCCTTGACCATTGTTTAACATGAAGACATGACTGCCTCCCTTGACCATTGTTGAACAGGAAGACATGATTGCCTCTCTTGGCCATTGGCCATTGTTGAACATGGAGACATGACTGATTCCCTTGGCCATTGTTTAACAGGAAGACATGGCTGCCTTCCTTGGCCATTGGCCATTGTTTTGATACGGAGACATGACTGCCTCCCTTGGCCATTGTTTAACAGGAAGACATGTCTGCTCCCTTGGCCATTGTTGAACATGGAGACATGACTGCCTCCCTTGGCCATTGTTTAACATGAAGACATGGCTGCCTCCCTAGGCCTTTGTTGAACATGGAGACATGACTGCCTCCCTTGGCCATTGTTTAACTTGAAGACATGGCTGCCTCCCTTGGCCATTGCTGAGCATGGAGACATGACTGCCTCCCTTGGCATTTAACATGAAGAACAATGGCCAAGGGAGGCAGTCATGTCTCCATGTCTCCATTTGCCATTTTTAACATGAAGACATGACTGCTTCCCTTGGCCATTGGCCATTGTTTAACAGGAAGACGTGACTGCCCCCCTTGGCCATTGTTGAACATGAAGACATGACTGTCTCCCTTGGCCATTGGCCATTGTTTGACAAAAAGACATGACTGCATCCCTTGGCCATTGGCCGTTGTTCAACATGAAGACATGACTGCCTCCCTTGGCCATGCAGACATCAAGTGGGAACTAAAGTCAACCGACGAGCAGCTCACCTCGCTGGAAGCCCAGCTGTCCCTCCTGAACAAACTCGTCATTGAGATCGAGACCATCACCTTGGAGGGTCTGA
>OY757556.1:10068885-10070892 GCA_963584105.1 Alviniconcha strummeri
CTCTGTCTGTCTACCCCCCTTACCCTCCCCATCCCCATCCCCTACCCCCCACCTCTCTCTCTCTCTCTCTCTCTCTCTCTCTCTCTCTCTCTCTCTCTCTCTCTCTCTCTCTCTCTCTCTCTCTCTCTCTCTCTCTCTCTCGTTTTTTGTCCTTATGGGTAGAGGGAGCTGGGGGACGCAAAGATCAACTCCCCTCATGCGATACCAACACAGCTGGTGCTCTTCTTCTTCTTCTTCTTCTTCTTCTTCTTCTTCTTCTTCTTCTTCTTCTTCTCCGCGTAAAACAAGTTCTACTTACTTCTTTTCTTCGTTCGAATCTCTCGGGTCATGTTGTTTACATTTGAACCCCGACTGACTGGACGAAAACCTCCATTTTCACTAGGTTAGCCTCAGAGGCCCCCTCTGGCGTGGTTCCCTTACCCAACCGTGGACAAACTTCACCCAGAATCGTTTTATTGGATCAACAAACAAAGAGGTAGATGAGCGCGACCTGAGTCGCCGATGCTAACTCTCACCTGGCCTGCATGTAAATACAAGTTTTATAAACTATACACATACACTGTATCCTGAAACTGTGTCGGCTCAGTCTACCTGCTGTTCTGCTTCAGGTGAGAATGGAGTGGTGGTCATAGACGCTGACGATCACCGAGTGGAACACCTCTTCCAGAACTCGTTCGACTGCATTCCCCAGGTGTACTACTCCCTCTCCTGCTACGGCTACCAGCTGAATGCTCTGCCCCGTCCGCCATCCTTCGGCTGGGGCCGTCGCTGGTTTCCAGAGCCCAACGCCGTCGGCGTCTTCGTCTCGGCCCACGCCAGCCAGAACGGGGTGACATTCGAAAAGTCCAACCTGTCGTTCGGCGACTCGGCCAACCAGAAGGTGTGTGTGTCTTTTCAGGCATGTACCATAGGCGCGGGCAAAAGACGCCCAACCCCACGGTAAACTCCACGGTAGCCAATCTCATCCGCCATTTTCGATCTCGATGTACATTATGTGTGGCCGGAAGTCACGTGACAGGCTATTTCCGGTCTTCAGTCGGCAGTGCAGTTTCATTCCCCACAATACGGAAATGAACCCCATTCTACTTTCAAAATCGAATAGATACTAAAAATCGGGGAAGAGAAATTCGTTTACACCTGATCACTATTAGCATTTCTATCAGCATTTTTAAGACTTTTTCAGAGTTTCACTGTTGTTACATTAGCTCTTCTAGGGTTTAACAAAATGAAATTATTTTTGTCACAGACACGTCACTTCTCATTCTCCAAAAGCAAAGAATAAAGGAAGCAAACAAAATCTATCATTCTTATGAGCTTTTGTCATTGTTACGACAGCAGCTATTCGTTTTGTTACGTTTTCTACGCTTGTACGCTGCTCTGTGTGTGTGTGTGTGTGTGAGTGTGCGTGCGTGCGTGCGTGCGTGCGTGCGTGCGTGCGTGCGTGCGTGCGTGCGTGCGTGCGTGTGTGTGTGTGTGTGTGTGTGTGTGTGTGTGTGTCTGTGTGTGTGTGTGAATATGTGTCCATATGTGTGTGAATGAATATGTGTACATGTGTGTGAATGAATATGTGTCTTTTGTGTGTGTATGTGTGTGTGTGTGTGTGTGTGTGTGTGTGTGTGTGTGTGTGTGTGTGTGTGTGTGTGTGTGTGTGTGTGTGTGTGTGTGTGTGTGTGTGTTGCATCGAACGAATGAGTTGCAGGCGAACACGGAATGCTCGGAGTGTGGGTATCTGCTAGTCACCAAACAAACGACAAAACTAACAAGAACACAGGCAGACAAAGTTTTGCAGTAGATTTAATGTATACCTCTATTAACGTAAGTTTGAGGAATTGAATGGCAGTACCGGAGGACAGGCGAAGAAAGGTAGTGAAAGCTCAAAGCTTCCGAATACTGTCAGCTAATCCAACTGTCTTTCAAACGTGCTGAAATGGCAGTAAGTTTGGAATAGACAGCCCAAAATAGATCAGCTGTTCTTTTTAAAGTTTCACAAGAGGTCAAGATGGGTGG
>OY757556.1:10076092-10091092 GCA_963584105.1 Alviniconcha strummeri
ATATCAAAGCTGAGTTGACCAAGAGGCCTCTGTAATATCAAAGCTGAGCTGACCAAGAGGCCTCTATAATATCAAAGCTGAGTTGACCAAGAGGCCTCTGTAATATCAAAGCTGAGCTGACCAAGAGGCCTCTATAATATCAAAGCTGAGTTGACCAAGAGGCCTCTGTAATATCAAAGCTGAGCTGACCAAAAGGCCTCTATAATATCAAAGCCGAGCTGACCAGGAGGCCTCTATAAAATTAATGCTGAGCTGACCAGCAGGGACTGATTCTGTGGATTTGACTTGAGAAAGGGTTTCCATATAACTATGTGTTTAGTTTTGAAATGAGCATTTGCTTACGACACGGCTTGGTTGTCCTGAGGTGACCCTGTGCGCTTTACAGGACGTTAAACTCCAGTTATTAACGGACTACATAAACACAAATAAACATGGCTACAAATGCTAATACTGATCATGGGAGCGAGACAGGCAGACAGACGAATAGTGAGAGACAGACACGCACAGAAACAGACACAGATGGCCAGAGTCAGTGTAGAAAGACGACAGGAGAGACAGACAGACAGGCAGGCACACACACACACACACACACACACACACACACACACACACACACACACACACACACACACACACACACACACACACACACACACACACACAGAGACGGCCAGAGTCAGTGCAGAAAGACGGCAATAGAGAGAGACAGAGACAGACAAAAGAAACAGGCACACGGAAAGTCAGACAGAACGAAAGACAGAAGGAAATAGGTCATCATGATTTCAAAGCTGAACTGACCAGGCGGCCTCTATAATGTCAAAGCTGAGCTGACCAGGCCTCTATAATGTCAAAGCCGAGGTGACAAGGAGGCCTCTATAATACCAAAGCTGGGCTGACCAGGAGGCCTCTATAATATCAAAGCTGAGCTGACTAGACGGCCTCTATAACATCAAAGCTAAACTGACCAGGAGGCGTCTATAATATCAAAACTGATCTGACCAGGTGGCCTCTATAATATTAAAGCTGAGCTGACCAGGAAGCCTCTATGATAGCAAAGGTGAGCTGACCAGGCGGCCTCTATAATATCAAAGCTGATCTGACCAGGCGGCCTCTATAATATCAAAGCTGAGCTGACCAGGTGGTATCTATAATATCAACGCTGAGCTGACCAGGCGGCCTCTATAATATCAACGCTGAGCTGACCAGGAGGCGTCTATAATATCAACGCTGAGCTGACCAGGAGGCCTCTATAATATCAACGCTGAGCTGACCAGGAGGCCTCTGTAATATCAACGCTGAGCTGACCAGGAGGCCTCTATAATATCAACGCTGAGCTGACCAGGAGGTGTCTATAATATGAAAGCTGAACTAGCGAGAGGGTCCTCGATGACGTCACAGCTGAAGCGACAAGCTGGCCTCCATAACATCAAATGAAGTGAAGAGATGAGCCTCACTGATGTCAAAGCTCACCTGTCGAGGTGAAACCCCATGATGTCAAAGCTGAACTGACGAGGTTGACCTGCATGATATTGAAGCTGACGAGGTGACCTCCATGGTATCAAAGCTGATGAGGTGGATCTCCATGAGGTCACAGCTGATGAGGCGGACCTCCATGGTGTTAAAGCTGACTGACGAGGTGAACCTTCATGAGGTCACAGCTGATGAGGTGAACCTCCATGATGTTAAAGCTGATGAGGTGAACCTCCATGGTGTTATGGCTGACTGACGAGGTGGACCCCCATGTGGTCAAAGCTGATGAGGTGGACCTCCATGATGTCACAGATGATGAGGTGGACCTCCATGATGTCACAACTGATGAGGTGGACCTCCATGGTGTTAAGGCTGACTGACGAGGTGGACCCCTATGAGGTCAAAGCTGATGAGATGGACCTCCATGATGTCACAGCTGATGATACCAAAGCTGACTGATGAGGCGGACCTCCATGATGTCAAAGCTGACGAGGTGGACCTCCATGATGTAAAAACTGATGAGGTGGTCCGCCATGATGTCAAAGTTGATGAAGTAGACCTCCATGATGTCACAGCTGATCAGATGGACCTCCATGATGTCACAGCTGATGAGGTGGACCTCCATGTCACGTCCACTTGGGTTAGGTGACTAGACTGACAGTGACTTGTGTTTAAAGTTGTTTGTTGTTGTTGTTGTTTTGGACAGCAGTTGTAGGAGTGCATACCGTGCAGGCAGTGGGTCCGCGATAGCACGGGTAGGCCCGTGAGTCCTGTTGGGCATGTATAAGTCACGTGGTCTAAGTCAACCAATGGGGAGTAGAATGAGTTCTGTCAGCGTGAGGCGCGAAACGGGTTAGAGTAGCCAGTCTGTTGTCCATCTCCGAGAGGGAAGGCCGTTTGGATCGCCAAAGCGTTTCTTTGTTGGGTCCCGGTCGTCAGCAGTGTCATTTCTTTTCAAATCCTCTGTTCTGAAGTTTAGCTACAGGGAAGCTCGGTGGAATGGTGAAGTCATTCATATTTTCCGTTAGCATTCGAGGAACGTGGGTAGCGGAACATGCTATCACGAGTCGGCTGTTATCCAGTTATCGATCCCTCGATCTATCGATATATCGTCTATCGTCTGTCGACGGCCGTCTATCGTCTATCATCAATCATCTATACATATATTTCTTTTACAAAACGAATCTCCTTCTTCCCCCTCCACCATAAGCAAATCCCCGTCCCCTTCCTCCCTTCTTCTTCTTCGTCCCCGTATCAGTTGAAGTGATCAGTCGTCAAGGCAACGCTCACTCTCAGTCCCTGTGATGTCACTAGTCTCCATATATATATATATATAAATGTAGCAGCTCCCTTCAATGATAATATTTATGCTGTGCATATTGATGAATAATGAAGATTGATTTGATTTGAAATCTTACCCAAACGAGTAGACCAAGCAAGGTTTCTGTACCACATAGTTTTCGTCGTTGCAATATCTCCAGGTACCTTCCACTCTGTTCTGTAGAACCACAATGTTCTTGCATGTGTAGAATGCAGGTCGGAATTCCAGCAGTCTGAAAAAGAGTGCATGAGACTGATAAGTTCACACGGTGGTGGAAAAAAGAGTGCATGAGACTGATAAGTTCACACGATGATGGAAAAAAAATAGTGCATGAGTTTGATAAGTTCGCACGGTGGTGAAAAAAAGAGTGCATGAGTTTGATAAGTTCACACGGTGGTGGAAAAAAAAGTGCATGAGTTTGATAAATTCGCACGGTGGTGAAAAAGAGTGCATGTGCCTAGTAAATTCGCACGGTGGTGAAAAAGAGTGCATGAGCCTAGTAAATTCGCACGGTGGTGAAAAAGAGTGCATGAGCCTAGTAAATTCGCACGGTGGTGAAAAAGAGTGCATGAGCCTAGTAAATTCGCACGGTGGTGAAAAATAGTGCATGAGCCTAGTAAATTCGCACGGTGGTGAAAAAAGAGTGCATGAGCCTTGTAGAACAGGCATTCATGCAGCCAGAGACTGGAGGCTGTCCTCAAAGTTCAAGCTTTTCATGAGCGTCCTTTCAGTTTCGGTGGTGGGCGGAAGTGTCGTTTTACATAAAACCAACACAAATAAAAGGAATTCAACACAATAATCTATATCTTCCTTCTCAAGGAAATTTATCTTCATCTTAAAACAAACGTAAGAAAATTTTAATCCACTAGGCAAATGTCAGTCTTTCTTCTTTCTGTTTCTCTTAAGTAATTAACATCCATCACTTTTCTTCCTGGAAAAGATTAATTGTGTTTGCTTGTTTTTAAGAAGAAAAAAAGGCGAAATATTTGTGTAGAAATAAAACGAACTAAGTCAACACCAGCTGGGTGCTGGAGGGGAGGGGGGACAGGGAATCGGGAAGGTGTTAGTTAGTTCGTGCATGCACTGTGTTCTGAGTCTGTGAGTGACTGTGGCTGTGTGTGACTGTGGCTGTGAGTGACTGTGGATGTGAGTGACTGTGGCTGTGAGTGACTGTGGCTGTGAGCGACTGTGGCTGTGAGTGACTGTGGATGTGAGTGACTGTGGATGTGAGTGACTGTGGCTGTGAGTGACTGTGGCTGTGTGCGTGTTTGTGTGTCAACACCAAGTCAAGTGTCAAAGTATTTTGGATTTGGTCTGACGACTCGCCCAGAGCGCGTCATCACAGGCTGACGGCTAGGTTGTACCTGGCATGGAACCGCAGTAGGCCCTGGTGTAGGAGACATGTGGTCACGCCCCAAGGACCATGGTGGTGCATGTGAACGCTGTGGAGAGCCAGGCTGAGTAGCCACAGGTCGGCCGCTGAGTTGCTGCGGTGTAGAAGGCGGCGAAGGACAGGAGGCCATGGACGGCAGAGGCACAGTTTGCTGCTTCTGACCTTCAGTTGTAGGGGCTCCATCGCCGACTGGTGGGTGTTGCAGACCGGTTGCGTAGCTGTCTTGCTGACTGTTCTGTGGTGTGGGTTCACTGACCGGGAGAAGATGTCGTCTGTTCCGAACATAGTCTGCTCCATTAGAAGTAACAATGCATGACCTGGGACCGTTTCGAGTTGACTTCACCACTGCAAGTATCTGGAAGCCTTTGTCTGTCTGCAAGCGTACCACTTCACTGGGTTTCAAAGGCCGCTGATGTCGTGCTGACTTGTCGTGGCATTGTTTCTGCTGTTGGCGGACTTTCTTCAAATGGGTAGGGACCCTGGACGTGCTCAGTGGCTTGGGTTTCAGCAGCTTCGTTGCAGATGTCGGGAGTGTGGTACGGGTGTCTGGACAGCAGACGCTCGGATGGAGAACCCAAGCCATCTCTTGGTGTGTTCCGCATGTTCAGGAGACCCAGCTGAACATCAGACCCATCTTTTCTGCATTTTTCCAACAGCTGTTTTGCTTGCTTGCGTTTTCATCCAGACCGTTTGACTGTGCATATTATGGGCTGCTGGTAATGTGTGCAAAGTTCCATTCCTTGGCAAACAGCTCGAATTCACGGCTGACTAACTTCTGTCAACAGCCTATCTGGAATGCCGTGAGTCGAAAACAGGCGCCTCATCTTGGAGATCACTGTCCGAGAGGAGCTGTCAGGCAGTAAATCCATCTCGAACCAGCCAGAGTAGGAATCCACCATGACCAGGTACTGGTGGTTGTTCCAGTCAAAAATGTCTGCTCCAACAGTTGCCCAGGGAAGGTCAGGGACCGGGTGATCGATGAGGGGTTGCTTCTGGAGATGGGCTTTGCAACTGTTGCATGCAGAACACTGAGAAACATCACTCTCGATGTCTTGTCGCATCTTTGGCCAATAGACCACATCGCTGGCAAGCTGTTTGGTGCGGTCCGCACTCATGTGGCCCTTGTGTAAGATGGCGATGTATGTCGACTGCAAGGATTTGGGCACCACTGCCTTTTGTCCTTTCAGGATGACGTCATTCTCAATCACGAGCTCGTCGCGTTAAGGAAAGAAGGGTTTTACGTCAGGTGGAACACTTTGCTCATGCCTAGGCCAGCCTTCCTTGATGAACTTCGCCAGCTTCTGCATGGTTGCACCTACCAGAGTTTCTCGCTAAAGCTCGGTCATCCTGTCTGCTGAAATGGACAGCACTGTCATGACGTCATACTCAAACTCTGTCTCTTCTGGGGGTTCATCTGGGTATGCTCTTGAGAGGGCGTCAGCAAGGAAAAGCTCTTTTCCCTTCTTGTAGACAAACTGTAGGTAATACCGCTGAAGCTGAAGAAGCATTCTCTGTAGGCGTGCTGGGGCAGCATGAAGTGGCTTCTTCACGATGGTGATCAAGGGCTTGTGATCAGTTTCTATGGTCACTCTGCGACCATAGATGAAGTCATGAAACTTTCTGCATGGAAACACGGCTGCAAGGAGTTCCTTTCCGATCTGTGCATATCTGGCTTCTGCATCGGAAACAGCCCGCTTTTGGACCCGTCCACGGACAGCAGCACAGGCTTTCCTGCATCGAAGAATTTCAGCACATGAGGATTTGTGAGATAATCTTTCAGTCTGTCAAATGCTTGCTGATGGGTTTCAGTCCAGTTCCAGACGACATCGTTGTGGAGAAGCTCTCGCAGTGTGGCTGTTTTTTCAATGTAGTCCTTGATAAACTTGTTCAAGTAGTTTGTCATTCCGAGAAACCTTTGAAGAGCTGCTTGGTTTTCTGATGCTGGCATGTTTCGAATTGCATCCGTCTTCTCTGTGTCAGGCTTCAGACCTTCATCCGTGAACGTGTGTCCCACGAAGGAGACGCTTCTCGCACTGAACTTGCATTTGCTGAGGTTCAGCTTCAAGCCAATCTGTCTAGCTCTCTCCAGGACTTTCCTGACGTTGGCATCATGTTCTTTTTCAGTAAAACCCCAGATTAGGATGTCGTTGACAATGATTGCGCATGGATATCCTTCAAAAAGTCTTTCCGTGGCTTGCTGGAACACTTCTGGTGCTGTGTTGATGCCAAAGGGCATGCGGAGTAACCTGTACCTCCCATACGGTGTACTGAACGTTGTACGTAGAGAGGATTGTTTTTCAAGCTTGATCTGCCAAAATCCAGCCTTCGCATCCAACGTTGAAAAGACCTTCGCATTCCCTAGTCTGGAGGCCACATCATCTGCAGTATGCATAGGATGATGTGGTCGTTTGAGAGCTTTGTTCAAATCTCTGGGAACCAGACATATCCGTACGTCGCCTTTCTTCTTTCTGGTGGCTACCATCTGTGAGACCCACTCTGTTGGTTCAGTCTCTCGCACAATAACGCTTTTCTTCATCATGTTGCCCAGCTCTTCCTTGACCTTCTTTTCCATGACTTGAGGAATCTTTCTTGCTGGTTTCACGACTGGAGTGACACTTTTGTCCACTCTCATTGTGTATCTGGCTGCAAGATTCCCCAACTGGTCATCAAACAAATCAGCATACTCTGTGACGACCTGCTGACGGAATGCATCTTCTGCATCAGCATCCACCTCGTAGACAGCCTTGTCCAGCTTGACAAGATTCAGCTGCAATGCATCGTTTAGGCCTAAAATCGGAGTCGCTTGTCCGTCAAGGACCTGAAATGTGAGCAGACGTGTCGTGTCTCCAATCTTGCACTGGAGGTCAGCCGTGCCAAGAGTTGAAATTCTTTCTCCTCCGAATGCAACCAGGTTGACTGCTTTCGCCTTGTTGATCGTTTCCTTCTTCTGCACTTTCTTGAAAAAGGTCAAGAGGTAGAACGTATTTTGCCCCTGTGTCTATTTTCAACCCGATTTCGTGAGTGTTGACTCTCGCCGTGCAGTGAATTTCATTTTGGATCTTTGTCTGTGTGATGACATGAATATCGGCATCCTCTTGGAGCATAGTGTGATGACATGAATATCGGCATCCTCTTGGAGCATATCGGCTTCGTCACGGTCAACAATGCTGACACTTCCGTTCACGCGGCGTTGCCGTGTTGACCTGCAGACTCTGGCGAAATGATGCATTTTCGTGCACGAAGAACATTTTTGGCAAATGCTGGGCAGAGTTCCTTCTGCGGTGCATGACTACCTTTGTTCGCCGAACATACTTCACACAGTTCGACTGAAACGCCACGCACCCAAAAGGATCGAGAAAGATGAAATAACAAGGAGGAAAGAAACAAAGGCCCAACTACTGACAATGGCGTCGAAGCTTCATCCTTGGAGATTCGAAATGGAATTTTTCCAAGTCGGTTACCCTGTGGCTACTAGCCATTTTGCAGCAACTCACGTGACGTAGTGCGCATATGTGCACATGATTTTCAGCGTATTGGCGACGCTTTCGGTACAACAGAAAATGCCTGTTTTCGTGCATTTATAACCCTCTGATCACAATTTCACCTACATCATTGTTCTCAGCGAACTCTAGCGGAAATCGTGTCAAAAATCACCCCCAACCTTGGACTTGTTCTTTAAGGCTTTTACGATCTTGCTTTGCTAGAGTCCTAACGACTGAACCACATACTAAAAACTGCTTTCAATGTTTTGACCTCACCACAACTGCAGATGTCGGAGGACAGATTCATGAATGAGCAACCGCCGCGCCGAATCACTTTCAGTTCGTAAAATGGTTTTCTATCTTTTTGCTTGAATGCAGACGTTTGTAGCATCAAAGTTCGTAGCTGGGTGTCACTTCTGACACCATGTAGAACAGGCATTCACGCATACAGAGACTGGAGGCTGTCCTCAAAGTTCAAGCGTCCTTTCAGTTTCAGTGGTGGGCGGAAGTGTCGTTTTACGTAAAACCAACACAAATAAAAGTAATTCAACACAATAATCTACAAGCCTGATACGTTCGCACGTTGGGAAAAAAAGTGCATTAGCCTGATAGTTTGCACTTTGGTTCGTATATTGTGCAACTGACTCTCCTGTTTTCGTCTGCCATTTGCAGTGAACAGACTGAGTTTCTGGCGGTCATTTTGCAGACTACATGTATGAAGACGCTGACCGACTGTCGGGGAAAAAGTGACTGTATTCATAAGTATGGTCAAGGTGTCTGCATTGACAAAAATACAGACCCAGTGTCGACGAAACGTCACAAGCAATGACTAACGTAGTAATTACTGTGACCATAATGTTCATGCACTCAACAAACCTCAACCTGCGTCGACGAAACGTCAGAAGCAATGACTAACCTGATAATTATTATGGTCAAAATAGTCATGCGCACAAATATTCCAAACCAGCGTCGACGAAAAGTCAGAAGTGGTAACTAAACAATGATATTAAAAAATTCATACAAACAGAAATGCTGAACCCAGTGAAGGTCGAAATTATGAGAGAAAAAAATACATTCCTGGCAGTGTGAACAACATCCACGGCTATATTCTGACCTGCTCCACGCTTTAAAGGGAAAATATTTGTCAGCTCTGGGTTCTCAACAGAAGAGGATCTTAATTTCTGAGTCTGTAACCCCTCCCCCACCACCCTCTTCCCCGGTTCAACTTAAAGAAACAATACAGAATGCAATAAGTACAACTGTCAAATTCTCCACAAAGAGACGAACTGACTGTGTGTAAAATAGCCTGCCTGTACTTCGTGATGCCGTGGTAAAGTGGTAAATACTGAACTTCTCCTTTAATTTATTCCTCTTTCAAAATCACAGTACTGTACTTCTTTAATGTATTCCTCTCTCAAAATCACAGTACTGTACTTCTCCTTCAATCCATTCCTCTCTCAAACTCACAGTACTGTATTTCGCTTTTAATTGATTCCTCTCTCAAAATCACAGTACTGTACTTCTGCTTCAATTCATTCCTCTCTCAAACCCACAGTACTGTACTTCTTGAATTTGTTCCTCTCTCAAACTCGCAGTACTGTAGGAACGCAAGTGAGAGTGGACACTAATTTCCTCGTGCTGCAATTTTAATACACAGCTACTAAATGTGTACTGGGTACCGCGTGGCAGTTACGTACATCAGCCATGCAGCCGGACAACTTACTCTCGAAACGTGTTGAGGGCTTTTATCTGTTCCTCGCCAGAAACGGTCCGCGGTACCTGACTCTTTGTGTTTGTGGCAGGTGGTGCTGGTGCTGGCGTCTTCTCATCACCTAGGAAACGAAAAGGCAGTGCGATTACGTTACATTACGGCAGGGTGATTACGTTACATTACGGCAGGGTGATTACGTTACATTACGGCAGGGTGATTACGTTACATTACGGCAGGGTGATTACGTTACATTACGGCAGGGTGATTACGTTACATTACGGCAGGGTGATTACGTTACATTACGCCAGGGTGATTACGTTACATTACGGCAGGGCGATTTGTTCTTTGTTCTTTTTCTTCTTCTGTTACTCTCCTTTCTTTCTTTCTTTTTTCTTTCTTTCTTTCTTTCTTTCTTTCTTTCTCTGTATCGCCTTGTCAGCTTCATGGCGTTTCAGTCCGTTTTAGTTGGGACGACCCCTGCCTTCACAATAATAATAAATAGTACTAAAAGATAACTTTTAGGCCAATATATCGCTATTCTCTGATCCGATCTCACTGCGCTTTGCAACATTCTCCGACGTTTTCAACGTTAATTGAGAAAATATCAAAAATAAGGTGATATATATATATGTGTGTGTGTGTGTGTGTGTGTGTGTGTGTGTGTGTGTGTGTGTGTGTGTGTGTGTGTGTGTGTGTGTGTGACAACTAACAGTACACAAGAAGAAAATAATGTACATGTACCGTATGAGAAGCAACAATGTACAATAAAGAAAATAATCTCCTCACATTATTACCTACCTATAATTCCAGTTTCACCCCTCCCAGTAAGTTCTTTGTTTGCGTTATCTTGCCTGTTATTTTTTCTAGTTGATCAGACTAAATACTTTGTATAAATAAATTTCGTGTTTGGGTCAGTGAGGTTCTTGGTATACACTCCGACTATTCAGTTTGGTTTTGGCTCTCTTTGCGTTCCCTTTTGCTTCTTGAGTTGTTTCGTTCTTTTACGATGTGGGGATGATGGGAGTAACCTCGAGGTGCTTCGCTAGTCGAGACATCTGGATTAAAACAATTATATGGGTACTTCGTGAGCGTATATTCAGTGTCCGTGGCTGTTAGCATCATTGTGTGGTTGATATTGAGTGCATGGATTACGCGTTTCTAGCCTTTGTCACATTGCACGCTGTCAGAGACTGTTAGTTACCATGTACAGTTTTCGATCGGGTGGAAGTAAATAATAATAATAATGTACATTTATCATGCGCTCATCAATGCCCTGAGCGCTCACATGATAAATATTAACCTAAATATGATATTCTTTATACATGTAGAGCATAGTCCTACCAAAACAATCTACATAAAGTATTATTAAAAATAAGAAGAAAAAAAAAAAAAAACGCACTATAAACACACACACACACATACACACACACACACACACACACACACACACACACACACACACACACACACACACACACACACACACACACACACACACTGACTGTAATGGATTTTTTCCATCCCTCTTTCTCTTTGATCTTTCTTCGTCATTTTCACCATCCTTTCCATCTTGCCATTTGGTTTCAATTGTTTGCTTGCCTGATTAGGGCAGCCATTTTTCATTTAACTCTCGCATTTGTGTTGATTAGTCTTTCTTTTTTTTTCTTTTTTTTATTTCGCCACAAGCTTTATTCTTGTCCTTTTTTTTTTTTCTCTATATTTTTTTTTTTTTTTTTCTCCTTCTTTTTGCTGCAGGCGTTTACGTCCAGTTTCTCTCTCTGCCTGTTTAGCGCTTGTTTTGGTTTCGAGGGTGTCAGTCTACCCCTCGAGTCATTGTTAGGTAGACAGCGCGTGGTGTCGGATTTTCGGTGATTTTCTGTCTTGAATAATGTCCAACTCAAACTGGAAACTCTATATGGAGCTTCGTCCTTTCGCATCATCTGTAGCATCGGACTGTCATTTCCACAGTCGAGTCTACTTCTTCGCTTGGTTCAAACACTTTGATATCGTCCAAAAAACACGAAAAGTATCTATCCATGCCCCTATTCTAGTTTAGGAAATCTTCTCACTGTCATGCAGGAAAGAAACGTGACATGGTTTCTGGACTGAAGGGACCGCAATAAATCGGTCGCTTTCCTAGTGGAAGCCCTTTGGTAAACATGGTGCTTAACTTCCACAGAAACCATAAGGTTTATTAGGGACGGGGAGAAGGGGTATGGAGGTGTGGAAAGAGGGAGAGTATATATATATATATATATATACCTATCGCTACACTGTCACCACCAGTATGATTCCTGCATTAAGATGAGAGCAGCGATGAGAGCCATTTTAATGTTTCATTAATTGTGAGGGACAAAGTCACAAGACTATGTCCACAAACAACAACCTTTTTGATGAAAAAAGAACAGCCGAAGCGGAATCGAGCCGAGGCCCCTCTGCTTTAAACCGGCTC
The DNA here is from genome assembly GCA_963584105.1 of Alviniconcha strummeri. Classification (NCBI taxonomy): domain Eukaryota; kingdom Metazoa; phylum Mollusca; class Gastropoda; family Provannidae; genus Alviniconcha; species Alviniconcha strummeri. Next base: position 10,087,922 of record OY757556.1, read on the forward strand.
ACAAGCCCTCTTGCCGGCCTTCCCGTCCCTAATAAGCCTTATGGTTTCTGTGGACGTTAAGCACCATGTTTACTTACTTACTCTTGCCGGCCGCCGCTTGTGATACCTCCCGATAACAGCGGGAAAGGGGCGGGGCTGTGGAGGGGTCCATATTACAAAGCGCTACAGAGAGACTGGACCTGCCCACTGTTGTTAGTATCATCATGTCTTACCTTGGTTCACTTCGTTCCACATCGACGACAGTCCCAAAGACCCACTCGACGGCTGCTGGGACAGCTGACAGTTCAGGGTTTGATCCCTGTACAGCAGCAATGCCATCAGCCCGACAGAAACCACACAGAACACTACCACCATTTGCCTCGTGTACGCCATCTTGCTTACAGATCTGTGCACGGTCAACTGTCGGTCAACCACAGTGACACGCCTGTCGCCAACAGGCACGTCTTTTATTCGCAGCGTCCTGTGTAACACTTCCCCAGACACCGTGCATGCCCCTGTTCGCACCTAGTACCTAAGCGGCAGATCTGTACACTCAGACGTCGAGTCTATAATAATAATAATAAAGATGATTTCTAGAGTGCCCATCTACCACAGAAGGTGGCAGAACAGGGTGCTTTGCAATAACACTAACCACACACATTCGCTGGAATCTATGTACGGGTGGGGGGTGGGGCGGGGGGCAATTTCCGTTGCGTGGAAACTCTTACAAGTGTAATGGTGTGGATGGTCAAAGGACAGGACACAGGCAGCGGAGTCAATAAAGTGGAGACCACAGCAGGCGTATGGTAGCAATCAGGTTTTACTTGCTCAGCCGCAGACAGTTTTCAGCACACCCCCAGAATCCTTGCTTTCATGTTGCTTAACGTCCACGGAGGCGAGATGGCCTGTTAGGGACGGACACAAAATCCTCACGCGCACGCATAGATAAGAGAACGGCGCGGGCCACAGGGAACACACGCTATCGCTACAGTAAAATCGCCCCTCTGGACCACAAAATGGCTGACAATTGTGTTTCCCTGGCCCGCACAAATACAGTTTCCTCTACAATAACTAAACCAATTAAAACATCAAAAACATCCAATGAAAGCTACAGTTACAATCTTTTAAACCGTATAAACAAAATGTATACACATGACTTATTTTATTTACAACAAGAGTGGGAAGCGTGGCTTGCGCCTGTCTATATACAGATTCGTACAACTAAATCACCACTACCACAATGTACAAAATATAAATGTCAATAAAACTTACATCGGAATAAAGAGCACGCTCCAACGGTTAAAATGGTACATAACAATTACAATACAACGCTCTGTAAGAGAAGCAAGACAAACTCAAAGACTAGTACTAAAACAACCGGTTCGAACTTTCGCCTGGGGCACGTTATCTTAGTCGCAGCAGCGATGATAGTGATAATAAGTAGTCCATGAATACAACTTAGCTTCTACAGTACACAATACTTAATAAGTTAATTTCAACCCAAAATAAACACTAAACATGAAATCAGCTAAGCAAAATACTATACGACAACGCATTGATCGACACAGAATTACTTTAATCGAATCAAAACAACGTTTCACTACTATTCACTAGTACTAAACAAAGCGCGCCATGCAGACGACGGCTATAAAAAGAATGGACCTAGAAAGGCAGCGGCTATTGATTAAGCTCGATCCTGCGTCTAAATAAACGTTAGATAAATATTCTAAGATGCCAAAATATATTACACATGGCTTGGTGCATAAAAAGGACTAGGTAAACAAAGAGTAGGTAAACAAACAAGCGGTCAAAATATTAAGGGAGAAAACAGATTTGAAAATGGCGCGCACTGGCGGCTATCGCCGGTCGGCTGTGTGAAGGCCATGTGGCGTTACGCCACACGCCGCGCTTCAAAATAAAAAGACTTTCCCGGGTTACTATCAGTACAGTAATGAAATTGCTGTGGATCTGTTAAAGGGCCTGTAAAGGCAGTTTCGGGCCACAAAATCACTCCAAATCGTTTCAAAACAACATATAGGTCCGTACTAACGTTCGAAAAGAGGAAACAGTCTATTACTCACTTGTTTAAAACTTTTTCAGGCCTAGACTAGGTTGTAATCCGTTTATTTTGGCAAAAAGGTCGGAAAATACGGTCAACTGAACGTTTCAAAACCAGCGCCATTTTGAATGCGAGATGATGATGAGTTGATGCTTAATGTCCTCAGATGTCATGAGACATATTAGGGACAAGTTGTGACCAATGCCGAAGCACGGTGCAATAAATCTTTACGTCCACGGAAACCAGAAGGCTCGTTAGGACGGACAGCCCAGGACGTCCACCTCGACTCTCACACAGCTCCTGAACTGCGAGATTCCGCGAGAGCTATTTTAAGCTAAAGGTCAACGGTCGGGCAGTGACTTCACAAACAGACCAGCAACCAAACGTCCAGTTCAAATAATATAAAGAGGATTTCAAAACAACATATAGGGATGAAACTCCTTTTCAGTATTTGGGCCTTTGTTTATTTCCCCCTTGTTATTTCATCTTTCTCGAGCCTTTTTAGGTGCGTGGCGTTTCGGTCTTTTTTGTTGTGTTTACTCTAGCTTTCACTACAGGCTAGACCTCATCAGGGAGCCTGCCTTTTATTGGGTGTTTTATTTTCCCAGTTTAGCCTTGTTTTTTTTATCATAATGTAACGATTGAAAAGGTTTGTTCGTTCTAGTTCAATAGACTAGCGATTTCGTGGCCTCCCTGGGTTAGGGTTTGGGGTTTGCCGGTTCTTGCCATTCACTGTTTTTTCTCTTGGCTTGTCCTTTTGTTTCTCGAGTTATATCGTTCGTTTACGATGTACGAGTGAGGAGGGTAGTCTCGATGTTAACGAACCGCTCATTCTTTCTTTGTGTGGGGTAGTTCGTGAGCGTCTGTTGCCCTGCCATGTTGTTGTCGGCTGAATGGATTGTATCGTGTAAACGGATTACGTGTATCCAGCCTTTGTCTCGTTGCTCGCTGACATTTCTTGCCTCCTCTTTCTTTCAGTCAGAAAGTGTTGTTGTTTTGTTTTTCTCTCTTTTCCTCTTTTTTTCCACCATACGTTTCTTCTTCTTTTTTTAATCTCTGGTTTATTGGCCATTTCTTACCCTTTTGTTAGCTTGCCTGATTAGGGCAGCCATTTTGCATTTCTCTTTTTGTCT
>OY757556.1:10093592-10103092 GCA_963584105.1 Alviniconcha strummeri
TATAGCTTCGACGAATACTTCCAACTAGGTTCGCGAAGAAAAGTTGGCCCAATTAAGAACCAACTAGCTTCGCCGAATACTTCCAACTAGGTTCGCGAAGAAACATTCGCCCAATTAAGAACGGGCTTAAGGAACGGAGTATGTTAGATTATCGCTTTTCATGCATTGCCTACTACTAGGAAATCAGTTTTTCTAATTTTTGCCTTCCATGTTCATTCAGCTTGCCTTAGGACCAGATCTGTCCGGCCAAAACATGGCAGTCAGCCCGAACCAAATCACATCCGGGTTGGTTTTGCACAGTACAATCCGGGACGTCTACGGAAGAGCGCAACCGAGTCTGAAAATGGGAAATTGGTAGCGGGCCGGTTGCATTCTGTCAGAACCAGGCCCGATGATCCTTGCTTTCGGACAAGATGTGTTTGGCCAAAGTTGAGCAGGCTATCCCGATCGGATCCGGGTCGGTTTTGCACAATATCGTAACAACAATAATAATAATACATACATACATGTTCTATAGCGCTATTCCCCGCTGGGATAGCTCAACGCGCTTGCCCACATACATCCGCGTAATATATACCATGTGCACTTACTAACATACCATATACAAGTAACTCACATACTTAATAAATTACATAAATCATCCGGGCCTTCTTTGGAAAAAACGGAACCGAATCGGATGCGGGTAGTCCGGCCCGATACTGACTACACGCTGGCCGTAATGGTCATAAAGCCCGTTCTTAACTGGGCGAATGTTTGTTCGCCCGAACATACTTCGAACACTTCAACGAACTATGATTCTTTTCTTAATTGAACTTTTAGTTCGCCGAATATGGTTCGGACAGTCCAAACTTTACTTCATTCTTATCTGGCTTGCAATGAGATGTAAGCTTCGGCCCGAACTTGTCCCAGACGCGCAGCAGACAGCATGATCGAAAATGTAGGTTAAAGTCAAGTCAATATACTTTAATCATCCCTCACAGGGTAATTTAACTAACTACTATCTCATTCTGGGTCCCTGAGACAAGGCTGTGCCTCCCACAAGTCAACAAATAAACAAATTCCCTCCGAAGCGAGTGAAGAACCTAGCAACACTGTCATCCATTTTTATCTTTATTTCTTCCTCAACCACAGGAGAGCTCTGCTCTCAGCAAATCAGAGACAAAGTTCGTCGAATAGGGCGAATGTTCCCAGAAAATGTTGAGCGAAGCTTTTTGGACTCAGAATATAGTTTCATCGCAGTTCGACGAATACTCCCAACTAGGTTCGCGAAGAAAAGTTCGCACAATTAAGAACCAACTACGTTCACCAAATACTTTCAACTAGGTTCGCGAACAAACATTCGCCCAATTAAGAACGGGCTTAACTGGCCGTAACAAAAACGCTTCCGAATCGTATCTGGCATGTTTACTGGGAAGGGGAGGCTGGTCCCGCCTGAGTGGGAGGAACTGGTCGAAGCGGGTATTTTGCTAGTTTCCATGATGATCGACACAGGTTGGGAGTCAGACGCGGCATCAACCTGTGTCTGTTCCTGCTGTCGCTGTCGGATCAGTTGTTCCTTTTGAGCAAGACGTCGACGAAGACGTCCAAGGCCATCCTGGAGCTTGCCTACGCCGCGGAGGAGGCTAGTCGTTGGAATTACGCTATGGTGACGTACCATCTGATACGTAAAGTAAGCAGGTGTTGTACAGAAAGTCAGGCATGCATACAGTCAGATGTAAGACACACGGACAGACAGACAGACAGACAGACAGACAGACAGACAGACAGACACACACACACACACACACACACACACACACACACACACACACACGCACGCACGCACGCACGCACGCACGCACGCACGCACGCACGCACGCACGCACGCACGCACGGTTTTGGCCAATACTGGACTATACCCGATTCAGAAAAAGAAGAAAAAAAAAAAAAAAAAAAAAAAAAGAAGAAGAAGAAGAAGAAAGAAAACAAAGCCGGTGATAGCTAGTCGTCTTAAAAAGGAAAAGAAAAAGAAGACTGCTAGCATTCCACAACAAGACCCAAACACCTCAAAGGTTCAAAGGAACGCCATTTGTCAGGACAAAACACAATATGCGAATTTTGGGGGTAACCCTTTCCTCAAGCTACAAATCAACACTTAATTAACAGTTAAATGGGAAAAATGACCTGCAGAACTCGGACACTTAATTGACTGCTTTTAGTTGAACTATGTTGTTTTCGTGTCCAGTCTTGTACCCCGAAAATTCGCATGTTGTATTTTGTCCTAATAAATAGCGTCCTTATTCATGTTGTGTTTTGTCCTAATAAATAGCGTCCGTATTCATGTTGTGTTTTGTCCTAATAAATAGCGTCCTTATTCATGTTGTGTTTTGTCCTAATAAATAGCATCCTTATGCATGTTGTGTTTTGTCTTAATAAATAGCGTCCTTATTCATGTCGTGCTTTGTCCTAATAAATAGCGTCCTTATCCATGTCATGTTTTGTCCCAGTAAATAGCGTCCTTATTCATGTCTTGTTTTGTCCCAGTAAATAGCGTCCTAATTCATGTTGTGTTTTGTCCCAATAAATAGCTTCCTTATTCATGTCGTGTTTTGTCCCAATAAATAGCGTTCTTATTGATGTCGTGTTTTGTCCCACTAAATAGCGTCCTTATTCATGTCGTGTTTTGTCCTAATAAATAGCGTTCTTATTAACCTGTTATGTGTTTGGATCTGACATTCCTTACTCTCGGTTTCAGCCAGTGATATTTCTCTTACTGTCGGTTTCAGCCAGTTATGCTCCTCTTACTGTTGGTTTCAGCCAGTGATATTCCTCTTACTGTCGGTTTTAGCCAGTGATATTCCTCTTACTGTCTGTTTCAGCCAGTTATGTTCCTCTTACTGTTGGCTTCAGCCAGTTATGTTCCTCTTACTGTTGGTTTCAGCAAGTGATATTCCTCTTACTGTCGGTTTTAGCCAGTGATATTCCTCTTACTGTGTTTCAGTCAGTGATATTCCTCTTCTGTCGGTTTCAGCCAGTGATATTCCTCTTACTGTCGGTTTCAGCCAGTGATATTCTTCTTACTGTCGGTTTCAGCCAGTGATATTCGTCTCTTTCTCCAACTTCCTGACGATGCTGGCCTCTCTAGATCGGTGCACCAGCATCGTCAGTCCTCTCAAGGCGCGTCTTATCTTCACCCACAAGGTCGTCGTCACCGCCATCACCACCGCCTTCGTCGTCACCGTCAGCTGGAACGTTTTCATCGGGTTCAGGTTCAAACCTCAGTGCGTCTACAACAGACGGGAAAAAAACACCGTTTGGTACATCGGGGCGTCTGTGTGAGTAGGCTTATTGTATGCATGTAAGTAATGAATACATATAAGAGCTCATATAATTGTTGTTGAGGCGCTATATAAAATAAATTATTATGAATACTTGTTGGGCGCCTCATCTCGAGATGAGCTCATAGTTCAGGAGCTGTGTGAGAGTCGAGGTGGGCGTCCTGGGATGTCCGTCCTAACGAGCCTTCTGGTTTCCGTGGACGTAAAGCTATATTGAACCATGCTTCGGTATTGGTCCCTAATATGTCAACTGACATCTGAGGACATTAAGCAACACTACCTACCTACCTACCGAGATGGGCTCTAAGCGCTAATTCACAATGGCAACGGTAGAGCTATTGTCTCTGCGTCTGTGCTCTAGTCGTATGCAACTCTGAATGAGTGACTGCATGAAGTTTAATTACACAGCGTGTTTTGAATATCCACCGAAGTGGTTACAGCGGTGTTTGGTGGTTACATGAAAAGAAAGAAAGAAATATGAAACAAGAATGGCTGCTAGCGTTCTAGAATAAGACCCAAACACATAAAAGATTCAAAAGAACGCCTATTTGTTAGACATAGACAACACGATGCGAATTTTCAGGGAAATCCCCTTCTTCAGGACACAAAACGACACTTAAACAACAGTGAAAGGGTTAAAAACAATGACAAATGACATGAGAGGTGAAGTATCTTATCTTTCGCTGTTGTTGTGTTCAGTGCTTGCCGGAAGAATGGTGGTCGCATGGCTAGTGCCACATGAAACTGCCGCCGTTTCGGCGCAGCTTCTGTGTACACCATACAACTATATGCAACGCTTTACATTGTCACTTTACTCGAAGCCACGTGCACAGGATGCATGCGTGTTTAGCTGTAGCCTGCCACTTGCACTTTCGGCAAGAATGACTGGGATCTTTTAGGTGCTGCTGCGGTAACACGGGGGTGGAACGGATACCGAAACATTATTTTATGCTACCCCACTCGCCGGTTTTAACTCACCGTTGCTTGAGCAGCTATCCTCTAGAAAAGCTAGCAGGAACTGAGTAGCGCCGCCAATACCTATATGACTGTCCCCATGAACTAATTCTATATTCACTACGCCAAACACCGCCCTTTTTTTCCAGCTTGATTAAACCGGGATGAGTTACTGTACAGGGAATAAAAAAGACCAAGTATCATTTTCACATGTAGTTCAGTTTTTAAAATATTTATTATCATTTGATTGGTTGAATCACAGTTGTTTAGGTATTTGGTGGCCAGTGATTGGCTGGATCATAATTATGTCAATGTAAGTTCACAAGGAGACAATTACATACAAGTGTTTGACGTCAGCAGAGATAGGGAACAGAATATTGCGATCGGTTTCAGGTTTGCTTTGGATTCCCAGTCTGTATGAGGAGTGAAAAGCAAAACAACAACAACAACAACAACAACAAACAAAGAAACAAACAAACCAAACAACAACAACAACAACAGCAGCAACAACAACAACAACAACAACAACAACAACAACAACAACAACAACAACAACAACAACAACAACAACAACATGAAAACAGCATAGCTCAACCAAAAAACAGATAGGGATACTAAAACAGCATAGCTTAGCCCAAAAAGTGGCTTTAATTAGCTCTCAACGGTTTTCACTGTTTAACTGTTGTTTAAGTGTTGTTTTGTAGCTTGATAAAGGGGACTACCACGAAAATGTGCATGTTGTGCTTTGTCCTAATAAATGTCGTTCTTTTGAATCTTTTATGTGTTTGGATCCTGTACACGGAGAATAAACAGAGCTCTCTCGATTGCTGTCAAATTCATAACACGTGGTGTGTTTGCTTAATACCTGTTTCTTAATTGGCTGTAATCTACAAAAGAGCAGTGTTTATGTTTTATGTTATCGACGTATTTGCATTAGGCTATCATCTGACGAGCAAACCCTCAACCTAGCTAGTAAGCTGGCAGAGACAAATCTCCATGAAGCTCATGATAGAGTGAGATATGTGATGCATAATTAAATTAGGCCGTGCATTGTTGAAGAGTTTCATGTACAGCGCTTTCAGCCTCACACATGCATAGTCATAGAGGGATTTGACGCGTTAGAGATATATCCGCAGATGTGTCCATCGAAAAAGTTAAAATTCCAATGATGGAATTTATATGGCAAATCAATGCATTATCAGTGATACTGCTGGTTTTAACTTTGCTTATGGTATGCGCACGTCATAAAATTGGCGACGTCAAACCTTTCACTGCTCTCTCTCTCTATGTGCTGTGTGTGTGTGTGTGTGTGTGTGTGTGTGTGTGTGTGTGTGTGTGTGTGTGTGTGTGTGTGTGTGTGTGAGAGAGAGAGAGAGAGAGAGAGAGAGAGAGAGAGAGAGAGAGAGAGAGAGAGAGAGAGAGAGAGAGAGAGAGAGATCAGTATAGGGCCTAACTCTTTTGACTGACCTCATTATGCGTAATTATTTGTACGCAGAATGTTAAAGAACAGCAATAAAACCGTTGAGTTAGTGATGTGTTTAAATGCGTGCAGCTTGTACAAGAATTACAAGGGCATCTTTAACACTGTGGACTCCGCGCTGGTGTTCGTCTTTCCTTTCGTCTCCATTCTTGTCGTCATCCTCTCATCGTGCGTCATCATCTACCAGCTTAAGAAAGCCTCCAGGTGACCAGCTTGATCATTGTGGTACCTACCTTACCTCCTTCTTCTTCTCTTTCTTCTCCTCCTCCTTCTTCTCCTTCTGTTCATCCTCCTCCGTGTTAACTGTGTTCACACACACACACACACACACACACACAACAACAACAACAAATACAACAACACACACACACCACACACGGACACACACACGGACACACACACACACACACACACACACACACACACACGCACACGCACGCACGCACGCACGCACACACGCACACACAAACACACACACATACACGAACTCACACACACACACACACACACACACACACACACACACACACACACACACACACACACACACACACACACACACACACACACACACCTGCGTTCGTTTTGACTAAAGCAGTTTCGTCTGTGGGCCCGCAGAATGAAATAGGCCATCCTGTGCATGGTTGCCAGCGATTTTTGTGCGCTGATAGATGAAAAGATGACTGAATTTTGACATTGTAGCAGTGAAATAGACAAACTTTCGATTGAGTGATTTGTGTTTCGAGCTGATTTAAAGGCATTTTGAATGTGTGACCGGTCCTGAGGTAACCATATGCGGTTGAAGGGGACGTTAAGATCCAAAACTTAACAGTAACGTGTGGTTTAAAATAGTCTTTATTTTTCTGGTGTACAATAACCGTTAATGTCATGAAATAAGCGAAAATCGTGTGGTTTAAAATAGTCTTTATTTTTCTTGTGTACAATAACCGTTAATGTCATGAAATAAGCGAAAATCGTGTGATTTAAAATAGTTTTTATTTTTCTTGTGTACAATAACCGTTAATGTCATGAAATAAGCGAAAATCGTGTGATTTAAAATAGTCTTTATTTTTCTTGTGTACAATAACCGTTAATGTCATGAAATAAGCGAAAATCGTGTGATTTAAATTGTTTTTATTTTTCTTGTGTACAATAACCGTTAATGTCATGAAATAAGCGAAAATCGTGTGATTTAAAATAGTCTTTATTTTTCTTGTGTACAATAACCGTTAATGTCATGAAATAAGCGAAAATCGTGTTATTTAAAATAGTCTTTATTTTTCTTGTGTACAATAACCGATAATGCCACAAAATGAGCGAAAAGCGTAGATTACAAAGATGGGACTCATATACACTAGATGGGACTTAGATGGGACTTACATGAGCTAGATTGGACTTCTATAAGCTAGATGGGACTTACATAAGCTATGGCTTTTTTCGTACAATATTGCTTTTCCAGGTGGCGTCAGACGTCAGTGAGGACGGACACAGGGTCCGGATCCAGAAGGTCGGCGGAGACCCAGCTGAACAAGATGCTGATCGTTGTGTCCATAATACACGTGGTTAGCACCCTCCCTTCCATCACCAAGGACATCGTCAAGTTAATCTTCCCCAAATTCAACGTCTTCGGCCATTACGGGTAGGTAACAAAAAGACATTAAGTCTGATTTCACTGTCTTTGAACACTACAGGTGTAGTGTAGCAAAGCGGTCAAACCTGACTTCAGTGTCTTTGAACATTACAGTTGACAGCAAGGTCGTCAACCCTGACTTCAGTGTTTTTGAACAATGCAGGTAACAGCAAGGTCAACAGTTAACAGCAAGGTCATTAAATCTCATTTCAGTGTCATTGAACATTACAGTTAGCAACAAGGTCTTCAACCCTGACTTCAGTGTCTTTAAACACTACGAGTAACAGCAAGTCAGCAGTTAGCAGCAAGGTCGTCAGATCTGATTTCAGTGTTTTTGAACATTACAGTTAACAGCAAAGTCGCCAAATCTGACTTCAGAGTCTTTGAACATTACAGTTAACAGCAAAGTCGCCAAATCTGACTTCAGAGTCTTTGAACATTACAGTTAACAGCAAAGTTGCCAAATCTGACTTCAGTGTCTTTGAACATTACAGTTAACAGCAAAGTCACCAAATCTGACTTCAGTGTCTTTGAACATTACAGCTGCCACCTAGGTCGTCAACCCTGACTTCAGTGTCTTTGAACACTACAGGTAACAGCCGTCATTACACCTGAGTTCTGTATCTTTGCCCATCAAAAAGTAACAGCAATGCCGTCAAATCTGAGTTCGGTGTCTTTGTACATTACAGTTAACAGCAAGGTCGTCAGCCCTGACTTCAGTGCCTTTGAACACTACAGCAACATGAAGGTCGTCAAACCTGATTTTAGTGTCTTTGAACACTACAGTAACGCAGAGAAACGTGTGTGCGAGAGCGTGAGTGCGTGCGTACGTGCGTGCGTGCGCACGCGCGCGTGTGTTTGTGTGTGTATGTGTGTGTGTGTGAGGTGTGTGCGCGCGTGCGCGCGCGCGTGTGTGTGTGTGTGTGCGCGTGCGTGCGTGTGTGTATGTGTGTGTGTGTGTGTGTGTGTGTGTGTGTGTGTGTGTGTGTGTGTGTGTGTGTGTGTGTGTGTGTGTGTGTGTGTGTGTTCATGAGTGTGTGTGGTGTTGTATGTATGTTGTGAATTAGACTGAGTTTGACGTTACTGTTGTTCAGTTCAGATGACTCTCTCCTGTCCTTTCTGGCAGAAACCTGTTTGTCGCCTCCATAGCCACGAAAGACGCCGCCGCCGCCATCAACTGCTCCGTCAACTTCTTCGTCTACCACACCCTCAGTTCGCAGTTCCGACACACGCTGTCTGCCATACTGGGACACGCTCCGCCAACGCCAACATCAACACCTCCATCACCAACACCGCCACCACTTCCATTGTTCACGTTAATTCTGATGCTTAAGCTTTTCAGTCCAATTCGACTGAACTGAATACGATCAACGCAATGATACCTCACTGTCCGTAAATTCATAATTAAAAGGGGAATATTTCTTAGCTCACACCGACTCAGCGATTATGCTAAACAATCTGCCATAGCTGACAGAAATCTCTACGTTATGTTGTCGTAACATAACGGATCACTTTGAGGGTCGGGGTGGGGTGTAGGGGTGAGTGCATCTAGCACCCAAAATATGTCGGTAGAGAATAATACAAACTGCGTAGTAACCAACGGGCCATTGATAATGAGCTCGACTAGGTTACGACCATGGTGAGCCGGTTTAGCCTAGCTGTAAGGTGATAGGTTGGTAAGCAGAGGACCTCGGTTCGAATCCGCTTCGGCTCTCCTTTCTCATCAAATGTTGTGGTCTGTGGACACTGTCTTGTGACTTGTCCCTCACGATTAATGAAACATTAAAATGGCTCTCATCACTGCCCATCTAATGCAGGAGTGATTCCGGTGGTGACAGTGTAGCGATAGGTATATAATCTACCTCTCCCCCCACCTCCATACCCCCTCCCCCTCCTTCTCCCCGTCCCTAATAAGCCTTATGGTTTCTGTGGACTTTAAACAACATATTTGCATGCTAACTTGCTCACGACTACGTCACGACTAGGTCACGGCAGGTCACGGGGTCCTAAGCCAAGCTGTGTCGTACAGAAATGACGAAGAGTGTGCGCATATATTGTCGTCTGCATTGTGAAACTCATAAGCCTCGCTTTCGATCTCGGTTACCTTGGTGAACTCGGT
>OY757556.1:10103292-10118326 GCA_963584105.1 Alviniconcha strummeri
AGGTGGGGGGAGAGGTAGATTATATACCTATCGCTACACTGTCACCACCGGAATCACTCCTGCATTAAGATGGGCAGTGATGAGAGCCATTTTAATGTTTCATTAATCGTGAGGGACAAAGTCACAAGACAGTGTCACAGACCACAACATTTGATGAGAAAGGAGAGCCGAAGCGGATTCGAACCGAGGTCCCTCTGCTTACCAACCTATCACCTTACAGCTAGGCTAAACCGGCTCACCATGGTCGTAACCTAGTCGAGCTCATTATCAATGGCCCGTTGGTTACTACGCAGTTTGTATTATTCTCTACCGACATATTTTGGGTGCTAGATACACTCACCCCTACATCCCACCCCGACCCTCAAAGTGATCCGTTATGTTACGACAACATAACGTAGAGATTTCTGTCAGCTATGGCAGATTGTTTAGCATAATGGCTGAGTTGGTGTGAGCTAAGAAATATTCCCCTTTTAATTATGAATTTACGGACAGTGAGGTATCATTGCGTTGATCGTATTCAGTTCAGTCGAATTGACTGAAAAGCTTAAGCATCAGAATTAACGTGAACAATGGAAGTGGTGGCGGTGTTGGTGATGGAGGTGTTGATGTTGGCGTTGGCGGAGCGTGTCCCCAGTATGGCAGACAGCGTGTGTCGGAACTGCGAACTGAGGGTGTGGTAGACGAAGAAGTTGACGGAGCAGTTGATGGCGGCGGCGGCGTCTTTCGTGGCTATGGAGGCGACAAACAGGTTTCTGCAGAAAGGACAGGAGAGAGTCATCTGAACTGAACAACAGTAACGTCAAACTCAGTCTAATTCACAACATACATACAACACCACACACACTCATGAACACACACACACACACACACACACACACACACACACACACACACACACACACACACACACACACACACACACACACACACACACACATACACACACGCACGCACGCGCACACACACACACACCGGCGCGCACGCGCGCACACACCTCACACACACACATACACACACAAACACACGCGCGCGTGCGCACGCACGCACGTACGCACGCACTCACGCGCGCGCACACACGTTTCTCTGCGTTACTGTAGTGTTCAAAGACACTAAAATCAGGTTTGACGACCTTCATGTTGCTGTAGTGTTCAAAGACACTGAAGTCAGGGCTGACGACCTTGCTGTTAACTGTAATGTACAAAGACACCGAACTCAGATTTGACGGCATTGCTGTTACTTTTTGATGGGCAAAGATACAGAACTCAGGTGTAATGACGGCTGTTACCTGTAGTGTTCAAAGACACTGAAGTCAGAGTTGACGACCTAGGTGGCAGCTGTAATGTTCAAAGACACTGAAGTCAGATTTGGTGACTTTGCTGTTAACTGTAATGTTCAAAGACACTGAAGTCAGATTTGGCGACCTTGCTGTTAACTGTAATGTTCAAAGACACTGAAGTCATATTTGGCGACTTTGCTGTTAACTGTAATGTTCAAAGACTCTGAAGTCAGATTTGGCGACTTTGCTGTTAACTGTAATGTTCAAAGACTCTGAAGTCAGATTTGGCGACTTTGCTGTTAACTGTAATGTTCAAAGACACTGAAGTCAGATTTGGCGACTTTGCTGTTAACTGTAATGTTCAAAAACACTGAATCAGATCTGACGACCTGCTGTTAACTGCTGACTTGCTGTTACTCGTAGTGTTTAAAGACACTGAAGTCAGGGTTGAAGACCTTGTTGCTAACTGTAATGTTCAATGACACTGAAATGAGATTTAATGACCTTGCTGTTAACTGTTGACCTTGCTGTTACCTGCATTGTTCAAAAACACTGAAGTCAGGGTTGACGACCTTGCTGTTAACTGTAATGTTCAAAGACACTGAAGTCAGGTTTGACCGCTTTGCTACACTACACCTGTAGTGTTCAAAGACAGTTGAAATCAGACTTAATGTCTTTTTGTTACCTACCCGTAATGGCCGAAGACGTTGAATTTGGGTAGATTAACTTGACGATGTCCTTGGTGATGGAAGGGAGGGTGCTAACCACGTGTATTATGGACACAACGATCAGCATCTTGTTCAGCTGGGTCTCCGCCGACCTTCTGGATCCGGACCCTGTGTCCGTCCTCACTGACGTCTGACGCCACCTGGAAAAGCAATATTGTACGAAAAAGGCCATAGCTTATGTAAGTCCCATCTAGCTTATAGAAGTCCAATCTAGCTCATGTAAGTCCCATCTAAGTCCCATCTAGTGTATATGAGTCCCATCTTTGTAATCTATGCTTTTCGCTCATTTTGTGGCATTATCGGTTATTGTACACAAGAAAAATAAAGACTATTTTAAATCACACGATTTTCGCTTATTTCATGACATTAACGGTTATTGTACACAAGAAAAATAAAAACAATTTAAATCACACGATTTTCGCTTATTTCATGACATTAACGGTTATTGTACACAAGAAAAATAAAGACTATTTTAAACCACACGATTTTCGCTTATTTCATGACATTAACGGTTATTGTACACAAGAAAAATAAAAACTATTTTAATACACGATTTTCGCTTATTTCATGACATTAACGGTTATTGTACACAAGAAAAATAAAGACTATTTTAAACCACACGATTTTCGCTTATTTCATGACATTAACGGTTATTGTACACCAGAAAAATAAAGACTATTTTAAACCACACGTTACTGTTAAGTTTTGGATCTTAACGTCCCCTTCAACCGCATATGGTTACCTCAGGACCGGTCACACATTCAAAATGCCTTTAATCAGCTCGAAACACAAATCACTCAATCGAAAGTTTGTCTATTTCACTGCTACAATGTCAAAATTCAGTCATCTTTTCATCTATCAGCGCACAAAATCGCTGGCAACCATGCACAGGATGGCCTATTTCATTCTGCGGGCCCACAGACGAAACTGCTTTAGTCAAAACGAACGCAGGTGTGTGTGTGTGTGTGTGTGTGTGTGTGTCCGTGTGTGTGTCCGTGTGTGGTGTGTGTGTGTTGTTGTATTTGTTGTTGTTGTTGTGTGTGTGTGTGTGTGTGTGTGAACACAGTTAACACGGAGGAGGATGAACAGAAGGAGAAGAAGGAGGAGGAGAAGAAAGAGAAGAAGAAGGAGGTAAGGTAGGTACCACAATGATCAAGCTGGTCACCTGGAGGCTTTCTTAAGCTGGTAGATGATGACGCACGATGAGAGGATGACGACAAGAATGGAGACGAAAGGAAAGACGAACACCAGCGCGGAGTCCACAGTGTTAAAGATGCCCTTGTAATTCTTGTACAAGCTGCACGCATTTAAACACATCACTAACTCAACGGTTTTATTGCTGTTCTTTAACATTCTGCGTACAAATAATTACGCATAATGAGGTCAGTCAAAAGAGTTAGGCCCTATACTGATCTCTCTCTCTCTCTCTCTCTCTCTCTCTCTCTCTCTCTCTCTCTCTCTCTCTCTCTCTCTCTCTCTCTCTCTCTCACACACACACACACACACACACACACACACACACACACACACACACACACACACACACACACACACACACACACACACACACACACACACACACACAGCACATAGAGAGCGAGAGAAGTGAAAGGTTTGACGTCGCCAATTTTATGACGTGCGCATACCGTAAGCAAAGTTAAAACCAGCAGTATCACTGATAATGCATTGATTTGCCATATAAATTCCATCATTGGAATTTTAACTTTTTCGATGGACACATCTGCGGATATATCTCTAACGCGTCAAATCCCTCTATGACTATGCATGTGTGAGGCTGAAAGCGCTGTACATGAAACTCTTCAACAATGCACGGCCTAATTTAATTATGCATCACATATCTCACTCTATCATGAGCTTCATGGAGATTTGTCTCTGCCAGCTTACTAGCTAGGTTGAGGGTTTGCTCGTCAGATGATAGCCTAATGCAAATACGTCGTTAACATAAAACATAAACACTGCTCTTTTGTAGATTACAGCCAATTAAGAAACAGGTATTAAGCAAACACACCACGTGTTATGAATTTGACAGCAAGCGAGAGAGCTCTGTTTATTCTCCGTGTACAGGATCCAAACACATAAAAGATTCAAAAGAACGACATTTATTAGGACAAAGCACAACATGCACATTTTCGTGGTAGTCCCCTTTATCAAGCTACAAAACAACACTTAAACAACAGTTAAACAGTGAAAACCGTTGAGAGCTAATTAAAGCCACTTTTTTGGCTAAGCTATGCTGTTTTAGTATCCCTATCTGTTTTTTGGTTGAGCTATGCTGTTTTCATGTTGTTGTTGTTGTTGTTGTTGTTGTTGTTGTTGTTGTTGTTGTTGTTTGGTTTCTTTGTTTCTTTGTTTGTTGTTTTGTTGTTGTTGTTGTTTTGCTTTTCACTCCTCATACAGACTGGGAATCCAAAGCAAACCTGAAACCGATTGCAATATTCTGTTCCCTATCTCTGCTGACGTCAAACAGTTGTATGTAATTGTCTCCTTGTGAACTTACATTGACATAATTATGATCCAGCCAATCACTGGCCACCAAATACCTAAACAACTGTGATTCAACCAATCAAATGATAATAAATATTTTAAAAACTGAACTACATGTGAAAATGATACTTGGTCTTTTTTATTCCCTGTACAGTAACTCATCCCGGTTTAATCAAGCTGGAAAAAAATAGGGCGGTGTTTGGCGTAGTGAATATAGAATTAGTTCATGGGGACAGTCATATAGGTATTGGCGGCGCTACTCAGTTCCTGCTAGCTTTTCTAGAGGATAGCTGCTCAAGCAACGGTGAGTTAAAACCGGCGAGTGGGGACCCAGTAGCCATATAGCATAAAATAATGTTTCGGTATCCGTTCCACACCCGTGTTACCGCAGCAGCACCTAAAAGATCCCAGTCATTCTTGCCGAAAGTGCAAGTGGCAGGCTACAGCTAAACACGCATGCATCCTGTGCACGTGGCTTCGAGTAAAGTGACAATGTAAAGCGTTGCATATAGTTGTATGGTGTACACAGAAGCTGCGCCGAAACGGCGGCAGTTTCATGTGGCACTAGCCATGTGACCACCATTCTTCCGGCAAGCACTGAACACAACAACAGCGAAAGACAAGATACTTCACCTCTCATGTCATTTGTCATTGTTTTTAACCCTTTCACTGTTGTTTAAGTGTCGTTTTGTGTCCTGAAGAAGGGGATTTCCCTGAAAATTCGCATCGTGTTGTCTATGTCTAACAAATAGGCGTTCTTTTGAATCTTTTATGTGTTTGGGTCTTATTCTAGAACGCTAGCAGCCATTCTTGTTTCATATTTCTTTCTTTCTTTTCATGTAACCACCAAACACCGCTGTAACCACTTCGGTGGATATTCAAAACACGCTGTGTAATTAAACTTCATGCAGTCACTCATTCAGAGTTGCATACGACTAGAGCACAGACGCAGAGACAATAGCTCTACCGTTGCCATTGTGAATTAGCGCTTAGAGCCCATCTCGGTAGGTAGGTAGGTAGTGTTGCTTAATGTCCTCAGATGTCAGTTGACATATTAGGGACCAATGCCGAAGCATGGTTCAATATAGCTTTACGTCCACGGAAACCAGAAGGCTCGTTAGGACGGACATCCCAGGACGCCCACCTCGACTCTCACACAGCTCCTGAACTATGAGCTCATCTCGAGATGAGGCGCCCAACAAGTATTCATAATAATTTATTTTATATAGCGCCTCAGCAACAATTATATGAGCTCTTATATGTATTCATTACTTACATGCATACAATAAGCCTACTCACACAGACGCCCCGATGTACCAAACGGTGTTTTTTTCCCGTCTGTTGTAGACGCACTGAGGTTTGAACCTGAACCCGATGAAAACGTTCCAGCTGACGGTGACGACGAAGGCGGTGGTGATGGCGGTGACGACGACCTTGTGGGTGAAGATGAGACGCGCCTTGAGAGGACTGACGATGCTGGTGCACCGATCTAGAGAGGCCAGCATCGTCAGGAAGTTGGAGAAAGAGACGAATATCACTGGCTGAAACCGACAGTAAGAGGAATATCACTGGCTGAAACCGACAGAAGAGGAATATCACAGACTGAAACACAGTAAGAGGAATATCACTGGCTAAAACCGACAGTAAGAGGAATATCACTTGCTGAAACCAACAGTAAGAGGAACATAACTGGCTGAAGCCAACAGTAAGAGGAACATAACTGGCTGAAACAGACAGTAAGAGGAATATCACTGGCTAAAACCGACAGTAAGAGGAATATCACTGGCTGAAACCAACAGTAAGAGGAACATAACTGGCTGAAACCGACAGTAAGAGAAATATCACTGGCTGAAACCGAGAGTAAGGAATGTCAGATCCAAACACATAACAGGTTAATAAGAACGCTATTTATTAGGACAAAACACGACATGAATAAGGACGCTATTTAGTGGGACAAAACACGACATCAATAAGAACGCTATTTATTGGGACAAAACACGACATGAATAAGGACGCTATTTATTGGGACAAAACACAACATGAATTAGGACGCTATTTACTGGGACAAAACAAGACATGAATAAGGACGCTATTTACTGGGACAAAACATGACATGGATAAGGACGCTATTTATTAGGACAAAGCACGACATGAATAAGGACGCTATTTATTAAGACAAAACACAACATGCATAAGGATGCTATTTATTAGGACAAAACACAACATGAATAAGGACGCTATTTATTAGGACAAAACACAACATGAATACGGACGCTATTTATTAGGACAAAACACAACATGAATAAGGACGCTATTTATTAGGACAAAATACAACATGCGAATTTTCGGGGTACAAGACTGGACACGAAAACAACATAGTTCAACTAAAAGCAGTCAATTAAGTGTCCGAGTTCTGCAGGTCATTTTTCCCATTTAACTGTTAATTAAGTGTTGATTTGTAGCTTGAGGAAAGGGTTACCCCCAAAATTCGCATATTGTGTTTTGTCCTGACAAATGGCGTTCCTTTGAACCTTTGAGGTGTTTGGGTCTTGTTGTGGAATGCTAGCAGTCTTCTTTTTTCTTTTCCTTTTTAAGACGACTAGCTATCACCGGCTTTGTTTTCTTTCTTCTTCTTCTTCTTCTTTTTTTTTTTTTTTTTTTTTTTCTGAATCGGGTATAGTGCGTGCATGCGTGCGTGCGTGCGTGCGTGCGTGCGTGTGTCTGTCTGTCTGTCCGTGTGTCTTACATCTGACTGTATGCATGCCTGACTTTCTGTACAACACCTGCTTACTTTACGTATCAGATGGTACGTCACCATAGCGTAATTCCAACGACTAGCCTCCTCCGCGGCGTAGGCAAGCTCCAGGATGGCCTTGGACGTCTTCGTCGACGTCTTGCTCAAAAGGAACAACTGATCCGACAGCGACAGCAGGAACAGACACAGGTTGATGCCGCGTCTGACTCCCAACCTGTGTCGATCATCATGGAAACTAGCAAAATACCCGCTTCGACCAGTTCCTCCCACTCAGGCGGGACCAGCCTCCCCTTCCCAGTAAACATGCCAGATACGATTCGGAAGCGTTTTTGTTACGGCCAGTTAAGCCC
This sequence comes from Alviniconcha strummeri, assembly GCA_963584105.1. Taxonomy (NCBI): domain Eukaryota; kingdom Metazoa; phylum Mollusca; class Gastropoda; family Provannidae; genus Alviniconcha; species Alviniconcha strummeri. The sequence goes on from OY757556.1 coordinate 10,110,907, forward strand.
GTTCTTAATTGGGCGAATGTTTGTTCGCGAACCTAGTTGAAAGTATTTGGCGAATGTAGTTGGTTCTTAATTGTGCGAACTTTTCTTCGCGAACCTAGTTGGGAGTATTCGTCGAACTGCGATGAAACTATATTCGGAGTCCAAAAAGCTTCGCTCAACATTTTCTGGGAACATTCGCCCTATTCGACGAACTTTGTCTCTGATTTGCTGAGAGCAGAGCTCTCCTGTGGTTGAGGAAGAAATAAAGATAAAAATGGATGACAGTGTTGCTAGGTTCTTCACTCGCTTCTGAGGGAATTTGTTTATTTGTTGACTTGTGGGAGGCACAGCCTTGTCTCAGGGACCCAGAATGAGATAGTAGTTAGTTAAATTACCCTGTGAGGGATGATTAAAGTATATTGACTTGACTTTAACCTACATTTTCGATCATGCTGTCTGTTGCGCGTCTGCCGCAAGTTCGGGCCGAAGCTTGCATCTCATTACAAGCCAGTTGAGTACGAAGTAAAGTTCGTCGAACTGTCCGAACCATATTCGGCGAACTAAAAGTTCAATTAAGAAACAAATCACAGTTCGTCGAACTGTCCGAAGTATGTTCGGGGAACAAACATTCGCCCAGTTAAGAACGGGCTTTATGACCATTACGGCCAGCGTGTAGTCAGTATCGGGCCGGACTACCCGCATCCGATTCGGTTCCGTTTTTTCCAAAGAAGGCCCGGATGATTTATGTAATTTATTAAGTATGTGAGTTACTTGTATATGGTATGTTAGTAAGTGCAAATGGTATATATTACGCGGATGTCTGTGGGCAAGCGCGTTGAGCTATCCCAGCGGGGAATAGCGCTATAGAAAATGTATGTATGTATGTATGTATGTATGTATGTATGTATGTATGTATGTATGTATGTATGTATGTATGTATGTATTATTATTGTTGTTACGATATTGTGCAAAACCGACCCGGATCCGATCGGGATAGCCTGCTCAACTTTGGCCAAACACATCTTGTCCGAAAGCAAGGATCATCGGGCCTGGTTCTGACAGAATGCAACCGGCCCGCTACCAATTTCCCATTTTCAGACTCGGTCGCGCTCTTCCGTAGACGTCCCGGATTGTACTGTGCAAAACCAACACCGATGTGATTTGGTTCGGGCTGACTGCCATGTTTTGGCCGGACAGATCTGGTCCTAAGGCAAGCTGAATGAACATGGAAGGCAAAAATTAGAAAAACTGATTTCCTAGTAGTAGGCAATGCATGAAAAGCGATAATCTAACATACTCCGTTCCTTAAGCCCGTTCTTAATTGGGCGAATGTTTCTTCGCGAACCTAGTTGGAAGTATTCGGCGAAGCTAGTTGGTTCTTAATTGGGCCAACTTTTCTTCGCGAACCTAGCTGGAAGTATTCGTCGAAGCTATATTCGGGGTCCAAAAACCTTCGTTCAACATGTTCTGGGAACATTCGCCCTATTGGACGATCATTGTCTCTGATTAGCTGAGAGCAGAGCTCTCCTGTAAATGGAGAAAAAAACAAAAATAAAAATGGATGACGGTGTCGCTAGGTTCTTCACTCGCTTCGAAGGGAATTTGTTTATTTGTTGACTTGTGTTGACTTGTGGAAGACGCAGCCTTGTCTCTGAGAACCCAGAATGAGATAGTAGTTAGTTGAATTACCCTGTGAGGGATGATTAAAGTATACTGACTTGACTTGACTTGACTTTAGCCTACATTTTCGATCATTCTGTCTGCTGCGCGTCTGCCGCAAGTTCGGGCCGAAGCTTGCATCTCATTACAAGCCAGTTGAGAATGAAGTAAAGTCTGGACTGTCCGAACCATATTCGGCGAACTAAATGTTCAGTTAAGAAACGATCACAGTTCGTCGAAGTGTCCGAAGTATGTTCGGGCGAACAAACATTCGCCCAGTTAAGAACGGGCTTTAAAGCCCGTTCTTAATTGGGCGAATGTTTCTTCGCGAACCTAGTTGGAAGTATTCGTCGGAGCTATATTCGGGGTCTAAAAACCTTCGCTCAACATGTTCTGGGAAAATTCGCCCTATTGGACGATCATTGCCTCTGACTGGCTGAGAGCAGAGCTCTCTAGTGAATGAAGAAAAAACAAAAATAAAAATGGATGACGGTGTCGCTAGGTTCTTCACTCGTTTCGGAGGGAATTTGTTTATTTGTTGACTTGTGGAAGGCGCAGCCTTGTCTCGGAGACCCAGAATGAGATAGTAGTTAGTTGAATTACCCTGTGAGGGATGATTAAAGTATACTGACTTGACTTTAGCCTACATTTTCGATCATGCTGTCTGCTGCGCGTCTGGGACAAGTTCGGGCCGAAGCTTACATCTCATTGCAAGCCAGATAAGAATGAAGTAAAGTTTGGACTGTCCGAACCATATTCGGCGAACTAAAAGTTCAATTAAGAAAAGAATCATAGTTCGTTGAAGTGTTCGAAGTATGTTCGGGCGAACAAACATTCGCCCAGTTAAGAACGGGCTTTAAAGAGAGGACTCGTGATAGTGTTTGATAGCAAGCAGGACCTTACTCTTCGTGTCCACGACAGGCCTACCCCGAAAAGGAGTAATATCTCTGGTGGAGTTTATGTACTTTGTATTTACTCGCATGCCAGCTGAGAGCTACTGTAGATGACTCTTTGTTGATGACTTCCAAAGTCTTTGTTGCCGTGTCTGTATGCCGTCTTTCGAGGACCAGTCAACTCCCCTCATTGTTGATTTTACCCCCCACCCCCATTGAATTATGTTTAATGCTTTCATTTCAACTTCTAAAAATAGTTAATGACCTTCTCCTCTTCTGGAATGACGGAAACATTTCTCTGTTCGCTCTTTTGGACTTGTCAGCAGTCTTTGATAAAACAGATCCTAGCCTATTATTAATCCACCGACTTAAGCATGGTTTCGGTAAACAAGGTACAGCGTTAGAATGGTTTTCATCCTACCTTACAAGCCGCACTCAGTCTGTCAGCATCTACTGCCACACCTCTAAGCCAGCTCCCATCTCTTTCGGTGTTTCACAAGGAACAGTCCTTGTACCTGCACTCTTTGATCTTTACGCAGCTTTTCTTTCCACTGTCGTTTATAGGCGCTCTGTCCTCATACGCCGATGACTCTAAACTCCAGAAGTCTGCGCCACCTTCATCAAATCCCATATCTCTCCTCATCTTGCCCCTCTCCGTTGGCTGCCCATTTATTCACGAATACAGTACAAACTCGCTTCTGTGTGCTACGACTGTCTCAACCCCGACCGTTCCTGGCCACTTGACTGAACTCCTTGATGTCTACAAACCAGCCCACCAGCTATGCTTCTTTTTTTCTGATACTTGCATTCTTTTGTCTTTCCTTTGTAATTGTGAACTCTCACTTGCTTGGTCAGAGATCTTTTTTCTTTTTCTTATGCCGATCCTTCCATCTGGAACAGCCTCCCATGCCAAGTTAGGCCATCAAACACACTTACATCTTTCAAATCATCTCTGAGAATTCACCTCTCCAAGCTGTCCGATTGGCAGTGTGTGTGTGTGTGTGTGTGCGTGCGTGCGTGCGTGCGTGCGTGCGTGCGTGCGTGCGTGCGTGCGTGCGTGCGTGCGTGCGTGCGTGCGTGCGTGTGTGTGTGTGTGTGTGTGTGTGTGTGTGTGTGTGTGTGTGTGTGCGTGCGTGTCAGCGTGTGTGCGTGATCCGGAGTCAGCAGATGACTGTCACTCTACCCGTTTCCAACAGCACATGACTGTCACTCTACCCTCTCCCAACAGCACCACCACCCCAGCCCCGCTTCTGGTTTAATTATCATTCTGCTGAGAGAAGACTGCAGGTTGCTACTGAGGAGCGGAGGAAAAGGAGCGGCCAGGCAATAATTATATTCACCGATAGAAAACAGCGCAGCTGAGGAAGTTGGTGAAGAGGCCCAGCACACACAGCAGCGGAAGGACCCCACAGTAAACCACCGATTCCAACAGGTCGGTAGTGCGGGCGGAGATGACGTTCTGCGGGTTGTTCCACGGCTCGAACTTCCCGAAGGCCTCCCTGCATCCTTCAGGAATGGCCACCGTCTCTCCGTCTGCCGGAAAACGGCCGGCTGATCCGGAACTCTGAAAGTAGGATGTGAACCCCAAGCCCTGTCCGTAGACCGCCGTGGGTGACCACGATGCAGATCGGAAGGACGCTGACAGTCCCGCTGCTTCTTCTGGATTCACGGAGAGGGGTCCTGACGGGAGGGTCGTGTCGTTGTACGCGTAGCTGATGGTCACAATGCTGAAGGTGTCGTTGTCGTTGTTGTGATAATAAACGGCGTTAGAGAAAGCAGTGTGTGCCATTTTAGTTTCTAGATTCGTGTATGAGAGAGAGATTTCCGTTCGGTTTAGTGTAGTATTTGTGCGCTAGGAAGATCCCATATGCCTTCGTCTCAGGAGTTCAGTTTCTCCCACGCTGCCGTTGAAACAGCTCCGATACTCTAACGATGGCCCTTTCTCGTCCTTTCACAGTATAGCCATGTGTTAAGAGCGCAAGTGAATCGTTCGTGTGTTTGTATATGTTCGAGTATGTCTTTATCGCTCCGATGAAGTCTTAAGACTTTAGACGACGACGGGAAGTTTGTAAGCAATGCGACTCCGAGTTCGAGAAGTTCCGGTTTGAAATTTCACCAGCTTGCGAATGTCCTTTCATGCCTGGCCACGAGGCTTTCTTTTATGCAGGCAGCTTTTGCTAATTGGCATTGCTGCGATCAATGTTGCTTCTGGTGTTGTTGTTCTTTCTTTGGATAATTAGCCCGCCTTTTCCGAAAGTTAATGCGCGTGCCTCGAACACACCCTCACACGTGCGCGCACGCGCACCCACTCTCTCTCTCTCTCTCTCTCTCTCTCTCTCACACACACACACACACACACACACACACACACACACACACACACACACACACACACACACACGTAGTCACGCACGCACGCACGCACGCACACACACACACACGCGCGCACACACACACACACGTACTCACGCACGCACGCGCGCGCACACACACACACACACACACAGACAAACACACGCATGCACGCACGCACACACACACACACACACGCACACACACGCACACACACGCACACACGCACACACGCACACGCACACGCACACACACACACACACACACACACTCACGCACGCACGCACGCACACACACACGCACACACACACACACACACACACACACACACACACACACGTACTCACGCACGCACGCACACACACACACAAGCGCGCGCGCACACACACACACACACACACACACACACACACACACACACGTACTCACGCACGCACGCACACACACACACACACACACACACACACACACACACACACACACACACACACACGTACACACACACACACACACACACACACACACACACACACACACACACACACACACACACACACACACACACACACACCGCAAATATGTAATTGTCTACTAATAGTAATATAGATAGCCCATAATTAGATGTGGGCGAAAAAGCCAATAACGACGAAAATTAATTGGTGGGAGGAGGGCACTAATTACGAGCAAGATGAAGATCGAGAACCAAGCACAAGGGGAGAGTCGTATTTCCAATAATATCCACCTTGGTACAGATTGTGGTTAAAACTCCCCAGAAGAAGACGAAATATTAGAAAGCCAAAATGTTGCGAAATACACGTTGCGCGTGACCGCTACCTTTGAGTTTCTTTGTGTGTAACTTCCTTTGAGCTTCCTGTGTGTGTATACTGCTTTGGCCATAACCTTGCGAGTGTACAAAAGGTTTTAACGCGAATGGACGAAGAGTGAGAATGGTACATTACAGCTATGTCTGTGTACTGCTTTGGCTATAACCTTGCCAGCGTACAAAACGTTTCAACGCAAGCTGACGAAGAGTGGGAATGGGGCCTTATAGCTATGTGACTTATTGAAACTTTCAAACAGTTTGAAGCAAATGATGATGATCGCTTTTATATAGCGCTATTCTCCGCCCTCGAGCAGACTCACTGCGCTCGCATGTGATTCTACATGAGTGTCTAGCTTTTTATAGCGCGGTTTTGAATATCCACCGAAGTGGGGGGTTCTTACAGCGCTGGCATGGCTGGTGCCACATGAAACTGCTGCCGTTCCGACGCAAGTTCTGTGTCCACCATACAATCATGTACCATATCAATTCATGCAAAACCACATACGTAAGGTGTAAGCGTGTTTAGCTGTAACATGCCACCTGCGCTTTTGGCAGAATGACCGGGATCTTTTACGTGCTACTGAGGTGACACCGGGGTGGAACTGATACTGAAATAAAAGTCAGCACAGAAAGTTGACCCTGGAGAAGACAATTATCCCGCCGCTCCTGCGGGGATTCGAATCCGCGACCTTTCAATCACGAGTCCGGCGCTCTAACCACTGAGCTATCCCGCTCCCAGAGATAATGCATTCTGACTACAAAGAGTTGTGGCCCTTCTCAGAAAAGACGTCCTGGTTTTGCCTGTCCTTACGTCAAAGCGCGTGGGCTATGTGCTATGTACGGGACGTGTGTTTCAGGCACAGATAACTCTTTCTGCCTGGCAACTGAATGACTGCACAGGTCTGCACACTTCAACGTTGTGCGTAAAAAACACATTGCGAACGTGGATCGGAAATATAAGGTTTTAACATAATTGGATACATCCCGAAAGGATTTCCTGTGGAACATTACGCCACGAATAAGAAACTGACTCTCAGTTGTTGTTGTTGCTGTCGTCGTCGTCGTTGTTGTTTTCTCTCCTTAACGAAAAAGCAGGATGTAACGGGTGCAGATTCCTGCAGATGCTTTCCGTTCTCCTACTGTTTACAGGTGACGTTCATGTCTCAACTCCAGTCAACCTCGGAGCTCTGGAAAGGGAGCAAGTGAAAAGACAGAGGGGGAGGGAGGACACAGGAAGATAGAGGGATAGTGAGGGACAGAGGTCGACAGGGAGAGGGAGATACGGGAAGACAAAGGGGGAGGGAGAGTCAACCAGAGGGAGATTAAGCTACAGGAAGACAGAGAGGGAGATACAGAGACAGACAGGGAGAGGGAGATACGGGGAGGTGGATGGAGGGACCAAAGGAGAGGGAGATACAGGGAGACAGACAGAGGGAGAGGGGAACAGAGGGAGATACAGGGAGACAGAGAGAGGCAGAGGGAGATACAGGGAGACAGACTGGGAGAAGGAGATACGGGGAGGTGGAAGGACGGGCCGAGGGAGAGGGAGATACAGGGAGACAGACAGAGGGAGAGGGCAACAAAGGGAGGGGGAGACACAGGGAGACAGACAGGGAGAGGGAAATACGGGAGAGAAACAGGTAGAGGGAATGACAGAGAGGGAGGGACAAAGAGAGAGACAGACGAATGCAGAGGGAGATTCAGGGAGACAGAC
>OY757556.1:10118526-10159380 GCA_963584105.1 Alviniconcha strummeri
CGCACACACACACACACACGCGCGCGCACACACTGAAAGTGACAGTGACACGTACGCTATATGCACATGTCAAGGCCTTGATCGACCCTGCACCAAATGAAAAAATCAGGAATGATAGTCAACAAAAACATCACACAAGCAGTCTCACTGCAACCTTCCACCCCAAGCTGAATGAAGCTTGCAGCAATGGTGAACAAGACCCCACCCCCCCCCCCCACCCCCACTCTCCTTCCCCCCATTCCGACTGGTCAGATTAGTTCAACGCAGAGAGTTAACTGGTGGGAGGGAAGGGGGGCGTGGGGAGGGGGCAGGGAGGCGGAGAGGCTGAGATCCCAGGAGGTGTGAGGAGACTGAGAAGTCTACCTAAGGCTAAGCCTGCAGTCAGATGGGCAACAACGAGAGCCACTTTAAATGCCTCTCGCTGCTACCCATTTTTAATACATGTACTATTATTCTGGTGAAAACAATGCAGAGTTAGGTCTTCTGGTGAAGACAATGCAGAGTTGGGTATATATCTGGTGAAGACAATGTAATTCGGTATATATCTGGTGAAGACAATGCAGAGTTAGGTATTATATATCTAGTGAAGACATTGTAGAGTTAGGTAGATATCTGGTGATGACAATGTAGAGTTAGGTATACTTTTCACTCCTCCCCCCGCCCCCCCCCCCCCCTCAACCTCCGCCCCCCCCAACCCCAAACCCAACCTCATGGGATCCACACACACGCCCCCTGCCAGTACCTCTTCAGACAACTCCGGGTTTGTCAAGTTTAACCAACCGACCGAGCCACTGAAATGTTGTCTTTCAACGTGAAGGGGCAAAGTCCCAAGGCAAGGTCTATAAACGGCAACTTCTGCAGAGATGAAAGAGCCGAAGCAGACTGGAACCGACATGCGTCTGCTGATCAGCCTAATTCCAAGGCACGGACTTCTTTGGCCATGCGAGGCAAGGGAAGCGAACAGCCAGCTGAAGGAACTGCAACGGCATACATCAAAAGGAGTAAGCCAAGTAAGTAAGTAAGTAAACATGGTGCTTAACGTCCACAGAAACCATAAGGCTTATTAGGGACGGGGAAAAGGGTGGGTGGGCGGTATGGAGGTGGGGGGAAGAGGGAGATTATATACCTATGGCTACCCTGTCACCACCAGAATGACTCCTGCATTAAGACGGGCAGCGATGAGAGCCATTTTAATGTTTCATTAACTGTGAGGGACGAAGTCACAAGACGGCGTCCACAGACCACAACTTCTGAGAGAAAGGAGAGCCGATTGCAGATTCGAACCGAGGTCCCTCTGATTACCAGCCTAATGCCTTACCGCTAGGCCACACCGGCTCACAAGGATTGAGTTTATTCTCGGTTTACGTTTACAATGTCCCATCCACCATCCTGGGTCACCTCAGGACAACATTCGAAAGGAAGAATTCTCGGCAGCAGGGGAAGCATGCGTGGCTACACTGACCTACTTCTGGCTTTAAAAAGAGCACCTCTGAAATGGCTTCTTCCTGCAGCATGGGCCTTAAGTTTCTGTATCCACAGCCAGAAAGAACACCCTTAAAACTAGTTCAAGAAAAGAAAACTTTTCAATCACAGGTATCACTGTGGTTTGTGTTTACTCAGCTCACAGTTGCAATGGTGGGAACAATCTACATCATTTAGTACAGCTGGCACAAAGACAAAGTATTAAAATGATTAAAACCACGATTAAAACAAAAAACAAGAGGAAAGAACCCAGAAGTGCACACTGCTCCAGTCTAGATGAAGAGGCAAAAAAAGCACACACCAGACACAAACTGACACAGGTTATCATTAACAATTCACATCAGATTCAAACTTTTCCTGAGTCTCTTTCTTCTGTTACATTGTCCAGAGAGTTACGTGAGTCGTGTTGTCCAGAGAGTTACGTGAGTCGTGTTGGCAGAAAAACAACAACACGAAAGTCACTAAAAAAATAGATAAAAAATCAGAAACAGAGATAAACGAATAGGATAATAACATAAATATTACAATAAGAATAAGAATAGTGATACCAACACATACTGTGTGTCAGTTTTGATTTGATTTTTTTTCCACATCAGCCTCACATTCTGCTCAGGCTGAAATCTTCATTCCCACAAACTTGTTGCCCACTAATATTGATTACAGCATCATCAGCCTCCGAAGCTCGGCGTAGATACGTTCCTCTTGTTTACTCTATTGGACTAAGCCTTACATACACACACTATACCACAGTTTGGAACAGCAATGGGTACAGTACAAACTACAGTGTAACTAAATGCGTAGACAAGTAAACTATCAATGATTATGGTGGAGAATCAATTCCCATCCGCTGGATTTAAAAAAAAAAAAAAAAAAAATCCTCTCTCCCCTCTCTCTATCACTGCACTGGCAAGAGCACGCACACAAATGAGTCACCAATCAAAATGAAACAGTAAGGGATGTTAAGTTTGAAAATAAATCAGCTGAGAGATTAAATAAAAAAAATCCAAATATTTAAAGAAAAAAGAAGAGAAACTTCACTGCTGGACAAATAATAAAACTATATAAAAAATATAAAAATAAAAATATAAGAAAAAACAACATCTGACTAAACAAACATCACAGTCAGAAGAGAGAGAAAAAAATCCACCAAAAACAAACGAAACAAGCAGATCACAAAACACGCAACTGTAGCTCACAACTACTGAACTAGCCATCTTCAATGACTTTTTTCAGTTAACATTCTTGCTGCAATCCTGTACAGGGTTCGGTACTCTACACCCACTCAAGACTGTCCTGCCACACACACACACACACACATGTGCATGCACGCACACACACACGCGCGCGCGCGTGCACACACATACTTGCATGCACGCGTGCACACACCCACACGCACAAACCAAATCTTCCAGAGACAAACGACCCCCCACCCAACCCAACCCTCCCACCCCAAAAACAATTCCAAAAAGCCACCATAGCTGGCCTTTGTTCTTCAAAGCAACGGTTGCTGAGGTGAAGGCTGGTAGCTCATCCCTGGCGGAACCACCATGCCTCCCACTGGCGGGGCAATGCCGCTGTAGCCGACGGCGCCGGCGCCATGCTGCCGTTCTGAAAGGCCTGGGGCTGGGACATGGGGGGGAGGCTGACTGGTGCCCCGACCCCCAGGGCACTGTTGTTCGCATCTGTGGTTGTGGTGGTGGCATTGGCGGCGCTCTGACCTCCGCCCACCACTGCGCTGACAGTGGGTACGCTGGTGAAAGAGGACATGGGTAACTGCTGGCTACTGACATAGCTGTGTACAGACAGGTCCAGGAGGGCGTCAGACATGCATGCATCGTCAGCCATTCACAAAGGGTTTCAGGCGAGCGATCGCATGAAGTGGCGGGCACATGTGGTGAAAATGAACAAGCAGAGCAACAACAAATAAACAGCAATTTATTTATTTTTTAAATGAAGAGACAAAAGCATCAAAAAGAAGAACATTTTCAAATTAGTTGGAGTTCAGAAGAAAAAAAGTAAACAGTGCACAAAAAGTGTTGGTCCAGCAAGTTCCAAACATAATTTTGCACACAGATTACAATTACACAAACACACCAAAATCAATCTCAATCAGAATGGCAGAAATCAAAATCAGGATTGCAGAACGACAACAACAAAAAAAGGTACACACAGAATTCCAGCCAAAGGGTGTCAATCCAACGATGAAGCGTGCACAACAGAATCCGCAACGATAACCGTCGATTGAAGTTTGGCCCAGGTCAAAATCATCAGCACGAAGGATCAGTCAAGCGGAACAGTGACGCAGGTTGACAAATCAGGTGAGGGGAGGGGCAACAACAGAAACAAAACAGAAAACCTAAGTAGGAATAATGTCAAATGCAAAACGAAGCAGATCAAGGAAATTTTATGAGAACAAAGACATCCAGCTATCAGCGACATCCACTTTTAAGCCCTGTCCGTGCACTGTCCTCGAATGGTATGAGGGTTTGTGTGTGTGTGTGTGTGGTATGAGGGTTTGTGTGTGTGTGTGTGTGTGTGTGTGTGTGTGTGTGTGTGTGTGTGTGTGAGCGCTTGTGTGTGTACACTGGCATAGTACAGAATGAACTGATATGTGGATATGTCAACACAGTGCACACTTCAAGTTCATTCCATCCACATGCGCATGCGCGTGCACACCACACACACATTTCCATACTATCTGAGGCCCACGAACTGATGGGGCTAAAAGTGGACGCTGCCAAGATATCTTACAGTATTATCCGGTGCTGTTTACTCTGAGAACAGATTTGCATCAAAGATGTTACACGCATCAGGAACCCTCTAGGAAGGCAACTCTCCAAAACTAGTTCTTCAAGCTGCTTAGGGTGGTATTCAAAGAACCGGTCCACCTTCTGAAAAGCTGCCAAAGTGCAACCGTGACAACCACTAGCAAATCTCAACTGAGGAGTTGCACATTTTAGCATTATTCAAGTCCATGCCCATTTGTCTGACACCTGAAGTATATAGCAAAATCACTGGCATCATGCACACACAAACAAAGCACAAAGCATCACTAGGTCCAATGTCAATTTCAGCAACTTGCAAAAAGGTGATGAAGCACACATGAAAAAAGGTGATGAAGCACTCATGAAACTATCTTCCAAACATCAAAATGAAATGCACTCTTCAACAAAGAATCTGTCTGAAAGAGCATGATTCTCATTGGCAAGATATTCCTGTGAAAATAATTGAATGAGTGTTCATATGTGTGTGTGTGTGTGTGTGTGTGTGTGTGTGTGTGTGTGTGTGTGTGTGTGTGTGTGTGTGTGTGTCTGTGTGTGTCTGTGTGTGTCTGTGTGTGCCTATATGCATGTGCATGTGTGCGTGTGCATGCATATGTGTGTGTGTGTGTGAGTATAATCATTTTTGCAATCATGTACTTTCTCATCAATGGTTTTAAAGTCTACAACCCAGCAAGTAAGTGACTCAACACTGAAAACACACACACACACACACACACACACACACACACACACACACACACACACACACTCCACTCACTCACTCACTCACTCACTCACACACACACACACACACACACACACACACACTCCACTCACTCACACACACACACACACACACACACACACACACACACACACACACACACACACACACACACACACACACACACACACACAGCTCACCTGGAGTAGTTTTGACTAGAGGCAGGTGGTGGGGAGAAGCTCTGGGTGTGTGAGGAAGGTGGAACCATCTGACCAGGTGGCCCCATGTACGGTTGAGGGCCATTGTACACTGGCTGCTGATCGTTAAAAAAATAATAATAAAACACAGGAAAAGCCTGAGCACAGTATTCCCATTAAGGCTGAACAGGTCATACATACAAGTATGCACACACACACACACACACACACACACACACACACACACACACACACACACACACACACACACACACACACACACATGTACACACACACACACATGCACATACACACACACACACACACACACACACACACACACACACACACACACACACACACACACACACACATGTACATACACATGCACACACCCAACACACACAGAGTAAAAACAAGTTGGAGGCAGACTTCTGAGCCACACTGAAAGAAGTGTGTCTTGAGACTAACTAGGCAGGAGAGAATGCACAATATGTCTCCCTGATGCTCCTGGGCAGGGCATTCCACAGGGAAGGGGTGACATATCTGAAGGCTTGCTGGCCGTATCACTTTGCATTACAGTCCCTGGCCCCCAGGTAGTAAGTAACTTGGTGTTTTACGCACAACCAGTATGCTTATATCAGGATGACTGGCCCCCAGTAGGTAGTAAGTAACTTGGTGTTTTATGCCCAGTCAACCAGTACACTTATGTCAGGGTGACTGGCCCCATGTACATCCAGAAATGACTCACTGACTGACTGAGAGAACAAGATGATGTGAGTGATCAGAGAGAACAAGATGGAGGGAATGATCACAGAGAATAAGGTGGAGGGAATGATAGGAGAGAATGAGATGAAGGGAATGATCGGAGAGAATGAGATGGAGGGAATGTTTTAGAAATCAAGGCGGAGAGAACGATCAGGAGAGAACAAGATGGAGTGAATAATCAGAGAGAACAAGATGGAGGGAATGATCAGAGAGAACAAAATGGAGTGAACGATGAGAGTAAACAAAGTGGAGGGAATGATCAGAGAAAACAAAGTGGTGTGAATGACTGGAGATGGAGTGACTGACTGCAGAGAACGAGGTGGTGCTCAAAAAGACACACAGACCTGTCCCATCTGAGAGGGCGGAGCTCCCATCATGGATGGCGGGAGGGAGGAGTAGGGGGCGGGGCCGGCGGGGCCGGGGGCAGGAGCCTTGAAGCTGTAGGCTGGATTCTCCCTCATCAGGGTGTGGTACATCTGCAGGGCGTCCATCACCCGCTGGTTGAGCTCCACAAGCTGGGTGTGCTTCCTGAAAATAGCATTGTCGGGACAGTCAACAGCAGTCAACCTCCAAAACAAGTGAGGTTCAGCTGATGATGATGATGAGTTGATGCTTAATCAGTTAATGTCCTCAGATGTCATTTGACATATTAGGGACAAGTTGTGACCAATGCCGAAGCACGGTTCAATAAAAGCCACATACGTAAGGTGTATGCGTGTTTAGCTGTAACCTGCCACCTGCACTTTTGGCAGAATGACCGGGATTTTTTACGTGCTACTGTGGTAACACGGGGGTGGAACGGATACCGAAATAAGAGTCAGCACAGAAAGTCGACCCTGGAGAAGAAAATTCTCCCGCCGTTCCAGCAGGGATTCGAACCCGCGACCTTTCAATCACGAGTCCGGCGCTCTAACCACTGAGCTATCCCCGCCCCCCAGAGGTTCAGCTGGCAGCACGGAAGCCAGATGCAGTAATGACACGGGTTCAGTTCCCCGGTGTGTGACAAGGCATTTTTCACCCACAGTCAACTTTCAGGGCAGATTCAGTGTTTGCGGAGCCCCCATGCATAACTGCATGTATCAACATCAATTTGCACAATAACAATCGTGAACACTGGCAGCTACTGCTGGGCTACATACAAATACTGCACACACTGGTAGGAATGGTTACAGTGCTGCTCTTGTGGCTGCTGTAGCCTTACCCAGCTAGGGCAGCCCCAATTTCCCCGCAAAGGATAAATAAATTATTAACAGGTTGTTGGGGTTTTTTTTAGTTTTTTTTAGAAAGGCTCCATCTGACAATGGTGTACGATGTATTGCTGTCTGGTAATGCACTCTACTGTGGGAGCTAACTTCGTGACCCCTCCGGCCTGACCTGACGACCGCCTGACCAGCATCAGCCAATCAGAATGTGGTGGTGGTTATTTTTCTTAGACAGGCTGCATCTGACAATAGTGTACAATGTATTGCAGTCTGCAGGAGCTAACTTCATGACCCCCCCCTCCCCCCGGGGTCTGGCCTGACAATCACCTGACCAGCATCAGTTCCAGCCTGACAATCACCTGACCAGTGTCAGCCAATCAGAAAGGCTCCATCTGAAAATGGTGTACAATGTATCGCAGTCTGCTAACGCACTCTACTGTGGGAGCTAACTTCATGACCCTCCTTCTGTCTTTAACAGTCAGTTCTGGCCTAACAATCACCTGACCAGCATCAGCCAATCAGAACATCACAATCAACATCCTGCGCTAAAAAGCTCACAGACTGGCTGGTATGTTTGCCTCACAAGCTAATCCTTAGCAATGGAGTGAAAGACCTGTGGACTCCACAACAAAAACTTCACAATATGTAACGACGCACATTCACTGACAGCGAGAGACACCAGCTGCAATCAAAGGAAGCAAACTATTTTCGCCTGAATGCTGGTCATGGTGGTCAGCTCGAAAGCTTGTGAGAAGGCTCTATACAGCCCAGCACGCAACCCTAACAGAGCTCAGGATCTGTGTGAAAGTCGAGGTGGACGTCCTGGGCTCCTGTCCCTAATAAGCCTATAGTTTCTGTGGGCATAAAGCAACACTCAACCAAGGGAACCCCAAGTACTGTAATGAGCTTCACAACTGAGTGACCTACCCTGTCCCCAACCATTGGACACTCTCAAACATCTCAGAGTTCAGTTCCATATGTAACGGGGGACGAGGGGAAAGCAAGAGTGGGAATAGCTCAATAGCTGGAGCGCCAGACTTGTATTTGTAACTGAAAGGCTGCAGGTTCAAATCCCTGCAGGAGGGCAGGAGAATTTTCTTTTCCGGGGTCAACTATCTGTGCTGACTCATTTTGGTATCCGTTCCACCCCCGTGTTACTGCAGAAGCACGTAAAAGATCCTGATCATTCTGCTAAAAGTGCGGGTGGCAGGTTACAGCTAAACACACACACACCTTATGTATCTGTCTTTGCATGAAGTGACATGGTGCATGGTTGTATGGTGTACACACAACGTGCCAAGACAGCAGCAGTTTCATGTGGCACCAGCCATGCTAGCACTGTAAGTACACCACTTTGGCGGATATTCAAAAAGCAAGCTATAAAAAGCTAGTCACTCATGTAGAATCACATGCAAGTGCAGTGAGTCTGCTTGAAAGTGGAGAATAGCACTCTATAAAAGTGATCAACAAGAGAAGAGGGGGAAGAGTTGAGGAGCAGATAGGAAGGGGGTGAGTGGGGGGGGGGGGGGAGAGGTGCTGTAACTGACCTGTCTATTTTTTCCAGCTCTGTGTCAATCAAAGGACCCATGGCTTTGCATTGCTCTGAAACAACAAAATACTGATCAGTAAACATATCAGTTTCTCGCATCCTTCAGTAAAAGCAAAAATAAATGGAAGTGGAGAGCAACATGTGAGCATGCAAGTGTAGGTAGACATACGTGTGTATTGTGTGGTTGTGGGTGAAAGGTGCTATCTGTGTGTGTATATATATGTGTGACAGGGTTGTTGCTGTTGTTGCTGTTGTTGTTGTTGTTTTTGTTTTTTGGGGGGTAATGTGTCTGTGTGGTGGAGGATTGTTGGCAGAGTTGCCGGCATGTGTTTTTTAGTCTGGGCTTTTGCAGCAGACAAACAAAACAAACACTTATACACACAGTCCACCACCATGAGAGTGATGGCGAGGAGGGGGGACGGGTGAGGTGGGGGAGAAGTGGAGGTAGGGGAGGGGGGTTGGGGGGGGGGGGGGTTACTCCCCACATTAGGACTGAAACCTGCAACTACACTACTCCCCCCCACCCCACCCCAATCCATGCCTTGACCACTTGGTCCCTGTGCCTACCTTCCAGTCCCAACATTTCAGAGGAATCAGGTCGTGTTTCCCCTGTAGGGTCTGCATTCTGAATCAAGTTTAGCACCTCGTCAATCTTGGCCTGCATAAACAAGACACATAGAAATGATGAAAAGAAAGAAGAAAAAAAAAAAAAAATGAACAAATAAATAAATAGAAGACAAGCATTTGACCCAGAGATTGTAAACACTCTTTGTTCTTGTTACGCATTCTTTTTGCACACAAAAGTTTTTACTTATTTTGGACTTTAAAACAAACACTTTATTTTGATTCTTGTTGTGCGTTTTTATTATTTTTAAACCTCAAAACAAAAACAAAATTTATGGTCTTTTCTTATTGTTAACTTCTTGGAAATTCCCAGACTCATGCAACTAATATTTTCAATCAACTCTAAATCAATCAAAGAAATATTCAGTCAAGTAATCACTGAAGAGCTGGAAGCAGTTTACCCTCTTTGTCATATATCTTTGTGAGAAAATAATCTTATTTGCTTTTGTTGAAAGGAGAAGACGAAAACAAATGAGCTCTTACAACAAACTGTCCAATTAAACAAAAGCTATGAACAGAAAAGTAATACAGAAACAAATGGGCGACTTAGCTGCGGATCGCCCCGCTTGGTGGAGCTGGGCATATTTGGGGCTTTGACAAAGCTCAAGTCCGCTGCAAATGATTTCCCCTACACTAGCCAGGTGGCGCTGGGCCTATTTGGGCAGTGCAATGCTCAAGCCAGCAAAGTCGCTCATTATGACCTTTTTTCTATTTTTCTTCTTCTTTTTTCTCTCTTCTTCTTCTTCTGTTTCTCTCTGTTTTTAGCCTCTACATAATATTCTAAGCTTTCTTTTTCAAATATGACAATTTCAACTTTTCTTTCTTTTCTTGGTACACACATAGCCACTCAAACTGCTGATTGCTAGCAATCTTAAAACAAACAAAAAAAGAGATCAAAACACACAAAAGGTTGCTCTCTAAATGTATTGTCCTACTTAAAAAACTAAAAAACACTTTATTTCAACCATTTTTAGTTCTCCTTGTCTTCTCCAGAGAGTAAGGATTAACGAAGATGGGAAGAAAGAAGAGCAGAGTAAGCTGCCAAACTCCGCAGGCCTCAACTCACTGACCTTTATCTCACCTAAGTGACCCCTGACTCACCTCATTGATCTCTATCTCGTCAGGCAGAGGATCCACAGTCTTCACCTCCACCGCCTCATTGAATTGCACAGACTTCTTGTCCTTGGCTGCTCAGCACACACACACACGCACACACACAACCACATACACGCACACACACACACAACCACATACACGCACAACCACATACACGCACACACCACATACACGCACCACATACATGCACACACACACACACAACCACATACACGCACACACACAGAACACATACACGCACACACACACACAACCACATACACGCACACACACACACCACATACATGCACACACACACCACATACATGCACAAACACAACCACATACACGCACACACACACCACATACACACACACACACACACACACAACCACATACACGCACACACACACACAACCACATACACGCACACACCACATACACACACACACAACCACATACATGCACACACACACACAACCACATACACGCACACACACACACCACATACAAGCACACACACACATGCACACACACACACACACACACATATTGCGCGCACGCACACACACACACACACACACACACACACACACCATAAATATCAGGTAATATTCTACACATCTGGTAACAGTGCTGTAAAACAAGAAGCAGCAGCAGAAGAAAAAGAAAAAAAAAGCAGAAGAAAAACAACAACATAAGAGTAAGACAGAAAAGGAAGTAAACCAGTGAAGACTAAGGATAGAGAGAAAAAAGAGCAAACAAGTCAGCAAAGGAAGAGATGAAAAAGAACAAAATGAGTAGGGTGAAAAAGGAAGCCACATTTGATATGGAAGATGAGAAAGTTAGAATACAGAATACAGAAATTTTGTCTATGAATAACATAGAAATTTGCCTTACGACTGCATAAAGGATACCAGTAAGATAACACACGGTATAACACATAATACATAAGTAGAAGATAAGATCATAGATACAATGCAAATACCAGTAAAACAGCCTCATAGAGTCATACGCTACCTCCAAACATAGTATGTTGAATATGACAGCAAAAGCAGAATAAACATCAATATCAGTTCCAATCACATGAAATTAGGTACGGCACATACAACCAAACGCATAAAGGTGAGGCGCAAACACACAAATCCACATGCATGGAACAGTACACTATCCCAAGTCTGAAGTCTGCCAAACCTGTGTAATTATTGTCATTTTTGCCGCCGTGGGGCTACTGAAAAGTCTGAAAGGCAATACTGGTTGTTGTTGTTTTTTTGCTGTTTTTTCATTTTGCTGTTTTTTGTATGCTGAAAATGTAGGCGTTCAAAATACACCTAAGACATACAAGTAAACAGGCCTGGTGTGGGATAGAGACAGCGAGAGAATGAAAGCATAAGCACCCAAGAAAGAAAAGTCCCTGACCAAAAACAATAACAAAATACTAAAGAACAGATGAGGGGGGCGGGGGGGGGGGGGGGGTTGGGGAGAGACTTTGTCTACAGACAGTTCAAGGTAACTCACATTTGACTGGGGAGTGGGTGAACTTTGTCCACAGACAGTTCAAGATAACTCACATCTGATTGGGTGGGGGTGGGGTGGGCGTGTGTGGGGGTGTGAGGGGGGGGGGGGGGCTTTGTCTACAAGCAGTTCAAGGTAAGAGAACTTGATGGGGGGGGGGGGGGGGGGGGTGAACACAGGGCGGGACTTTGTCTACAGACAGTTTTGAAGGTAAGAGAACTCACATTCCTCAGGCTCCACACTCAAGTCGGCAGTGACAAAGTTGGCAGGGAAGAGTCCATCGCCTCGGTGGTTAAACCCTTTCCACCAGTTAGGGTCACTGTTGGAACAGTTACAAAGCATCATAGCCCATCCCAGTCTTCAAGTTCAAAGCACATGCAGCCAAATCAGCCACTCCACCCACATACTCAAACATTACTGTACATGGCTGTGTGTGAGATGTTTAAGAGCATAAAATTACTACTCTAGTAGTCTACATGCCTTTATCAAGTATACACCTAATAACGACAAATACTGACTGACCACATACTCAGATATTAAAGATTGTGTGGGAGGTCCTTTGCAACCACATACTCAAATATTACTGTACACGGCTGCATGCGAGCTGTGTAAGAACATATGATTACTACTCTACATGCCTTTATCAAGTATACACCTAACAATGACAAATACTGACTGACCACATAATCAAATATTACTATACAAGGCTGCATGTGAGATGTGTAAGACTAAGAGCATAAGATTATTACTCTGCATGCCCTGATCATGACAGTATAACCTAATAATGACAAACACTTGACTGTCTCACTATCATTACCAAATTATGTGAGTTGCATGCAACATGAGAAGGAAGACAACTCCTACCTGTCATCAGTGACGCTGATGAGCTCCCCTGCCTGAAAGGTTAACTCATTGTCCTCTGCTGCCTCAAAGTCATATAGCGCACGGACCTGTACAAAACAGAACATCATAAAGTGCCAGACCCATGCAAAGCACACTTCAATCCAGCCATTACAACCTTCAGCCCATTTCAAGCAGCAAAGAAAAAGAGGGAAGAACAGAGAGAGAGAACCTGAAAGTTGTACTCGATTTTTTATATATTTTACACGGATTGTAGTTTAGGTTTAGTCAAAAACCTGTCTAACAACTAGTCCTTGTTAAGCTACTGATGAGAGACCGAGCGACAGACAGACAGACAGAAAAGTAGAGTACTCATCTGAGAGACAGGGATGGTTAGTAACTGGATTTTAAAGACCTGTCAACTGCACAAGGTCACCGCGAGATGAGATTTGGGGGGTGGGGGGGGGGGGGGGGGAGTGAAACAGGCAGGGGTAAGGAAAGAGATACTGGCAGAGAAACAAACATAAGGAGATTAAGTATTTGAGCTAAACACTGACTAAACAGGATTTAACCATTTAAAGGACACAGGAATGAGGTGGGGGGGGGGGGGGTCTAGGTTAGTTGGTCAGTAATTGGATGTTAACATCCTGTCAACTGCACAGTTGAAATTTCCAAAACTCTTCTCATGCATAAACTTGTTCTCAAGTCAATCCACAAAACGAGTCTCCACACATCCACCAGCCTCTCTTCAAGGTGAGGGGGAAGGGAAAATCATTACATTGGGAGAGAGACAGGCAACAGCTGATTAATGATTTAAAAACAACAACTGAAAAACAGAGACAGGATTACAGAGGGAGAGATGGGGAGAGAGTAACTTCAGTAAGAGGAAGGAGAGAGAAACTTCAGTAAGAGGAATGAGAGAGAGAGAGAGAGAGAGATTTAATCATTTGAGAGAGACATAGTTATGAGGGCCGGGGGGGGGGGGGGGAACAAGATTTATGGGGGAAGGAGGGAAGGAGAGAGACAGAGAAAAAGGGGAAAAGTAAACAGAGAGAAAGTCAGAGGTACTGAAGGAGAGGGAGAGGACGAATACAGAGGGAGTGATGGGGGAGACAAAACTTTTTTTTATATGCCCAGTCAAACAAAAAATGAAACATGTGCATGCGCACACGTGTGCACACACACATACACGCACGCGCATGCACACACAAACATGCACGCACACACAGAATGACACAGCCTATAAACTACCTTCAAGCCCACACCTCTATCAGAAATTCAGTAAAACATTTTAAAATCCTTTCCAGATGTTTGGTGCAGAAACCATTCTTGTGGTAAAAAAAAAAAAAAAAATGTGTAAAAAATACAGGAACAAATACCACAACCACAACAAGAAACAAGGAAAGCATTTGAATACATCCTGTTCACAATGCCGACAAAAGAAGCAACCCTTGACAGCTACGCCAGTAATGGCGACTCCATCCATGTGATAGCAAAAGCTCAAGCAAACCTCAAACAGAGTGCCTGAATTCTTGTCAGCATAGGACAGAATCGCCCAAAGTATCCATCCATATGATAATAAAAGCTCAAGCAAACCTCAAACAGAGTGCCTGTATTCTTGTCAACGTAAGACAGGATCGCATGACCTAAGTACCAAGTCAGTTTCTGGAAGAGCAGGGCTGTGCCAGTTTGGGTTTTGCCCTGGGATTGGGAACCACTATGGTTGCTGAACTGAAGACCTGAACACAAGCATTGTGGTCTACTTTTTTCTTCTTCTTTTTTCCCCCACATCACCAACTGTGGATTTTTGCCCTGACAATAGGGCAGTTCAGTGAAGCTGGTTTGCACGAGTGAATGCCCTTTGTAATCTTTCATGCAAGAAGTCACGAAAGGTCTCAGTCACTTCTGGCCAATTTCTCAGTAGGCGTTGCTTCACAATGTGTATGACAACGGAAGTTGAACCTAGAATTGCAAAGCAGTACAAATGCCATCACTGTTGCAGTTGCAAAAATTACAGGGGAAAAGTGATGGAGGGTGAACAAAAAGTGTCTTTCAGTAATGTTTTGGCTGACCAGATCGCAATTTCGTGGAAAAAAATGTGGCATCCTATAGCCAGACACATTCTGACTACAGGCCTCCAAAAATGCCTTTAAAGTTAGCAGTATAAAATTCACAAATTCACTGTCTCCGCCTTCCACTGTGAAGAAAGTACGCACCGAAAGTAAAAGCAGCCAATGGACTTAAGCTATGCCAGGCAAAAGTCAACAGAGTTAACAACACCGCCTGAACCGCCCAATAGCGATAGAGATTCCCACAGCACTCCCAAGACGAACAAACACCCAGCTTCACCACTATCCAAAAGACACAGCTAAGGGATTCAGCTGATGACTGATCTGTCAGTGGTCCGGTGGCCCTATGCAGAATGCAGTGCTCTTCTTACTACAGCCTCTAAGACATAACTGATCATAACACAAATATCACAAAAGGTTCAACTAGCCAGAAGAAAACTGACCAACAGTCATCTTTGAATGGGAGGATCTGAATCCTCACTCAGTCACAGTGGACTTGAGTATTTCGCTTCAGACTGTGGTATGAAAAAACCCACCTACCCATGCATTTAAAAATTAAAAAATTACAGTATACTAGTACCAAGCCATTTAGGAAGTGAAACTCTTTAAAAAATAAAAATAATTACGTACCTCTGGTGAAGTTTATTTACCTTGTATTTACACACATCAGGTGAGTTACCATAGGCAACTCAGGTCTTTGTTGTATTTGCATTACATATTTCAAGTGCTAATTAACTCCCTTGTGCATTGAAACTCTTTTCAGTTTCAAGTTCAGTTTGTGAAAAAACATCAACCGAACAAGCACAGCATGCTCATTGGGTGTGATATGACCAAGAGTGACAAAACCAAAGAAAATAATTAATGAGCAAAGGAAATGGCAAAGATGAGGAAGCCACAAAGCACTAAAGAAATCACATTCAAAAGTGAGGCAACCACTCAGACAATTCATATATGCAGTAGGAGAATACAAAATACCCACCCACCCCTCCACCCCACCCCTTTTATTTTTCTTTCAGCCTGGTGGGTTCCAAGGGGGGGAGATCTCCAGTGTCCAAAACATGGGACAAAGTCATCCAGCCTAGAGTGGGATGGGTGTGTAAAGCTCAAAAGAGGTTATAAATGCAAAGTCTGAAAGAACCAGCCTACAAGATAGCAACCTCTGAGAAGAAGCCAACAAGTGGTTCTGATAGAGTCCTAAGAAATATGAATCATCTCCCTGAGAAGACCAGCCAATCTTCTCCCTTAAACACATATCAGAAACACCAAAAACATATCAAAAACACCATCTGAGCCTTATCTGTTCCAGCTTTCCCTTGAATCAAAACAAAGTCCACAACAGCTTGACAATATTAGACACAACTTTCAAATTCCTCTCTCCAACACTGCTTTCAATCTTCATCTTAAGGAAAGAAACTCAAACTTAATGTTCATGGAGAACATTCCATGGTGGTTACCCAACTTACTACTCTCACACAAAGTTTGAAAGACCTCGCTCAAGTTACCCCAGGAACAAGCCTATGCCAAAGCAGCTGGACAGCCCAAAAGCTGAAAGAAAACCGACCAATGGTTGGTTAGTTAGTTTGTGCTTTGAGCCCAGTCAACCACTGGTGGGTGAAGTTGGAAAAACAACACACAAGTCACAAGAACAATCTCCTACTCTCTCCAGGCAACAAAGAATGAGAATCCTAAAAGGCTCTGAGCTAATTACCAAAGGTCTGCTCGCTACACACCATTCCCCAGGAGTATAGACGAGGTAAGATCATTGTGGTAGCTGAGACTGAAAACGAGGCTTGGAGTGTAACCCACAGTGCAGACAACAAAATCTCAACACGTTCTTGCCATTTTTGCACGCACCAGTCCCACTTTCAATCTCATGACTTCCTGTGACTTCAGTGATTAAAAACATGGTCCACTGCCCCTCAAGCTCCGCCCAAACTGCAAGTCTACAGTAAAGTGCGTTGCATTCGCATAGCCCACGCTGTGTGAAGGCGCAAAATGAAACCTCTGAAGTTAGCTTCCAGCTGAATGAGCCATCAGCATTCAGGTATGCGTGTGCACACACGTTCATGTACACGCAGGAAAACAGTGACACACACACACAAACAAAATCTCACTAGACTGTGTGCGGGTGAACCCTGTGAGTCTACACAGAGGAGTGCAAACACCACTACCAAAGCAAAGCGCCTGAACCAAGTACAAAGCCAAAGAACATGAAACAAGCAACAGAACCAAATCCAGCACAGCCATAACAAGGGTCAATCTCTGCACAAATATTGCATGGCCATGGGCAGTGGACAAGCATGCATCTCTCAGCAAAAGACAACAGGTCCTCTCTTGTCCATGTGAGACATCCAGTTGAATCGACAGTTTACACAGAAACAGGGTTCATTTTGTTTTGTTGCTGTGTTTCAAGTTCAATTCCACAGCCATTTCCACAGCTAGCAGCGTCTCCCGAGCACTTCCAAGCTAGCAACCTTCACACACAAAAAACGCATCTCAATGTCGGAAGGGGACAAGGAGGAGACACAACTACTCATTCTCTTCTGTCTGCCCCGGACAGTCAACCTGACTAGCATCCCTCAGCTCTCCCTGAGAAGAACTCTGCCCACTCAATGCACAGTTTGGGACAAAATTACATGCATTATATATGCATGCAGAAGTGCTTGACATCACAACAACTAGGATGTTGGCCTGTCGAAAAGCCACTGGCGCACACAAGGAAAGAAAGCAGGTCATTCAACAACACTCAACAGCGGAACCTGGAAACAAAACAAACTTGCTCGGGTCTACTAACAGCCAAAACAAAACACCAGCTCAAACAGGACCAAAGTTCAAGGTGAAACAATTCCAAAAACATGAAAAGGGTGAGAAATCAGAAGGAAAAAAAGGGGGAACCAGCGAAAAGGCAGAGTGGAGAATAGTTACCGAGTATAGAACCTTGCGAGAATTGAGAACAGTGCCGTCCTCAAAATGGACATGCTGCGAGTAAGGAGAGAGAACGTATCATTCTCACAAGTCAGTGTCTTCTGTACAAACATTCCTCGGCCATTCTCACAATCAATGTCAAAGACATTCCCCTGAATGAAGTAAGAAAGAATGACAGTGACATAAGCACCCCATCAAGTACAGAGGAGACAGGGGGAAAATAAACGTCCCCAAGCAGATTCTGCACACACACAAAATCTCAGGAAAGAAGTTTATAAAAAAAAAACATTAAAGAAAAAAAAAAACATGCGTTTCTGCAGGCACACTTGTGCCTACTATTATCCCGACTTGTAAACACATGTTCAAGTCCAATCACTGACCACCCCAGCGCCTCCCTGTATATCCAGTACACTCTTTGGTATGTGACATGCTCTGATACATCATTTGCATGAGTTGGATCCATCCACCCCCATCCACCCACCCACTCCCAATTCTCCCCCCTTAAGGTTTGGTGTTGTAGCTGTAATCTGCAGTCTTTTGAAGAGAAGCATTCCAAAGGCACCTAGTTCACACATCCTCAAATTTAAAATGCCTGTCAACACTCAGTGGAGCACGTTTCAAAATGGGTGCTGCTTTGTCAACTGCTTTTATAAAGTTTCACCCACCAGGAAGCCAAGTCAACACAGTAAAAAGACACTCCGGAGCCACACACTGAAAAATGAACTCCACCCAAAGGTGCTCCAGGTGAAAGAGATCGTCCCTACCTTGCGGATTTCCTTTGGTCGACCGTAGGAGCTGTCGGAGACTGATGGATAGTTGGATGTGGGGTACAGAGAGCTTCCGGTCGCCTTGGGCTGGGACTTGTCGGCCTCTTTCAATGACAGCGCAATTGCTGGACGCACAGAACAAGCGGTATGTCAGCAAAGTCAGCGCAGCCAGACGCATCATGAATGTTACAAATGTTTCACTGATGTAAAAAAAAAAAAAAAAAGTCAGCTGAGAAAAAAAGAAATTCATCTAAATAAATATACTGCTACAAACTGCAATGCAATCCTGTGATCAAAAGCACTGTCGATGTGAAAGTGAATTGTTATTACATCTTGTACATGTATAAATATAGTTTATTCTACATAAAAGTGGCACATTCACCTCATGCATTACCATTAACACATTTATACATTATATGTATATATATGCTACTCTAACGCAAGCATTATACTACAGCTTACACAAGGTTCCATACGTTTATTTGTTGCTGTTGTGGTCAACATTGATTTAGCAGACTACCAGTGGCACACAGACTAGTCTGTGATGAAATTCTAGACTTCTTGCAGACCTTTCCCAGACAAGACTAAAAAAAATTTCATGCCAAAATTAAACACACGTTCATCGAAAACCACCTGTTGTCTGCTCACCATGACCCAGTGCACAGTGTTAGAAACCACATTCTAACATCCAGTCAACCACACATGGTCAGATATCTCAGAACAAAATGCACTACTTTGGCAGGGTTCAGTCACTGCCATTCCCAATCCCAAAGTTTGTCTAATTTCCTTTTTCACGAAAATGTTTTGTTACAATTTTTCTTCTTCTTTCTCTTGAATGCTTCTGCTTTTTTGTTGTTGTTGTTGTTGCTTTTTTTCTTTCTAGAGCTAGAAAAAGGTTGTGTTTAAAAAAAACTAATCTATATATATTTTTTTATAAACAAATCTAGATTTCTTCAAAACCCAGACACGCTTCCATCCCAACCTTTTCTGGACACAGAAAGAACACTTCAAAGGTGAAACACTTTTCCAGACTTTCCAAAACTATGCACAAGGCCTGTGATTTATCTAGGGTGGGTTACCGCACAGCAAGTATTGGAAAAGAACGTCATAAGTTTACCAGCATTTTAGGACCTCAGTGACAATTTTTTTGTTTGTTTACCTTTTGCTATATCATCTTCTTCTTTAGCTGCCTGCGCTGCATCAGTGTTCTTCTTTGGCTGAAACAATCAAAAAAACTTTCAAGCAGACATAACACTGACAAGCAATTCCCCCCACCCCCTCCCCCCTCACCTGGGAGGAGGGGGAGGAGCAATGACATGATTCAGCCTACACACACACACAAAGGGGAGATAACACACCCACACACACACCCAAGGGGAGATAACACACACCCACACACCCACATGGGGATATAAGAGAGACAGACAGGCAGCCAGATGAAACAGAAAGGGAAGACAGGCAGAGATGCCACATGGGACACACTGGCATACAGACAGGAAGAGACAGACAGGCAGACAGACAGATAGATGAGACAGAAAGGGAAGACAGGCAGAGATGCCACATGGGACACACTGGCATACAGACAGGAAGAGACAGACAGGCAGACAGACAGATAGATGAGACAGAAAGGGAAGACAGGCAGAGATGCCACATGGGACACACTGGCATACAGACAGGAAGAGACAGACAGGCAGACAGACAGATAGATGAGACAGAAAGGGAAGACAGGCAGAGATGCCACATGGGACACACTGGCATACAGACAGGAAGAGACAGACAGGCAGACAGACAGATAGATGAGACAGAAAGGGAAGACAGGCAGAGATGACACATGGGACACACAGGCATACAGGCAGAAAGTGACAGACAGGCAGACAGACAGATAGATGAGACAGAAAGGGAAGACAGGCAGAGATGACACATGGGACAGACAGGCATACAGGCAGACAGACAGATAGATGAGACAGAAAGGGAAGACAGGCAGAGATGCCACATGGGACACACAGGCACAGGCTGACAGACAGATGAGACAGAAAGGGAAGACAGGCAGAGATGACACATGGGACACACAGGCACAGGCAGACAGACAGATAGATGAGACAGAAAGGGAAGACAGGCAGAGATGCCACATGGGACACACAGGCATACAGGCAGAAAGTGACAGACAGGCTGACAGACAGATGAGACAGAACAGGAAGATAGGCACAGATGACACATGGGACACCCAGACAAACAGGCAGGAAGAGACAGACAGAAAGGCAGGCAGATGAGACAGAAAGGAAGACAGGCAGAGATGACACATGGGACACACAAGCTGGAAGAGACAGACAGGCTGACAGACAGACAGACAGATGAGACAGAAAGGGAAGAGAGGCAGAGATGACACATTGGACACACTGGCAAAGAGGCAAGAAGAGACAGGCTGGATGACAGACAGGGCGGCAGGAAGACAGAGGCAGACGGACCCTTACCCCAACATCAGGATCAGAGAAATCAGCGCCCTCTTTCCTAAGCCCCTCGTACAGTGCTGGTATCAAACTGAAATGACAAGCAGACCAACACTACCAGATTCAGCCCTGCACTCCCGAACAAAATCAACACTACAAAACCCACTACCACATGTTGTGACATATTCATTTCACGGCCCTCTCTGGGAAATAAATCAGCTACCTACATAAAGTGATAAATAGGTATTCAAAGGGAGTCATTAAGAAACCACAAAAGGTATGGCATAGATAGGTATCTAGATAAATATACAACAGTGACAGTTTTGTAATCATCATTTTTGGACATATATAACAAATTTCAGGCCAAAGAAAGATTGGGGGTGGGGGGGTGAACAACTAGCCAATTAACTTAAATACCATTTCACTCCTCATCTCAAAAAGACTGTACATTTCACTGTCAACGTCAGAATTTTCTTTGCAACCTTCCAGGTCTTGAAAAAGTGAGATACAGTTCCCCAAACTTTCCACGTCTTGAAAATGAGATACATAATTTCCCCAAACTTTCCAGTCTTTAAAAAAAAAAAAAAATCTAATTTTCCCAAACTTTCCAGGTCTTAAAAAAGATATATATATGATTTCCCCAAACTTCCCAGCTCTTGGAAAAGCACCTCAAGTATTCCCCAAACTTTCCAGGTCTGGAAACAAGGCATCTCAGTTCCCCACAAATTTCCAAATTTTGAAACTGACCGAACGAACCCTTCCCTGTACAAGCTGTAAAAAAAAAAGCCAAGAACAGAAGCAAGGCTGAGGGCTGGTGAACCAAGAGCACTGTACCTTAGAGCTGGGTCATCCTTGAACTCGGGCAGCTCAGACCACTGCTTTATCAAGAACTTCAGCCTCTGGGCCACTTTGGGGTGGGCCTGCAATATCAGATCATCACATTTTTAGCACCACACACAACAGTAATGCAATGGAAAACTGATTGCGCTTGGCATTTTTCAAACCAGAGTGACAGCTCTCAAGCTATTAAGCAAAAATGGTTCATGGAAACTGGTCAGACAATCACTGTAACTGGGCCAGGTACATGGCTGTCAATACTACTACTACTACTGTTACTACTAATACTACACGCACACACACAGTCACACACACACACACACAACACGCCACATACACACTCACTCACTCTCTTTCTCTGATTTAAAAAAAAAAAAAAAAATTGGGAACCAGTCAAACAAAACAGCAGCCAGTATGTCTAACTGCTGATGTTTTTCTGGTATCTGCTGAGTTTAACAGGTAAAATACCACATATTAGTTATTACCAGCTAATGCAAACCCTGCAAAAAGAATACTTATAACTTTCAACTGAAGTGCTTACACCTAATACAAGCATATAATATTAATATAAAACAACAGGGTAAAAACTAAAAATGTGTAAAATGTACAAAATTAAAAGAACAATGAAACCCTACTATTAGTACTAATTATATAAACAAATACAATACAACCCTTCATTAAGCATCTTTTTTATCACTTTCTGCACGCATACAACCACACATGTGCATGATTTATTTTTAAAAGCTGACATCAGCTGGTTAACAATAACCATACAGTGATACACATGCAGGCTTTACTGATTTTTAAAAGCTGACGTCAACTGGTTAACAATAACCATACACACACATGCTTTCTTGATTTTTTAAAAGCTGACGTCAGCTGGTTAACCATAACCATGCATGCTTTACTGATTTTAAAAGCTGACGTCAGCTGGTTAACCATAACCATACACATGCATGCTTTACTGATTGTAAAAGCTGACATCAGCTGCTTAACCATAACCATGCATGCTTTACTGATTTTTAAAAGCTGACATCAGCTGGTTACCCATAACCATACACAGGCATGCTTTATTGATTTTTAAAAGCTAATGTCAGCTGCTTAACAATAACCATACACATGCATGCTTTACTGATTTTAAAAAGCTGACGTCAGCTGGTTAACCAACCATGACTGACTGGCAGCGGTAGTGACTGCCCAACTGACCTTTAAGGCCTGGCGCCTAGCACCAGTGACGTACCTTCTGGTTGATAAGGGTGCGACACTCTGAAGTAAAATCTCTAGAGCAGATCTCCAAGTGAA
The DNA here is from genome assembly GCA_963584105.1 of Alviniconcha strummeri. Lineage (NCBI taxonomy): Eukaryota > Metazoa > Mollusca > Gastropoda > Provannidae > Alviniconcha > Alviniconcha strummeri. The sequence goes on from OY757556.1 coordinate 10,141,632, forward strand.
ATGCCCGACCACAGTTGTTGACACAAGCATCCAAAAGCTGGAGAAAAGAAAGCACAGAATGTTTGATGTTTGGGGGTTGCTGTTTCTTCCAAAACACAACTGATGACTGCTGTCAGCTTCAATCATACAAAAACAAAATCCATTCAATGCCATAGTTTTAACTGTCAAAATAAAAACCAACACTTGTCGCAGCCTGCAAGAATTTATTTTTTGAAGACTTACAACCAAGATGATAACCCCCCTCTTAATAAAACTTTTCATCTGAAATGCTTCCATTCAAATCCCCCAAATAACTAACTAACCCTCTTATTTCTCTGTGTCACTGAACCCCAGACAAAGGGCCATCACCCCTCTTCTAATTTAGGATGACTCCTCACGCCTCTTCTAATTTAGGATGACTCCTCACCCCTCTTCTAATTAAGGACAACACCTCACCACGCTTTTAAGTCAAGGACAACTCTTACCCTCTTCTAATTTAGGACAATTCCTCATTAGGACAACTCCTCACCCATCTTCCAATTTAGGATGACTCCTCACCCCTCTTCCAATTTAGGATGACTCCTCACCCTTCTTCCAATTTAGGACAACTTGTCACCCCTCTTCTAATTTAAGACAACTTTTCATCCCTCTTCTAATTTTGGACAACAGGGAAGGGGTTGGGGGGGAGAAAAAGATAGTTCAAAATTGGAGGGGGGTGGGTGGGGAGGGGAGTGAAGAAGAAAATAAATACAATTTAAATTGTACACAACTGTACACTATTTAGGACTCCTCACCCTCTTCTAATCCAGGACAACTCCTCACCCCTCTTCTAATTTAGGACAACTTGTTACCCCTCTTCGAATTTAGGATGACTCCTCACCCCTCTTTTAATTTAGAACTTTTCATCCCTCTTTTAATTTTGGACTACAGGGGAGAGGTTGGGGGGTGGGGGGGAGGGGGGAGAAAGAGACAGTTTAAAATTGGAGGGGGGTTGGGGTAGGGGAGTGAAGAAGACAATAAATACAGTTTAAAATTGTACACTCACAGTCAGAGCTTGCATGGGGGAGGGGAGTGAAGAAGACAAGAAATACAGTTTAAAACTGTACACTCACAGTCACAGTCAGAGCTTGCATGGGGGAGGGGAGTGAAGAAGACAAGAAATACAGTTTAAAACTGTACAGTCACAGTCAGAGCTTGCATGGGGGGGGGGGGGGAGTGAAGAAGACAAGAAATACAGTTTAAAACTGTACACTCACAGTCAGAGCTTGCATGGGGGAGGGGAGTGAAGAAGACAAGAAATACAGTTTAAAACTGTACACTCACAGTCAGAGCTTGCATGGCCACAAAGGGCACTTTGTGGTTCATCCGCTTTACGATGGACTTCAGACAGTCACGAGCTCTGAAATGAAAACACAAAACCAACCTTACAGTTACGCGTACTATCTGGGAATTTGAACTACAAAAACACTGTACTATATTTAGAAGAAAAAGCAAAAACAAACAAAAAGTCACAAATTGTAAACATGGGAGTCCGTTACTGTGACGTGTCATAATCGCACAAAGGTCCAGTGACTTCGATGGATGTAACTTTATAGGCTTCCTGGAATCCATCTTTCAGTTTTATAGTTTATATAACTGTGGAGTGATTCTGTGTGTGATGCTGAAATGATGTCAAGGTTGCTGACAGTAGTATGAACACATTATTTCCAACAAGCAGGACCATCATGCAAGGTTACACAATGAATACATTTAGTTATAAGTTACAGGATCCAAGAAAAACATATTATATGGTTTTCAAACAGCCAAATCATAACATTATAAATAAGGTTTTCAGCCAATCTGCTGGCCTAACAAAACCAGTAGTAAATTAGTAATTTTACAGTACACCCAAACAAGAACGATTTTGAGTTCCTTTTCAATTTTACTACACTACTAGCCTCAAGGCTGTCTGTGTAAAAAAAAAAAAAAAGTAAAATAATAAATAAATCAAAACACCCAGAACAACAAAAACTGATTTGTACCCATGTTGCTGTCTTCCAACTTTTTCACAGATGTCTAGTATAAGACCCCAGTCCTCAGCTGTGCTCATCTCATGAGTTGCCTTTTCTGAAAACAATAAATAAAAATCATCAAATCAATAACTGACACAATGACATACATGTCTAATATTGCAATAACTATCTAGTAATAACACAGCTATACACTATTTTAACAAGGGCTGTACCGCATACACTCAGCAAACTCGCCCTGATATATATAGCCGCACTGGTTGGCTGGGCATAAAACACCAACTTACACTCAGTAAACACACTGCCCCCCACCCCAACAAAGTTGACTGAACTTGCTAGCACTAGTGCTAATGTTCTGAAACCTGACCAAAGCACTGAAAAGGTTAAAAAGAATGCTGGTTTTAACAGACAGAGACAACGCAAAACATGCACAAATCTTTGGGTCAAAACCCTTTTTCAAAGTAACACTAACAGACCAACATTGTGACACTGACAGGTAAACGATGATGAGCAAAAACAAAAATTGTCTGCTTATCCATTGATCTGTTGGTGCTGACATGTCTCAAAACATTTTGCATGAAACATTTTCAAGTATTTTGCATTGTGTTATTAAAATCAACATTCTCTAAATAGCTTTTGTGTGTTTGGATCAACCAGTAGTCAATTTAGCTATTAAGTCAACAAAAACAAAACTGTATTTTTCTTCAGTGACCTTGACAAAGGGACAAATATATATAAGTTTTAACAGCATTTGAACAGCATCCATAAAAATTAAAAATGTCAACAGTGACTAATTTCTGCAGGTGCTGTGTTAACATGGCACAACAGAATGTAGCTTGTCATTTGCTACCATCTTAATTCTTATGTACCACCATGGTTTAAACAAGAAAACTATGTATGGAACTTGTATTCTTGAGTAAGAGACTAAGACTATATGAATGCTTTCCCTTTGTGGACACCGTTTCTGTTGTTTGATGGTCGCTGGACGTTTTTCTTGCCAGCTTTTGAGTGTTTCAGCTTGAAATGGCAAAAAGAAGACTAGTGGATATGTACTGTTTTGCACTGTATAAAATTACAATCATACCATATAAATAATAAGTTATTTGTTACGATTTACAAAGTCTGAACTTGACAGGAGAAAGTACAAGTTTCTACAACTTACATTTTAATCTTTCTTACTGTTTCATGTGTGTTTGGCTCCCCTGTAGCTGTGGTGCAAACTTGAAATTAGGCTTTATTAGCTAAGGTCATCGGGACTGGTACAAATATATGAAGCTTAACACAGATGCTGACCAAGCAAGAGTTAGGAGATCTCACCAAAGTCTAAAGTTTCCCTCCCCACTCCCCCCCTGAAAAAGGCCAACAATGCAACATTCAACTAGGTTGCAGGAAGTCATTCACTATGACAGCATAAGTTTCACCAGAGATTTCTGCATATCAGTTTTGGTGCTGCTCTGCCAGTACAGTGTGGTCGTGCACTGCTTTTGTAAAATCTTGCTGGTGCTGAATCAGTGAATGCTTAAAGTTCACTAAACCAAAATTTTGCAAAAATCTTTCAGTAGGTAGCAGCAGCCAAAATTTAAATTTTACAACAGCAATTTAATTTATGCATTTTCAGACAGGCCATATTGATACAAGAAAATGAAAAAAAAGAGTAACTGTTTATCTTAATTAGTTCCAAAGATATAGCCATTCGAAAACAGTTTTGCATGACAATAAACAGTTTATTACATTTTCTCAAATTTACCCCCCGCATAGTGGTTCTCTTGAACATGGGAGAATCCAAATACTTACACTTTTCAAAAGTATACCTTGGTTGCACTTTGTCACAGCTAAATCATATGGTCAGCAAAGAAAGATGAAACAGAGGCAGAGGGCTGAAGTTGCTCCAAAAAGCAATTCCGAGCATGCCAATTTGCATGAAACAGCACTTTTGACACCACACAGTGGGTAACATATGGCAATGACAGCTTTCCCAATGGATTTCCAAGCAGGGTTTATCACAGTCTTTGCACTTATTTTTTTCTAAGCAGCTCTGACTCTTACTTTTAAAGTTACAGGGTCTTAAAGTTGGCAAAATCTTCAATTTGCACAGCGGAAAAAACACAAATATGTGGGTTGCCACACACTTTAACTGGTAATAACTTGAAAACCACTACAGATACAGCAATGAAACTTGGCATGTACATTAAACTAAGTGTGAAGTACACTTGCAGTTATTCTGAGAATAATAGATCTTAAAGCCTGCAAAAACTTCACTTTTCACAGCAGAAAAAAGGACAAATCTAATGGGTTTCATACTTTAACTCATAACTTGAAAACCACTACAGATACAGCCATGAAACTTTGCATGTACATTAAACTAAATGTGAAGTACACTTGCAGCAGCATTTGCACTTATTTTGAGTGTTAGTATTAAAGTCTGCAAAATCTTCACTTTTCACAGCAGAAAAAGGATGTGTATGCTAAAGAAAACATGGTACAGCAGTATCACCTTTATCATCCATGAACATACAGGCCTACAAAGCTGTGATTTGGAGTCAATTGACATGGTCTACAGGTGAGTTTCCTGTAAACAGCATCTGTGTGCTTGATGTCTGCCAAATAAATTCCTGCGAGATTCAACAAAGAACGAACGTCCCTGGAGCCAATGATGAAGGTGCAAGTTGCAGATTCTTGGCAAACACAACTGCGGAGGAGATTTGAGTGTAATCTTCAGAGCATGGCCACCTGTACACAACAACTCCATCTTTACTGCCGCCTTCTCCAAGAAATTGACTATTGCCTCTTCCTCACTGATGACCCTGGTGACTTTGCTGATAAAGAAATCTTCTACAATGTAGACTGCCACAATGTCACCCTCCTGTTGAAATCTGCAGCTGGTTTCAAACTCAGGTTCATCAGGTTCAGATTTATCTTCTGGTTCCGTCGACATCTCCTGGGTCAGATTCCTCTTCCACTTGTTGACATCTCTGCTGGCAGCTGCCATGGCCATGAAGAGGTGGAAGTTCTGGAAGTGGCTCACCTCCAAACAGCTCCTTCAGTCTGTTGACCATAAATACCGCAGACGAGAAAGCAGCACTGTCTTGACCAGATCTGGCTTGAGAAGTTGCTGGAAGAATGCAGTCTCATCCAAAGTCTTGGATCCCTCATCTTTCAGGAGAAGCAGCTGCACTAACAGTCGGTTGTCCACTTCAACCTGAGGAAGGTCTTGCCGGCATTCTCTCCCAGTTGCCAGGAAAACAGCCTTCAGTTTGGAAAACTGGTCATCATCTGCAGGAAAACAACAACACAGTTTTGTTGTTTCTGTTGATCTTGATTGAGAGAATGATCTACGGCCTACAGCATAATTAATAATAATCATTATCACTCAGGCCTGAACTCTTATCTGTTATGATTTTATCATCACTTATCACAATATCAGACTGGCTACCGTTAGCAAAGCAGAAATCCACTTTTAATTTTGAACTAGAAATGCTGGTCAACATCCTATTAAAGTTTGAGAATTTAATTACGATCGTTGAAAAACGAAAAAGACTTTTAACAGAGTTCAAGTGCAGAAGTTATGATGTCGACTGTGTTTTCTCAGCATCTTAGTTACCTCCCCTGATGAAGAATTTCGATCACGAAAACAGCCATCGCCACAAATTTACGTCAAAGGTTTGACCCCCAAAAATAACACTGTTCCAGAAGACATCAGAGAATGTATTTCAATGACTATTTTTGTGAAAATTTGGCGTATTTTGGCAATATTTAGGAGAACAAGCGAGTGATCGACAACTTCCGGTAAGTCGTATTTGTAAACAAAGACAGAACTCTGAGTCGGTCAAGAAAATCGTAAGATTTTTGGCAATTCTGCAAGAATGAATCAAAATATCATATAAAAATGCTAAATTATGAGACCAACTGTCACCAAATTCAGTAAACTGGAGCCAGGTGAAGAGAATACTCACGAATCATGTGCCAAAACTCGGCAATCAAGTCACAAAAACTCCACGCGGTCGATGCCATCCTGGATTAACTCGATTTGAAAAAAGCGCCTTTATTGCGGTCTTTTATTGGCTTGTGAAAGACCGACCGGTCAGCAATCCATTAGCTCCATACCTCATTCGAAAGGGTATGAATTCAGCTTCATTTTGAGGGGGGATACTTTAGACATTTGAGGGCGTTTTGCGGTTTAAAATTGAGTTTTTTTGCGTGTTTCCGACTAAAATGCATTCTAGTGACCAGAGATGTTTGTAAACGACCACAGCGTTTACACCACTGGAATCGGCATTCAATTTCCGATCCAGTGATACCACATACTGCTGTGTACAACGCGTATCGCTTTTTCACCGAGCGGATAAACACATCGACTGTTTTCGTTCATGTCTCGGACCGCGTGACCAGCACCGGACAAACAGCAAATACCTCCCGTAGAAAATCAACTGGCGATTTTTCAAGGTACATTGCATGCAAACATAAAAACAACCATAAGAATGCGAAAAAACATTCTTTTTATTCATATAATTTCCAAGAGGATACATTCAGAGACTGTGGAGAAATTAGTGACTGAAATACAGTAAAATTGAGCAAAATTCCGATGTTCCCGCATAGGCGATGAGAGGCTGCCGCTACCTACTTTCAGGGCCTGACTTAACTTTAAGTTTAAAGTGACCATGTGGTCTTTATTACATTATGTACACTGCAGTATCTAGATTAAGTAACGCTAGCACGCACGCCTGCTGATCTGATCTCTTTTGCCTCTCTCAGTCTCACAGCTCAAAACTGCCAACAATTTACTATGTTCACCCAGCTGTTTTTCTAGTTCAAAGAAACCAGAAAACATTAGATCAATTTACAAGGTTGAAAAACATTTCTATCACTACAGGTGCATCCCGGCTAGAAAACAAGTAACAGTTTTTGTTGAGTAACTGAATCAACTGAAAAACGTAAACATAACGATTCTGATAATAACAGACTGATAATGATACTGATTGATGCTGATAGCCCAGTGCCCAGACAAACTGAAGTTTCGTGAGAAAACGAAGTCGTATCTACACAGCTAAGTTTCGCCTACAATAACGCAAACCAAATACAACACAGCTAAATTCGTTGCTCCTTGGTTGGTCGTCTACGTTTACAAAAAGATACATATATATCCATTACAAAGCAAAAATCGTCCAGATCATCCAGACAACAAACATCTAGCATCCATGACTAAACCACAGCGGATACCACATCAGTGAACAGAAATCGTTTACAAAATTGCCCAGACTGTTTATAAAGATTATATCGACCTACCGACATCAGCGTCAAAAGGCGAAGAAGCTGAAAACAAAGGCATTTTGATCAAAAAAACACGATCAGGCTTCTTCTATCTTTTCCACGGGATCACCTTCCGATTTCTAATTACGCATGCGTACACATGACGTCATTATGCCAGGCTGATGTTTACTTCCGGTGAATAGGCACATGATTTTTAGTCAACGGTGTTCGTCATTATTTCATTCATTAGACGTAAATAGACACACTGGTTAATACAAATAAAAATGTGTTCTATTTGTCACAATGATGAGCAAAAGGTTGTGAGCTATAAAAAATTAATACTTGAAAATCAGTCGAAGCAAATAGAAACTAGTTTTCCGCGAAGTAGGCCCAAGCCGGGCGATGTGTTTTCTGAGCTAAATAAGCTAACTGGCCTTGATCTCATAATCTAAACTGCAGTTATTGTTGTTTACATGCTAAATATGCAAAAGATTTTTTATTTATTTTTTAGCAAACTTCGTCAACTTCTTTCTCTTTTTCAACTACGGACCTGTTTAGGTCCAGGTTTTTTTATTAGCCGCACTCGAGGAAGGGAAACGATTTTATCAAGCGATAACTATAAGTTGAAATAATAGAGTTGTGTCCCTTAGCAACGTAGGCGATAGCTGGAATGCTGAAATAAATCTTTTCCACCGTGGGTTTTTGTGTGTGTGTGTGTGTGTGTGTGTGTGTGTGTGTGTGTGTGTGTGTGTGTGTGTGTGTGTGTGTGTGTGTGTGTGTGTGTGTGTGTGTGTGTGTTTCTGCTCTTCTTTTTTTTCTTGAAAAAAACCTCTGAAACGAACTTCACTGCCGGCTGACGTTTAGTTGGGGAAAGTTTTTTCTTCTTCTTCTTCTTGTTTATTTGTTTGTTTTTCAGGGGCTAAGCTTTTTAAAATTATTTTTGTTTGTTTTTGTTGTCGGTTTGTTTGTTTGCTTGTTTGTTTGTGCGGGTAAACTATCCAAGGCGGGACCGTTTTAAAAGTTATTTGGGGCCACAAATATCATCACGATCATGAAATGATGTCTATATCAACCGATTACAGCCAAAATCCGCAACAAAAGGTCACCAAATGTGAGCACATCTGCAAACTAATTGTTCTGACTCTCTTGAAGTTGAACAAACATGTGGAGTCATTTAGTCTGTTGATGAGGGTGTGCGTTTTGATTAACTAAGATTGACATATAATTATACAAGATAGCAGGTAGTCTGCCATAGGCACCTGAAGATACATGTTTGCGAATAACACAGGAGTGCATCTAAAAGCCACATGTGACACTATTTACAGGCTTGGGCGAAGGTTTCAATTCGTAGCCTGGTGCTATTAATGTTACCATTCATGGCCCATATTATGTGTTCTTCCGTATTTCGTATTTTTACAGTAGCTTGTAGTCAATAACGCTCTTGTCACTTTGACATCTCATACTGGTACTTTTGCTTCATTTCTGCATCTTGAAAATGTATTTACTCAGTTGTGTTCATATCTGCAGTTTCCATGCAGTGAACTTTCTAGAACCAGGCCAGTGCAGAGGTTGCCATGGCACCCATCGCCAAGGCCTTCCCCACTTTTAGTGGAGCCTTGATGGTGGCTGATGCTTTGGGCAATTTTGGTGAGTTCTCAGCCCTTATCTACTTCTTTCATTTCTTATTTCTCAAAAATTTGATGAAAGGCTGTGGAAAGGCAGGTTTTCATTTAAACCAGTTTAAATTGTTTAAACTGTTTAATTGTATCGATTTCCTGCACCCCCCACTCCGGGGAAATCGATACCATTAAACAATCTTGGATCCGTCAGTACAATTTTAATGTTCACATCTGTACAGAAAATGAATAATTCAGTGGTTCAGCTGAAAGTACAATAGTTAGTCAAAGGTTGAAATGTTTGTGCAAATGATACATATTTTCCTTCTTTTAAACTATTTTGATTTTGTCTTTGTTTGTGGGATAGTTTTGCTGGTTGACTGGTTTTGTTTGTTTTTGTTTTGGGATCCACAGTCTTTTAAGCTTCAGTCTTCTGTTCTTTATCCCTTTCTTTTTTCTTTTTTTCTTGGGGGTGAGGGGAGGCTGGGGGGGGGGGGGAGGGGTTGAGGGGGGTAAGAATGACGTCATCAGATCAAGGCTGGACATTTTCTCTTTTAATTTTTTTTTTTTTAGTTTTTAAAGGTGTGATTATTTTTATTCCTTCCAGTTCCACCAGTCACTGGATGCCAGTCCTGATGTGTTTGTGTGCAGGTGCTGCATGCCATGGTTTGAAGGATAGATTCCATTATTCAGTAGTCAGCCCACAGCTGGGGAAGGTGACTGTGTATTCAACCAAATGTACCTAGTCCACATCTGTGATACCAAATCTGCTTCAACCAGTGTCCCTTTGAGATTTAATGGAAACATTCCGTAACAAACTTTGGAGTTACTTGACATTTGTTTCGGCATATATATAGTGTTTTATGATATTTACAGCTGAGTGAAGTAAAATCCATGGATTGAAAGATGTGCTTGTGGGAAACTTGAATGGGCAAATGTGGTCCTCAACAGTAAACAGACTAAATGACTGTACAAGTAGTTGTCATTAGGTTAGTGTACTGGAGAACATTAATGTTTTTGTCCATTTTTTAAGCTGTTTGGGTGTCATTTAATTAATTATTATTTAAGCAATTGTCAGGTAAAGTATTTGACCAATATGACCAAGCTTTTACAGTCTGTTAGAAGGTACAGGCTATTCACACTGCATTAGAAATAAAGGCATGTCTGAGAGTTGATTGTCTATTACATATATTTATGTGGGTGTGTCTGTAAGGACTATCCCAAAGTTGACTGTACATTATGTTTAATGAGGAATGTGCAGATCAGGAATTTCTAAAATAATTCATGGCAACTAGTTCTTGTAGGCCTATAAACTTCAATACCCCTCTTGTATAAATATATTTCCATCCTTTTAATTTTTTTAATTTACAGTTGTTTTATTAACAGCTGAAAATTTAAATATTGCCATGCACCAACTACAGTGTACTGGACATTTATCAGAAGAACGAAAAAACAAGACAGCTGAACTAATCATTCATTGATCTGGACTGGAGTTGCAGTTATACCCCACTGGTTTATACAAAAGCATTGTTGCTTGTTGTGTTCTTCCATCTTAGAAATGGTATGACGGTTTACTATAAAAAAATAAAATAAAATAAAAATCTTTTTTTTAAGTTGCTTTCGTCCATACTACAAAGGGATGTAACAGAGGATCATCTGAGCACTATTGTATTAACTCCCCTGTGGATGGTTTAACAGGCAACAAAGGTATTGACCTCTCAGTTTCACCACCCTGGCGCTAACAGAGAAGTTTGAGCCAGTCGGTGCCTATATCAGTACATGTATATGTAGGGGAGTGGGGATGGGGAGTAGGGTGGGGAGTTGAGGGAAGCAGGTTGAAAGCATGAATGTGAAGAGCCACAAGTCAGAGGTTGCTATAAGTATAACATAACTTTTATTTGTACACCAACCAACCAGGAAACAGTGTCTGTATTGGAAAAGACACAAGCAAACAAAACATTTAGAACATGAAAGCAAATGTAAAGTCTAAACAACAGCAATTACTAATCTAATAAATACAGTAACCATGTAGTTTACCTGTGGGTTACTATAATACGTAAGAAAATGATGAATCAGTTATCAAGCACATGACTTGTGTGCATGACTTGCACTTAAAACCCATATCTCACAGTATCGCGGTGAGTATACAAGAGACGGCCAGTCAATGAACTGATGAACTCCCAGTATAATATAGTATACAATAAAGTAACAGTGAAGAAAGCGGATTACCAAGCTCATTCTTAACTAAACAGGAAGAGTGATCAACTGTTACAGCACGGTTCCACTTAAGCACACAACGAGACGGACAGTGACACGGGTGGCACTTGGGACCATGCCGTGGGCGGGAGGAAGTCAGTCATAAACTGACTGGCTCCAGCCTCGTTACTCAAAGCGTTACAGCATGTCACTGTTACTGACTAGCAGAGCATATCTGTGAACAACGTCAAGCCTCTTACTGACGTAGGTAGCGCATCAAGAATCTAAACTGTTGATATGGCTGCGCCTGTCTGCTCGGTCAGTGAACAGAGACAAAGACCTAATTACCACCACTGACGCGCATCGCCGGCCAGTTCGGGTACACGCACAAAGACCCGGAAAGGGTCTACAAGCCAAGCAGACTGAAAGTCCGCGCGCCCAAAACTCGGCCACACAAAAGCCGGATCAAAACAGAAATAACACGTCTCACAGTTTATACAATCACCCCTATGTACTAAACCATATTCAACTAGTAAACTGAACATTCGACAACTATGAAGTCAACATCTTCAAAGTGTTAGCCACGATATACCACCGATTTCGTGTAGCAACATAGATCGGTAGGAAACTAAACAAATAAGTTATGCCGCACTGACAAAGTACCCATACTTTAGAGGGATAACTTTGCATCGGCAAAGCATCACTCAAAACTGAACATCCAACAATGGCAACATAACATACTAGCTACATATCAGCTAACCAAGGTTAGCTGCATACATTTTGGAAACACCGGTCATCCTGTGGCATAAAGGCTTAACGCAACCAGGCGGCAATCTGATGCCGAAAATCAAGGCACGTTGTGGACATGGTAACATTGTAAACATACATTATTTACATCAATAAGAAACCACAGAACAACAAGCCATAGAAAAATAACTACTTACAGGCTCTCCCTTGAGATGAACACATGAACACCGGCCGCAACAGTAAACAAACAACCTGCCTCTGCAGGGACACTGGGGGAAAGGGGACGCTGCCGATGGATGGATGGATGAAGTGTTGCTTAGTGTCCTCAGATGTCAGTTGACATATTAGGGACAAGTTGTGACCAATGCCGAAGCACGGTTCAATAATTCTTTACGTCCACGGAAACCAGAAGGCTCGTTAGGACGGACAGCCCAGGACGTCCACCTCGACTCTCACACAGCTCCTGAACTATGGACGCTGCCGGTGGTGGTGAATTGATGCTTAATGTCCTCAGATGTCAGTTGACATATTAGGGACAAGTTGTGACCAATGCCGAAGCACGGTTCAATAAATCTTTACGTCCACGGAAACCAGAAGGCTCGTTAGGACGGACAGCCCAGGACGTCCACCTCTACTCTCACACAGCTCCTGAACTGTGTGGACGCTGCCGGCCCAGCACACAACTTTTAACACCTTATATAATTGGGCCATAAAAACCCCACCCAATAAAAAAGGAAAAGGACCGGAAAGAAAAGGTTATAGGGTCATGGCCCGGAACATGTATACAATACACTCGGTTACATCCCCCCTACTCAATCATAACCACCGTCCTCGCTGGTTAATCACATAGCAATAAACAAAACTAAAGGGTGTAGGGCAACTAAGAGTTAACTTAACAAACCATCAAAGTGGTACCCAATACATCCACGCACAAAACTGTACCCGTTTTTGCCAGCATCCTATTAAAGGCCTGGCGAACTACAAACATCTCCAAAGACCGAACAATGATTGCATTGCAGTTAAAGGGCAAAATGATTACTGCATTTAAGCCAAGTAAACCAGACAGACCCAAAACGCATTGCTTGAAACAGGACAAAAGGATGAAAAAGAGGATTATTTTTGTTAATGATGAAAACTCCAAAAGAAACATCTGTTCTTATTGTATTTCGAAAACCTACTGCCATCTGGGATTTAAAAATGGAGGACGTTCCACAATTGGCTGTACAAGACCTCAAAACAACATGTTCAAAAAAAAATATAACATCAACACCTCACACATTGCAAAATCGAATACTACACACTGCATGTCATTTACCACATGAACGGCACACAAGTGATGTCTGCCATCTCAAACCATGATTTCAATACCAAGCCTTATGTGAAGGCCCCTCAGTACGATAAAACGTTTCGCTAGAGAAATGCACACGAAAATACAGGGCCTTATATAAAGGTTAACACGTATACTCGTAATAAACATAACTCTCACTCACAGACAACACAACGCTCAGTGATCTGATGTGGACTCTGTCCCGTTACTACTCAAATGAACAGATATAATGCTGTGAAGTAATACCAGATTAGCGGTCAAGCCATCAAAGTTCGATCATGATGAAATAAATATACACTAGGGTCACCACACCGCTCAGGAAAATGAAAAATGGAAATTGTGGCATATACGGAGTAACAATCAACTAACAGAGATGTAGTCATACTCACTGAGAACCCTAATCGAGTGTATAAGGCGGGTATTTATAACCATTTGCATACAAAAAACATATACAAAATGCAGCACAGACACAATCAATCCTGATTCGCCCTTTTGCTTGTATATATCAAGCAACTTTCCCGAGGTTAATCAACGTATAATTGATACTTCAACGTCTCTTGAGCATGTCTACCAGAACAATCCATACTCAATAGTGCCACATCCAATCCACATAATCAAAAGCAATTGTACAACCTACGTATATTTACCTCAACTCAACAAAACGGCATCAACAATTACCATTACAGTTCCATGCAAAAGGAAACAAGCTAAAACATAATGGCTACTGCCATGCAAGGTATACACTAGAAATAGCAAGACAGTTAAGATACATGCTAAATCTAAACCGATGCCACTAAGTTTGAACAAGTTAAGGACCCTTAAGGCAACCCATTAACATACAAACACAAGGCATTACCGAACGACCATACCAAGTATCATATCCCCTTCCCTTTCCCTAAAGCATGGCACCACAGTGCATCTCTCGTAGATGCTGATGTAGCCCCTGACCTCTCCTGGGACATCAGGTCGAAGTGAGCTGGGCCGAACCAGCTGTTCCGCAAGGATACCACGATGTTGGTCAGCTGCCCACGACGGAGGATCCCATTCTTCAGGAACCGTCGAGGGTACTGCTGCACCAACGCCCGAGTGGAGCGTTCCTTGGTGTCGGAGAGCTTGGCTGTCCAGGCTGCGAGCACCGGGCGAAGGACTGGATCCTGTTGCTGTAGCTGTTGCAGATCAGCCATCAGCGTAGGTGAAGCTCGGTGGTCAGGTCCCCATCGAACTGCCTCAGTGCCGGACAGCTCCGCTACACTGTCCCCAGTGCCTCCTGACAGCTCCTCTACACTGTCTGCCGGTGCCTCCAGACAGTTCCACTACACTGTCTCCTGGTCGGTCATGACTCTTCTACTTCCAATCCTGCCCGCAAGCGCCAGGTTTTGTAGGGGAGTGGGGATGGGGAGTTGAGGGAAGCAGGTTGGAAGCGTGAATGTGAAGAGCCACAAGTCAGAGGTTGCTATAACATAACTTTTATTTGTACACCAACCAACCAGGAAACAGTGTAGGCTCTCCCCTGAGATGAACACATGAACACCGGCCGCAACAGTAAACAAACAACCTGCCTCTGCAGGGACACTGGGGGAAAAGGGACGCTGCCGTTTGGTTTGGTTTAGTGTTGCTTTACGTCCACAGAGGCGAGTTGGCCTATTAGGGACGGGGACAGAGTGGGAAGGGGGCGAGAGAGTGAAAGGCTCCACCGCGGACACCGCCCGAAAAAGACCGGAGAGACTGTGGACCGCCGCCAGAACAATGGAAGTGTTAAGGCGGTGTCCCCTCGCCATTGCCCAGCGACTTGTGCACTGCGCAATTGCTCTTTCAACTGCTGTGCTGGACAGAGTCACTAAGACAATGTCCGTTGCACCGCTGTTGACGAACAACTTGGACAACTCGAAGCAAAAGACGTCCAACTTGCTCAGCCCAGCACCACCTCCCTACTCATGATCTCTTCTGGGTAAAAGTGAGGGTCCAGCACCACCTCCCTCCTCTAAGATCTTTTGATCTCGCCTGGAACCCTGACGCTGCCGGCCCAGCACACAACTTTTAACACCTTAGGTAATTGGGCCATAAACCCCCCACCCAATAAAAAAGGAAAAGGACCGGAAAGAAAATGTTATAGGGTCATGGCCCGGAACATGTATACAATACACTCGGTTACATATACAAACACACTTCCTTACGCAAACCCAGGGATTGCTTGCGTACCATAGTAATGCAAAATAAAATAAACTGAATAAAGTGTCTGTGCTGCTTTAAAAAACTGATCATGCACTTTGGGTTTGTGCAGTTTGAAGCGCAAGTTCAAACACACATTTTGATTATTATTATTTTTTCTTCTTCTTTTCTCCACTTCTCTAAGTGGGCAGAGAGCTATCAGGTGAAAAGCAAGAGGTCAATTCCTTTGGCTTTGTTGCATGGTGATTTTTTTAACAAATTTTTAGGCAAGGCATTTTGTCAGTGAGACGTGTACAACAAAACAAACATTTGTGAATCTCTTTGTTTCATTAGCCTAGGTGCAACATCTCTGTTATGCCTTTTGAAATGTTTTAGTGCTTTATGTTGCTGTTTGTGCCTTCTGCAGTATCAATTAAAGAAGGGAAGCAGACAAGCTGTCTCTATATGACATGACCAAAATAACTGTGTCATTTCATATTTTGCATCTAACTTCTTGAAAATACAACACAATACAGTACATCTTTATTGTCTCTCTGTAGAGAAGTTTGCTTTCTGGTTTGTCATTTACATAAAAACATTAAATGCAGTTAACAATAAAATATCAACAGCTCAATGAAACACGGAGCTAAAAACCGCTCAATACTTTAGTATTCTCTTTAAGTATTTCTATTAATGTGTTTGATCAGATGGTTTTTGTTTCTCTTACCATTGTAATTCTGACCACACACACACACACACACACACACACACACACACACACACACACACACACACACACACACACACACACACACACACACACACACACACACACACAAATACACGCACACACATGCACACACATGCACACATGCATGCACACATGCACGCACACATGCACGCACACACGCACACACGCACACGCACACGCACACGCACACACACACACACACACACACACACACACACACACACACACACACACACACACACACACACACACACACACACACACACACAGATGAGTTCCCACTAGCTTCCGTACTAAATCAGACAAAATCTGAATAAACTAGATATTGACGGTTAATCTTTCCATCGGAGAAAGGGTGGGATTAATGAAGAAAAGAAAGAAAATGTAATTACCACTGTCAAAACGGCAATCAATCTGTCAATACCCAGCTTTCTAAATGCGTCTGCTGTCTGTGAGACACGCGCCTGCTGTCTATGGATGGATCAATATCAGCATGGATATGGAGAAAGATGGAGACTCAAGTATTTGTGTGGCAGTTTTTATGCGCCATATATTACTTTTTATTCAGTCATTCATTCCATTCAAAAAGGAGCATAGCATACTGCTCAAAATAAGATCGGTAAGAACCATTTCTTTAATACCGTCAAATATATGACTCTTCAACACCGTGTAGATCGTGTTATCAATTGAGCTTCTGCTCAGAATCGGTGCACAGAAGGTATGGCTTGTATATGCTTATAGAAAGTATGTCTTTTAGTTTTACACACCCAAAAAACACACCCAAAAACAGTCCTTATTTAACTCCACTAGGGGCTACCCCCCCTAAAAAACAAAACAAAACAAAACAAAAAACGGGATGGCGTGCGCACACAGCAAACATACTCACAGGCACACACACACACACACACACACACACACACACATGAGCATATGCACGGAACAAGGACAGACTCGCGCACACATACAAACAGTAAACAGACAAGCAGGTACGTAAGTGCACAGGGCTCATACATATGATGAACAAATAAGCTTAAAGGAGGATAGTCCCTAATCCCGATTTGCTAAAGTGTCCATAAGTCCTGCTCTCCTTCAACATGCACGAGTCTTGAAAAGCTCAAAAAAAGCTATCGGCTTGAGTTTATTTTTAAATCGGGAAGTTCAAGTTCAAAGTTCAATGAAGGTTCACGGCGATTGTAGCAGACGTCGATGACCCAAAGACCCCTTCCTGTTCGAGATTTCCTGTGCCCTTTTCGTCTTTTGTGTTGATTATGATATCTCTACGAGCGAATCCAAGGTTTCTGGAATGATCTGTGGGCTTCGGTGGTACGTGGGACTGCGCTGGTCCGAGCAAGCATCCATTTTCTGTTCAGTAGTAGCCTCCGTTGGTAAAGACAGCATCACACATGCCGGTTGTTTTCAGTATCGTCGGTGTTCAGAAGATAAACGCGATTACTGGCGTTCTTTGCTTCTCGTAAATATGAACCCAGATAGCTGAGACACACCCGATATTATAATTGTAATCGCAGGAATGACAGCCTCTCGGAATCTTTTGCATGTTAGGCTACACAAGTCTCGGAACATCTTTCTTTTTGTATTTAAAGTTACTGACTCGATTTTTCATAGATTACTGATAGTACGATTTGTCTGCTTACTTGAATGTCCTGCCGACGCGACCACCCAGCCCGGTAGGTGAGCGGGTTGATTTATCAGTCATGAAGGATAAACCTGC